>LR738709.1:28337922-28356345 GCA_902687465.1 Secale cereale | reverse complement strand
ATGCATGCTGACAAGGGAGGGGCGCAAATGCAATTTTTTAAATGGTGTCACGGCTGTATGTCATCAGGTCGCAATTGTAAGTTATTTTCAGCCAACTATGATGAATGTTTTTTCAAAATAAATAAAAAACAAATTTGTGACCATTTTAATTCGCACGAACATTCTTAAAATTTGTCATTTACAAATTGCAGAATAGTTTAAGAATTCATGTATATTTTCTATGAATAAATTCATGAACATTTTCAAACATTATGGTTAAAAAAGAGCACAATTTAAACATTTCGTTTGAAAACTATGAATTTTTGAATTTTATATCATGCGCTAGTACACGGCTGTAGTCGTTGATTCCTTCCTTCTTCAGATAAGTGCTTTGCTGCGTGCTTTGCTTGAGCCACGTCATTGCGTTTCGATTCACTCGTGCTTGCCGATCTGTAGGCCGGCCTAATTACCCTATTATTAATTAGCGATATATGATGATCATGATTAGATGATGGCCCATGGAAACAAGAAACAACTTTTGATATGGCTTATCAATATAAATGGGCTGAAACAACAATATATGATGTCAGCTAATGAGCTGATGTTAGGTGAATGAGACCAAACTATATCTCATCTTTATGAGTTGTAGGCGCTCCCTAATAAAATACTGCTTCCGGCCCAGTAGCGACAATACCTCACAAGAAAGAACACAAACGGCTCGAAAGCACATGATTTTAAATAGTATTCAAAGTGTTTACAAGCTGAATACGTTTTGTGATCTTGATTTGTGCATGTTTTTTTAGAATCACCCAGGAGGGGGGGGGGGGGGCTTCCCACCTGAATATATTACTCAAAAACTGCCGAAGTAGCAAGCACATAATTAAATAGGCACGACGCAATGTGCAGAGAGGTAGGAACGCCACGAGGAGATGTCCTCCTTATCACATGTTGCCATGAGACGGTGTGACCAAAGATCCAAGTCAGAAATAAGGGCCCTGAGCGTTATTACAGAACATTGATGAATACTTCTAAAACATCGTATCATTACGCACTGCCGAAATCTTCCATAATAATGACATGAGAGCCAGTGGCCATGCCTTTTGCGGAAGGTGATGGGGCAGTGGTGTATCCCAAAGGTCGGTGATGTCGTCGGTTTGAGGTAGGATACCCATGCGCTGCCAAATCCGGCTGGCAAGTGGGCAGGTGATGAAGAGGTGCATGGAGTCTTCAGGTAGCATAGCACAACGAGGGCATGAGTCGGTGCAGATGATCTGTTAGTGAGCGAGGTTGACCCTGGTGTTGAGACGGTCCTTGAAGTGGAGCCAAGCAAAAAAATTGATCTTGCATGGAACCTTGGAGTCCCATATGAGAGGAGCAAGGGGATCGTTGTCAGGCCTTGCCATGAGGGCGCCATACGTGTGTTTGGTGGAGAAGTCATGTCCTCGATGTAGGAACAGATTTGTGCATGTTTGTTCTGCACAAAGTGAACAGGTTTTAGCACGAGCTTTTCGCTCCACTTCTGCAAGTTTTTTTTTTTAACAGATCCACTTCTGCAACTTGGGAGTTCATTTTTGTCAAAGGCTCGGGTCTTTGAGCTTCTTATTTTCATCAGAGTTTACACTGAAGATCCCCTTGAAGAGGGCATTTACCAATTATGTCGGATCATTTGCATGTGCAGGAGCCATTCACTATCCTGCAATGAATTCACAGAGTCAGCCCAAGAACGGTGAAGATACCAAAACCAATCTTTTAGCCTACCAACATTTCGAAAACAAGAGGCAAAAAAGAATTCCAGAAACGTACTACATGGTATCTGTATTTGTATTCAGACCTTGCGCTTGCGTTGTGAAGCAAACATATATTTCCAGGATTTTGGTTCCCATAGTTTAGGCCCTGTACACGGAAAACAATGTCAGAATATCTCTATGAACATTAGCAGCATCAAGGTCAAAAAATTACAGGCTATACAAATAAATGATACCATGTAGCCATATTGTATGACACATCATCAAAAATCTTATGTGGCAAAGTCTACCAACAACTATCTTACAACCATTGGAGATGCCCTAACAGTGAGCTCCTGGAGAGTTGAGAAGTTCCCACGGCTACATGGTATTATGTGCCAGATGTTTGCATCTGGAAAGAAATAGAATTTTCAATGATGGTAGGTCTCCACAACAATCCAGTGACCCCAGCTCATTCCAATCCGAAATATGCAATGATGGGATTACTGGCACAGACCGAAGATTCTTACAAATATTATAGGAATATTAATTATGGGTACACAGAAGGTGAGTGCTCTGGCTTACTCATGGATGCAAGGTCACTGCAGTGCTCCGACGATGCTGTTGTATCAAAGTGTTGTAGACTCTCCAACTCTATGTCATCCTGCCCCAAATGGACTCAAGATTACCGCAGTGGTCCGAATAGCCATGAGAGATGGAGGAAGAACGAACAACACCGTCAAGCTCCCACGAAGTCCTATACCTAGCTCTTTTAAATTTGGCAGGAGTTGATCCCTTCTTCGAGTACAACATGCTTTCACCTTGGTGGGGCCTATTAGCTTGCTTCAGTGATTGGTGTAAAAAAGCCTTACATGATACTCCCACCAAATTTTTAGTAGGTGTTGACTAGAGTAGAACTAGGGTATTGAAATGTTCGTATTATACGAATATTGAAATGTGAGGCTTGTATTTTTTTTGAAATAAAAATGTGGGGCTTTTAATTTTTTTTAAATGAAAATTTAAGGAACTTGACTCATTTTAAACATGTGTAGAAATGAAAATGCAAATGTGAAGAAATGAAGCTAGTATTTTTGAAATGAAAATGTCAATAGTGTTTACATGCTCACGTGTGACTCCTCATGTGGTGCAGGGTAGATCACACCGATGAGCCACTCGAGGACACCCAGAAGATCACCGACAACACCCGCATCCTTGACAGTCGTCTAGTGAGTAAAGATGATCTATTTGGATATGTGATATGTGGAGTAGTGTTGTGTAGTACTAGCATGTGTATGTGCCTGCCAATTGCTATGTTGGCTCTTTATTGTTTGCAGGGAACACCTTCGAGTGTCCTATGTTTTACCAGAATGTTGATTCATTTCCGTTTCGGTAAATTTCAGGCGCTCGATATGTCCTATTTTAGCAAAGGTCATATCGATTTTTTCGTGAATTTCGGCATGACATTTACTAGAAAGTAGGAAATATTGAGTGCCCGTGATTTGCCGGAACATGAATTAATCAACATTCTGGTAGAACATAGGCCATTTTTATGTCATTGCTCCATATATGTAACGGGTTGACTTTCCGTCTATTGGGGCTCTTTGCTCATATATGAGAGGAAAAAATCCCGGTTTCTCTCATGAGGTCGCTTCTACTTTTTTCGAAGGTGCTAGACAAATTGATGTAATGCACTTTCGAATGAAAGTAGGAGCAACCATCACCTATGGTCGCAATATGAGAGAGGGAGTGTCCACCATATATGAATGAAAGAAGAATCTACTGTTGTCGTGGTGGTCGCTTCCTTTCCTTCTTCTCGTGATATACATTGGTAATGCATGAGAGGAGGAGGGAAAGCGACCATCACCAATGGTCGAAATATCTGTGAGGGAGTTTTCACCATATGTTGTCGAAATATTAGAGAGGAAGAATCCCGACTATTGTCGTGGGGTCACTTCTCCTTCTTTCCCGTGTGCTAGACATTTTGGTGTAATGCACTCGAGAACGAAGGGAGGAGTGACCATCACCGACGGTTGCAATATCATAGAGGGAGTGCCCACCATATACACCACATGAGATAGAGTGCAGCAAGGAAGGCTCGATGGATCGAAAGTCATCTCGTGCTGAATAATGATCTGTGTGTTGAGTTTCCTAGTAATTACCGTCGATCGATTTTTTATCTTTGAATTATGAACATAGGAAAAGTCTGGCGATGATAGAATCCCTGAGTACGACTACTTCGGCGACGACCGGGATCTGTGGGATAGGCCTCACCGGGAAGACGGTCGGCGCTTCACTATTAAGCTCGACGAGACCCTCGTTGTTTGTACAGTATGCAATGACGACATGTCTTTTTTCGTACTTAAGCATGACTTGTGCTTCTTCAATGTGTAATTTCTGATTTTCACAATTCGACTAGTGCATCGCCTGCCATGCGATACGTTATGTTCTGGAGAAGCTGGATTTCGATGATCATGAGAATATGGAAACAAAGAAAGTTCACCACCGGACCCAACATGGTTACGCTTTTGCCATAAAGCTACACAATGCGGTGACCTACTCCCATTTTGATTGCTCGAATTGGTCTGCACTATGCAAGGCGTATGGTTTTCAGGAGGGTATGCATGTCACCTTCGATCTTGGTCCTGGAGATGACAGCGAAGATAATATCAACATTTGTATCGATGTTGATACACTTCCACTTCTACCTCTATGTGAATTTCTCAAACATATTTATTAAGTTATCTATATTGTTTATTTAAAATTAGTTGATAACTTATTTTCCGGACAACTTATTTTCATTTTCAAGAAATATACGGTAAGTAGTAGACAAAACCTACTGCACTTATGGGTATGAGTTAACTTGCGAGGAGATAAATCATTTTGTTTTATGGATTAAAGATGTTCAGACTTTTAAGACAAGTCGTACTATTTCTCCAAGTTATGATCAATACATTTCGCTATGTTTGACACGAGAAAATATCTGTACGACTCCAGGAGAAGGAAAGGGAGTGTATTTCTCTCATGCGGCGCGGAAAAGGGATAATAAATATGCGGACGTGCCAGTGTAGTAGTACACAAAGAAAAGGAGATACGGAAACATGTGTTTCATTAAAATCATTGGAGAAATAAAATTACAAGATTCCATCATAAAAGATGCGCTCCATGGATTAGTAGCGCAGCCAGGCTGACTGTGGCGATTGTGTGATTTCTTAGTTCCCGGGACCTCGGAAGGCTCCCGGTTTATTATGCCACAGGTTGCTCCACGGGATATCTCTGATTGAGCTGTGTGATCGTCTTCGTCGTCTTCGCTTCGCGTTCTGCATGCATGATGACGGTGATGTCGTCATCCTCCATGGCACCATCACGACGAAGTAGTTGCGAGCGATGACATCGGCTTCCATGGAGTGCCGACTTGGCGACATCGACAGTGGACGGCGTCTCAGCATGCTTTGTGTTGTCGTCCTCCATGGCGCCGTCACGATAAAGTAGGCACGAGCGGTGACGGCGGCCTACGTGAAGTGGACCTCCATGGCACTGGCTTTACGACGTCCTCGACGGACGGCGCCAGTGGCTCCATCTCCGGACTCCGGCGACCGTCCCATCATACTCGCGTGGTCTTCGGCGGCTCTTGAGTGGTGTTTGACTCGTCCGTGTGCATGGAGGAAGGAAGAAGGGAGAAGCAAGTTAGATCGAATCCTCACCTTCCGTGAACATGAATCGTGAGTTCATGTTGCTGCCGCCGAGGTCCCTGGGCACAGATGGGCGTACGCTGTCGTCGTCCTCTCCGCGTACGCCGACGTGATCCGGCCGGCGATCCGGCACGTGAGAGTCCTCTCCGGAAAGCTTCTTGCGTCTCGCCAGACTTTAGGTGCTTCTCTCTCCCGCTGGCCTTCGTGCGTTTCTGCCGCTTCGCTGTGTGGCCGGGTATGTGTATTTATAGACAGGAGGTGGGCGACCCAGCGGCTGGAGATGGGCCAAACGTCCCGATTTTCCTAAACTAGATATGGACGCAATCACGCCTCGAATCTTCTTTCTTTTTGACGCGGAAATTTTTTATTTTAAACCCTGAACTCGTAGAGGTCAGACGGAATGAACTCTCAAATCGAAATCCTGGTCGATTACACCCTGAACTCTGCAAACCCCGTCTAAATCGAACCTTCGGATCATTTTTTAAACGGGGATTGCTGACGTGGACCGGGATTGGGAGAAAACGCTCGCAGCGCCCGCGGATGGGCCGGCACAGTTCACGGCAGCGTGTGCTGCGCCTTGTTGCTTCCGTTTTTCGTTCGTTATTTGTTTTTTTTCCGGTTTTTTCTTTTCTGGTTCTTCTTTCTTTTCGTTTTATTTCTTTTATTATTATTATATTTATATTCTTTTCTTTTTCCTTTTCTTTTACGATTTCTTTTTTTCTATTTCCTTCGCATCATTTTCCTATTTATATTACATAAAAGTTCATCATGCATTTTAAAAGGTTCATCGTATATTAGAAATTGCTCAATGAATATAAATTGTTCCTTTTGTCCATTGTGTATAATTTAGAATGTTCATTGTAAATTAAGAAAATGTTCAATGGATATTACAAAATCTTCAGTGCACAACATTTGCAAATGTTCAAAAGCAGTTTGATACATAATGTTTCGCGCCGTCAAACAATCTGTTGAACGCACTAGTTCGGCGGGCAAGTTGCAGCAGCTATCAAAACTGACGTCTCGAGTTCGAGTTCTCCCGCATAACTTTTCCAGAATTTTTTTGCGCCTGCTTTTCAGTAGCTCCAAATGGGCCGGTTTTTGTATACGTTTAAATAATTTGAGCATTCAAAAAATATTTATGTGATTTGAAAACAATATAGAAACAATATGTCCTGGAGGTTTGTTTTTCAAAATTGATTATTTTTTCAAAACAAATGAACTTTTCTGTAATTCGTGAGCTTTTTCCAAAATGTAAAAAAAAACAAGTCGCTACAGTAAATGTTTATAGGGCGACGCTACGCGTCCGCCGGCCGATGTACATATTTTATCCGTCGCCTCGATGGTCGTTAGATGTCCGAACTGATAGCCATCCGATTTAGTGTGTACGCTTCGCATGCCCATTTGTTATTTCCCGCAACAAATGCTCTGTTGCGGAAACAACACTATTGCCTCCGGTCCCGACAGAGTTGCCCACCCGCGGCGCCACCGATAACCCAGCGCAAAATCAGCCCGCCGCCGGCGTGCATCAACTAAATTGAAGTTTCTGCAACACTATGGCACACCATATCGCGCCTCATATGGTTGGATCTGACGCAAATCGAGTTCACGAAGGGGGGCTGCGTCGAGAACAACCGCGACCTCTACTCCAGTATGAAGACGACGAGCTCCCACGTTGGGCACTCCTTCGACAATTTCTGCAATTGAAGCTATGTTTCTGAAACATGCGTCGTGTTGCAATACTCGCCCTCGTACGCTCTAACATCGTGTGCTCCTCCAACGCTTTTTGCAGCCGGGGCTATGTTTCTGAAGCAAGACCCATGTTGCAGGAAAAAAAACTTCGTTGCCGAACCATTTTTTTTCTGAAACAAGACATGTGTTGCAGAGACTTTCTAAAACTAGACTCTGTTCCTGAAAAATAAATCACCACCAAATCATTTTTTTTAAACAAGATCTTTGTTGCAGAAACCGTCGATCTCTGATTCTACCTGATTGAGTCACCGCCTGCCACCGCCGATCCCGAGCAAGTTGTCGTGGCCACCGCGGTGGATAAGGCCTGGTGGCCCAACACCTTGCGCCCAGCTCGCCCTCTAATGCAGATGAGCCCCCAAACTCCACTACTATTATCCAGTTGCATGAATGGATGTCTTGAAACAATAGATGAGTTGCAGGAAACAGACGCGGCTTCTAGAGGAGCCCCCAAACTCCTCTACTATTACCCAGTTGTAGGAATGGCTGTCTCGAAACAATAGGTGAGTTGCAGGAAACAGACACGGCTTCGATGGACGAGGGGATGCTGCCAACCGTTTGATCAAAACATGATCAAACGGCCACTGAGCCGGCGGACGGGTGCGCGCAATCAGCCGATAGAAGGTAAGCTTTTTCCATGTTTATATGTGTAATAAATTACGCGACTACAAATGTAGTTATAAAGTTCTCCTTGGTATTGATCAGCAGCGCACAGTAGGTCAGGTGGTTATTCATACTCGTGCAATGTTCTCATGGCGCGTGTTTGATCCTCGCTCCAAAACATTTCTGAGGTGTTTTTGGCCCAGCGAAAGTTATGAGCTCCCCAGCGTGTGCGCCTTTTGGAATTGTCTTTATTGAATTAAAAAAAAAATCTAAGGGGCTGCGCATTTTGGAATTGTTGTTGTTGAACAACAAAAGTAATCTAGCGGGCCAGCCCACTAAACGAATTCCGGTTCAAATGATGTCAGGGTTTGATTTAGACTGGGATTGCACAGTTCAGTGTGCAACGGATCGGGATTTTGACTTGAGGGTCCATTTCGCTTGACCTCTACAAGTTTAAAGTTTAAAGTAGACTTTTTCCTTTTAACGCATACGCCTGCACACAGAAAAACAAGATCACCTCATACGTACCTAGCTACCTGGCTGCCGGTGGGGCATTTCACTGATGCGTTCAGTCCAGGTGAGCGGATGTTTTTTTTTTTTTTTTTTGCATCGATGAGCGGATGTTGTTTGATGTATTATCTCCCGAGTTTATTGGCTGTATCGGTTGCGGGTATTCGGAACCGTACATATACTGATGTGCGGGTGTTTGGATACACGTACAATACTGCTGGGCCGTCAACGGAGACGTGAAGTGCACCGATCTCAACGGCTGCATGGTTAGCTTAGGTACATGATCGAATAATTAAGTAGCGTAGCTCGTATCATTCATCTGATTTACAAACATGCGCGCATGCATGGATGATACTCCCTCTGTCCGAAAATACTTGTTATCAAAATGGATAAAAAAGGATATATTTATAAAACTAAAATACATCTAGATATATTATCTTTTATTCATTTTGATGACTAGTATTTCCGGACGAAGGGAGTACGTGTGAATCAAAACTACCAACTTAAGTGTATGCACGTGCATGTTCCTCCAAAGAAACAAATATACACGAGTATAACTTTCACTTAAGAACAAAACATTCATATCTAAACTTGAATTTTCTGAAAACAACAAGCACAAAAAACACACTAATCCACGTGTTGAACTATGGTAACATCCATCGAGATACGATGCTAAGATTTTTCCTATTATGTCTCCGGTGCCTCTTTTGCATACATTCTTCTGAAGCTAAACTACATACGGCTAAGTATGTTATGATGATGTTCTTCAACATAACCTCCCGGCAGATTGTATGCCTCGTCTTATGGAAACGATAAGTGACATGAACATTATTAGCTTACGGCCAAGTTGGCATACGTGTCACTTCAATGCATACACGATTCCTCAAAGATATTACGTCCTCATAATCAAAGGCCGGAGAAAAGTTCTGAATGATCACAGGGAACTACTTGGGGGCAACATCAAGCGCAACCCATAAATGTGAGACAGATTCATCTGTATTCTTCATAATGGAGATTCAGGGGTTTACCTGTTTTATACTATTATACTTTCGAGAGAGTAGCTGGTCTCATGTAGTTATGTGCTACATTGTGCTAGAATGATGACCTAGTTCTTATATGACTATGACGATGAGTTGTTATCATGATGATGGTGATGAGTTATGTTCTACACATTGTGCTAGAACGATGAGCTAGTTCTTATATAACTACGATGATGAGTTGTTATCATGATGATGATGAGTTATGTGCTACCTTGTGCTAGAATAATGAGCTAGTTCCTATATGACTATGATGATGAGTTGTTATGATGATGATGATGATGATGTGTGAGTTCCTATATGAATATGATGATGAGTTATTATGATCATGATGAGTTATTATATAATTGGGTGGAAGAAACACGGATATCCTACTAATCCATCCTTTGGTCACATAAATCTAATCTGTGTTTCTTCCACCAAATGATATAATAATAATTGAACATGATCGTAATGATATAACAATCCCTTAATTGCTACTACATCAAAATTTGTAAAACGATATATAAAAACATTATAAAATAAAAGAAATGTAATACAGATTAATAGTAGTAGCGCTGGGTAAAGCACACACTGCTACTACTTAGCAGTAGCGCGGGTAACGAAAGACGCTACTGCTAACATACTTAGGAGTTGCGCGGGTGCACCAGTGCTACTGCTAAAAGTTAGCTGTAGCGCTGTGCCCGCACTACTGGTAGCCCAAAAATTGACGCTATTGCTAGGCTTTTCCTAGTAGTGCATGATACCTCAGGTGTTGTATGTCCCTTGGTGGAAGTGGAAGTTTTCTCGATCCATAGAGATGCAGTGCTCGCTGATAATTGTACTTCGACAAGTGTTGTGCTAAGCCACGAGTGTACCTTGGATACAACTATCTCTAGAGAGTTGGAGAGTGTAATTCAAATAATCATCCAAAAGAGTTCCAATAAAGTGATATGATGAGAACAAGTGGTGAGTAGGGCCTAATGACATCAACTACTTTTGATTAGGCCTATCAACTATAGTAAGACAATCCCATAACAGGCAAGGCAGTGTCATGCATAAGATCATATATCTTGCATACTGATCTAAAAATTCCTCTGCCTACATCTTCAGGATGGCCACCTTCCTTCAGTCATGTGCCATCCTTAGCTGGATTAAACTTCCCGATCAATCTCATAATTTGATATGTTGTGATCCAAATTCATGTGTAAGTATAAATGCTAACTTCTGACGAGCGGAGCAAAGTCTAAAGACTAAAGGTAGCATATATTGGCCAACCCGTAATACGAAAACCTGGAGGGTGCATTTGGGGGGGGGGGGGGGGCAATGCCCCCCGCCCCCACGGTACGGATCAGTATTGATCTAGGTCATCTCTATTATATATATTCTTTGTAAGCCGCCGCAGAGGATAAGTTGATCAGTTGTACATCCTCCCGTTATTTCATGCTAGCCTTTGTACTCAACATACTACATCCATCCGGATTTTCAAGTTCCCTGACCGAAACACATAGACCAAGGCGCAGTCATCTGTAACTGTGTTGGATATCTTCTATATCTAAATAAGGGCACCACACTAAGTGATTTTCCTGAATCCTAATGAAGCCACGTCATCTGCATTATTATGGCCATTGATGTACTGTAGCTCAGCAATCTCCAGCCGTCTGATCAGAAGTTGATTAAATTACAGATCAAAGGATGGCACCTTCAAATATGTGACGGAGAGCTCTAAAGGAAAGGTATGTGGTTGGAAGGGGCAAGGACTGTCAAAGGCTGCGAGGGAAGTACTAGTCAAATCGGGTCTACAAGCTTTACCTACTTTTACCATGAGTTGCTTTCGCCTTACAAAGAAGATGTGTGGGAATCTGACTTCTATATCTTCGAAATTCTGGCGGGGCGCGGTGAATGGTGAGATGAATGTACACTGGATCTCATGGCAAAAAATTTGTGAGGCTAAAAGATATGGTGGCATGGGCTTTAGAGACCCCGAGGCGTTTAATCAAGCTTTGCTCGCAAAGCAGGCATGGAGAATTTTGCAGGTGCCGACTTCTCTATGCGCAAGGGTCCTCAAGGCGAGGTATTTCAGCGAGGATTCAATACTCACAGCAACATGTCCATCGACGGCGTCATATAATTTTCGCAGCATTTTGCACGGGCGAGATCTTCTTCGGGAGGGGCTGATTTGGCGCATCGGGGACGGATCCCAAGTGCGCATACACCATGCCAACTGGATCCCGCGAAGCAACAACATGAAGCCACTTGGTCAGGTCTACATGCCGGGTGTCACACGGGTTGCACATGTCCTGTCCCCTGATGGTAAGAGTTGGAACCTGGGAAGGCTGCAGGCAATGTTCACGTCGGAGGATGTGCATGATATACAACAAATTGCGGTGGGAGGACCAGGCCGGCCATATTACCTGGCATGGAACTATACGAAAAATGGTTGCTTCACGGTCAAATCGGCATATCATATGTGCATGGCAAAGACAAGAGCGAGGTCTGGACAGCCAGATACGTCTAGCTCAGTTATGAAGCACAGAGGATACATGGCATTATGGGACACACAAGTACTGGCCAAGGCAAAAATTCACATCTAGGGACTAATTAGAAATGGCTTGGCTGTCGGAGCTGAACTTCACCGACGTCGGATTAAACCCGGAGTTTTTTGTGTTGCATGCGGTCGAGAGGAAACGATCTATCACAGGTTTTGGGCATGTCAACATTCAGTACAATTCTGGCAGTTACTACACTTGGAAAAGGGAGTTGCGGTGGCGATCCCACCGCCTCAGCTCGACTCCCAGAGTGCGTTAGCTAGCTGGCTTCTGAACTGGTTCTCCGGTGCTTCGGACGACGAAAGAGAAGTGATGATACAAGCGACTTACGCCCTATGGCTGGCTCGAAATGAGGCACGTGATGGAAGGAGAATTGCAGCGCCACATGAAATCATGGCTACTGTTGTAGCACATATGAAGGAGTGGAGGAGCGTTTACATGGAGAGAAGACAACCTGCAGCCCCAACTCCCCGACAGAGATGGCAGCCACCTGATGATGGATGGCTTAAAATCAACTATGATGGAGCTACTTTCAGGCATGGGGACAAGGGAGGGGGGGTGCTGTGGTGAGAGATCACCATGGTTCGTTCAGGGCGGGTTTGTGCCACCACTTTCCGAACATCGCTGACCTGGAAGCGACTGAGATCTTGGCGTGCAAAAGGGCATTGGAACTAGCCAGGGAGGTCAATGCACATCGTGTACATGTTGAGCTGGACAGCCAAGGCTTGGTGCAGATGCTAAAACAGCAAACGAGGAACCTGGGCGTCACGGGTCCATGGGTGGAGGAATTAAAGCTTCTGTTGCATTCTTTTGAGGGTTTTAAAGTCTCTTGGGTTAGAAGGTCTGCTAATGTTGCCGCGCATAAATTCGCTAAAGTAGGGGTGGGGGGATGTACTCTGTAAGGTTTGGTTAGGAGCTCCCTCGGATTTTGTTCTTGATGTAATTTCGGATGACATTCCAAACTTCGTGTTTTAAATAAAGCGGCAATATTATCCCTCAAAAAAAAGACGTCTTTGGCGTGGTCGCGCTCGCTGCCTGGCCTCACTCCGACTCGATTTTTTGGCTGGGCTATACGTGCACTAGCATTTAAGCCAAGAACTAGGCCGGCAGGTCCATATAGGCCTAGCCAGCTTATTTGGTGCAGGGCGTGAGCCCATATAATTGCAGTCGGTGTGTCTAAAAAAATTGTAATTGCAGTAGGTCGATCGATCAGGCTTCATCTTCCTCGCACAATTCCACTCGCCGCCGCTCTCTCTTCCGATCGATCGGGCATATTAATGATCTCGGTTAACAAAAAGAAAAGTTGTTTTGCAAAACAGTTATTAAATTTTACCTTGGTACATGTAATTTGAGTTTGTGGCCTTGTATAAGTGAATGGAGGGAGTAGTTCCTTAACTCCCTGTCCCTTTTACAGTTTTTCATCCCTTGCTGGGAGAAGCTTTGGTCTATACTTCTATTATTGATTTACATGTCATCTTGCTTAATTATAAGCTTTTGGAGCATGGTTTTTTGTAGGCCGAGCTACCTGGTACCCTATATGAGGGCTGTTCAGAATTGACTGTGATGCATCGAGAATTGTGCAAAAGTTTGAATAGCTGCAACTTTGTTAGGACGTAATACACTGGCGGGGTCATGAGGTGATAGGACATCTGCCCCATGGCCACATGATGTCTCTCTCACATGCAGCCTCATGCCATCTCTCTTCCCACACATGCAGCCTCTGACACAGTAGTAGGCCCGCATGCCTATCCACTGTTGATGATAGAGACAAGGCACAACTGCATAAAACAAAACATGAATCTCAAATGAACATGTCCCTCTCTCTCAGCGCTCTGACTCTCTCAAACCTCTCACGGCCACTCTCACTCTTCCTTTTTCGACAAACATGTAGAACTTTTTCAGAAGTTGCATCCAAAAGTCAAGAGAGAGAACTGCTGCATGTGAAGCTTTTCCAAAGATATTTTGTGAGAGATTTTTCACAAGCTGCATGCACATTAACAGAGAGAAAGAGAGCATGCAAAGTTTAAGAGGAAGATATAAATGTTGAGGTATTCTACAGAATTTTAGAGTTGACCGGTGAGTGTATACAGGAACATGACCATTTTCGTAATGCAAACATGAGCATTTTGTAGTATACGCTGAACAAATTTTTAATATATGATGAATACATTTTAAATACATAATGATTTTTTAATATAAGCTGAACAATTTCGTAATATATGGTGAACATTATTGTAATACATGATGAACAATTTGAAAATGAAAAGTGAACTATATGTAATACGTGGTCAACTTTTTATATAAAACTCTTTCCATTCCTTTATGCAATCGCTCCTGCATAACTCCAACAATATTTTCCACCTCTTCTAGATCAACGACCGCAACCTCAAATCGAACCTTGCTCGTGATACCATTTGTAGGATAAATTTGAGGTCACCGTCGATCATCCAAGGATCAAGCAATCACACGAGCACGACATCAAGATTTGTTAATGAGATTCACCAATATGGCTACATCTCTGGGGCTTGACTATGGGCACTTCCTCCTCATGACACCGCTACAATGCTGCACCCGGTTGCCCTGGACGCCGGCATATGCTGACGGCTTCCCCTGCGTTTCTGTGCTATTATGTTGGCATAGGTTACACCGTGTGTCTACCCTCGCTATATATGAGAGGGCTCGGATACAAGTGTCCTATTAGGACACGACTTCATATTCTATCTAAACACAATACAACTACAAGTCCAACTGTGATCTACCACGTACACAATATTGGACACAACTCTAACATCTCTTTCTCCCGATCTCGCCCAGGTGTCTCCGAAGGGCACGAGGCGGAGCTCGCTGCAGTCGGCCTCAATCCCAGGCGTCAGCTCCTTGTGAGCGGCTGCTCCATCCCCTGCCACACGGCTACCACTGCCGCCGTTGTCACACATCTGCTCGGAACTTGCATCGATGATTATAGTAGCTGTGGAGCGACCATGGGGGCGCCTTGCACGCCGTTTTTTTGCTACGAGCGAGTGCTGTTTGGGGAGTGCACGACGATGTTGTGGTCTTGGCACCCATGGCCGTTGCTGCCAGGGGTGCCGTATCCCGGCGAAGCTGTAGGCGAGGCATTGCAGAACCCGCCGCAAACCCCCGTGTGCTTCAACCGCTAAAAAAACTTCAAACTCTGGATGAAAAACTTCAACCGGATATGCAGAAAGCTGCAAGTGTTCAGTGCTATTGAGGAAAGCTACAACCGTCTACAGAAAATGTTGCAACCTTCGATGAAAAAAGCTTCAACCGAACGATAGAGGAAGCTTTCACCCACGCGCTACTCAAAATGAAAAAAGTTTCAATTGTTTAGAGAAAAGTTTCTACCGTAGAGGAAAGATGCTTCAACCTTTGAGAGAGAAAGCTACAACCAGACTCTGCAGAATCAGAGAAGTTGCAACCATTTGACAAAGAAAGCTTGAATCATATGTGCGAAAAGCTTCAACCGGTACTTGTTTTTGCTTCGACATGTGGACAATTTTGCTGCTACCAGCGGCAACCCGAGGAGAGATGCATATTTTTTGTGAGCTCGCCATCGGGGCACTATGTCTGGCGAACCGTCGCCATCGGAGCATGGCTGTCCTGCACTGGAATTGCGAGCGGTGCCACCGGAGCTGCAAGGCTGCAACCATGCTGCACCCACAGGTGAGAAACGCATGAAGACGACATAGGTGAGGGTGGTGACCGGCGGTGAAGGAAGACGAGGAGGCGAGGCTAGGCGGTCCTCTCCCTTTCCCGTGCGGGAGGTTGAAGATGAGAGGTTGGGGACGACAGAGAAAGGGACCAGACAGCTCAGGGGGTGTGGCGCCCCCGATTTGACCGTACACTAATCATGCACGCAAATGTGTACGACCTAGATCAAGGACTCACTGGAAGATATCACAACACAACTCTAGACATAAATTAAAACAATACAAGCTTTATATTACAAGCCAAGGGCCTCGAGTGCTCGAATACACAAGAGACAGCGGAAGCATCAATATCTGAGTACAGACATAAGTTAAACAAGCTTGCCTTAAGAAGGCTAGCACAAAAACAATACGATCGAAAAGGCAAGGCCTCCTGCCTAGGACCTCCTAACTACTCCTGGCCGTCAGCTGTCTCCTAGAGGTAGTAGGCTTTGTCGGGGTAGTAGCAATCATCAAGGATGTCATCTGGCTCCTGGACTCCACCATCTGGTTGCATCAACCAGCAAGAAGAAAGAAGGGGGAAAAGGGGGAGCAAAGCAACCGCGAGTACTCATCCAAAGTACTCGCAAGCAAGGATCTACACTACATATGCATCGGTATCAATGAAAAGAGTAGTATATGTGGACTAAGCTGCAGAATGCAAGAATAAGAGGGGGAGAAGCTAGCCCTATCGAAGACTAGCATCTTCTGGAAACCACCGTCTTGCAGCAACAAGGGGGAGTAGAGTAGTATATCATAAGTCATATTTATGTTGTTGTTCCAACGCTCCGGGATCCTTTCTCGACTCCCGAAGCAACATATCCAAACAATGCCTCAGCATCCAGTTCTAGTTGTAGCGATCGAGATACAACTCCAAGTGTCCGTTACCGTAGGACAGACTATCGATAGATGTTTTCTTCCCTGCAGGGGTGCACCAACTTACCCATCACGCTTGCTTAACTCCGGCCGGATATACCATCAGGTCATGCCCGCCCTCGGCCAAACAATACACAGCAACCCGACCTAGACTTAATAGAAAGGTCATGCACGCCGGACTAAACCCTATGACCCCAGGGGTCATGGGCCAATCGCCCCGGGAACTCCTGCACGTTGCGTACGCGGCCGGTGAGCAGACCTAGCAACCTCCTTTAAAAAGGTAGGAGCCTAACCAGTCCAACCCGGCGCGCGCCGCTCAGTCGCAATGACGTCAGTTAAGCTTCGGCTGATGCATACGACGCAGAACGCCCATACTATGCCCACGTGATGGTTAGCGCTATCAGGCTAGAGGCCCCTTGGATCAAATATCCAAACCGTTTAGTGTCTTGGGAACGCGCGGTAACGAGCAGAGACTCACGGACATGTGACCCCCTCGCCCCGTCTCGAGAACTTGCGGCAAGAGCGGGTGCCCGGCCACGCCTCGTATTTATCTCGCGGGCACCTTCCAGGTCAACCCGACTACACATCACTCGCAAATAAGCTCGCGTGGGTACCCCTCAGGGTCGACCCGTCTTTAGTAACCAGGTTCAGTGTAAAGTCATAGTAACCATAGTAACTGTGTGTCTGACACCAAAGGAAAATCTGAGGAAATCACCCTCGATGGAATTCCACCTGATGTTTATCGTCAAGGTGAACGAAAGAGGAGTCACCCTCGAGGTCCACTCTTGAGGAGTTGCATGACAGTGTCGTTATCGGGAGTGGAGAAAGATGAATCACCCTCGATGACCACAACCGATGAACTAACCTACAAGGTTAACATCAGAAGTGCTGATGAGGTCTCACCCTCGGCACTCGATAGTAACCCAGTAGTGTCGAGCAACTAAGGGGAAAGTGATGTGTGGTGGCGGGTCCTGGTCTTCGATCCCGTTGATCGGGTCTTCTGATAATCCAGCGGGGCAGTCGGGACAAGGTAGGGGGGAGTCACTGGTGGATCTCTAACCAACCTATACTAAGCAGTTTAGTATAAACATGTAAGGTATGAAGGCGGTATCAACAACAGGCTATGCATCAGAATAGGATCATACAAAAAGCAGTAGCAGTTCTAATGCAAGCATAAGAGAGAAGAGAATGGGCGATATCGGAATGATCAAAGGAGGTTGGCTTGCCTGGTTACTCAGATGAGAAAGAGGGGTCGTCGGTGACGTAGTCGATCACAGGGGCATCATCATCGTCACGGGGTCTACCGAAGAGAAGAGGGGGGGAGAAACAGTAAATACATAGCAAGCAAGTGCATAACAGGACAACAGGCAGAGCTAGACGTGTTATAACGCGGTGCTACATGATACCGATGAAGGGGGAAGTCAACTGGGAATGTTTTCCCTATTCCGGACCTGTGTCAGGCAGATGACCGGAGGGGGAAAGTTCCATGTTCGCTATGCTAGGGATGTGTGGCGGATGAACGGACAACGTATTCGGATTCATCTCGTCGTTCTGAGCTACTTTAATGTAGAAAACATTTTCATCCGAGGTACGGTTTATTTTCTATGAATTTTCAAAGTTTTAGCAATATTCTGTAATTTTTATTAATTCAGAAGATTAATGAGTAAAAGCTAGGTGCACCCAATTCTGTGTACACAGAAGTGTATCAGAGGGTGACATGTGGATCCAGAGGGTCCTAGTTGACCAGTCAACGTTGACTGGTCAACAGGGGGTGGGGTCCCCCTGTCATACTCATAGTAGTTAACTAGCATTTTAATTAAACTTAGTTAGCTATTTAACCATGATAAATTTAATTAATTATATTAGTCAACTATTTGTATTTTTAATTTCTTTTCTTTTGTTTTCAAAAATGGGGCGTGGGGCCCATAGGCCAGTGGCCCATGAGGCCACGCAGTTAACGGGCGCAGGGGGGTTATCGGGCGCGGGCGCCCGTCGGGGCTGACCCGACGGAGCATAGCCCGCTCGGG
>LR738709.1:28306213-28324600 GCA_902687465.1 Secale cereale | reverse complement strand
TCCCCCCATTGCAGCATCACCGTATTCAGGGGGCACATAGTTGTCATCGTACTCTTCTTCTTCGCCGTCTTCCATCATAACCCCTATTTCACCGTGCCTCGTCCAAACATTATAGTGTGGCATGAAACCCTTGTAAAGCAGGTGGGAGTGAAGGATTTTTCGGTTAGAGTAAGACATCGTATTCACACATTGAGTGCATGGACAACACATAAAACCATTCTGCTTGTTTGCCTCTGCCACATTTAGAAACTCACGCACGCCCTTAATGTACTCGGAGGTGTGTCTGTCACCGTACATCCATTGGCGGTTCATCTGCGTGCATTTATATATAATTAAGTGTGTCAAAAACCATTACAGAACATCATAAATAGATAATTAAGTGACCAAATGGATAAAAGTTCATCATCACATTAAAACCAAAGTACATACATATATATAGTTCTCATCTAACAACATATATAGCTCTCCATATATACACATCGAAACTATGTAAAACATTTCAACGCGAAAACAAATGCTATCATAATCGCAACCAAGGTAACAATTGATCCAACGGCATAATGATACCAAGCCTCGGTATTAATGGCATATTTTCTAATCTTTTTAATCTTCAACCGCATTGCATCCATCTTGATCTTGTGATCATCGACGACATCCGCAACATGCAACTCCAATATCATCTTCTCGTCCACAATTTTTTTTATTTTTTCCTTCAAGAATTTGTTTTCTTCTTCAACTAAATTTAACCTCTCGACAATAGGTTCCATCTTGATCTTGTGATCATCGATAACTTCCGCAACATGCAACTCCAATTCCATCTTCTCCTCCTCCATTTTTTCCAATTTTTTCTTTAACGAAATGTTTTCCTCTTCAACTAAATTTGACCTCTCCACAAGAGGGTCGGTTGGAATTTCCGGTTCAACTACCTCCTAGACATAATAAAACATCTATGCATGTCAGGTTGGTCGGCATAACTATCATAAGCACTAAAACAAATAGTTATAAATTAAAGATAATATACCACATCCGAATCGTAGACCGGACGAGGGCCCACGTGGGCGGATATCAAAACCATCGCACTATATAATAACAAGCAATAATAAACGTAAGAAAATTAGACAAATATCTATCTAAAGCAATAATAAAAGTAAGAAAAGCATGGACATAACAAGAGGCTCACCACGGTGGTGCCGGTGACGAGATCGGCGGGGGCGATCGACGGCGGCGAAGACGGGGACGGGACGTGATGGACCGCTAAACCTAGACAAATCTCGAAGAAAATAGAGCTTCGAGAGGAGAAAAGCTTAACTAGTGTGGCTCGGGCATTCCACCGAACATGTTGTGTGCATAGGAGGTGAGCTAGAGCACCACTAACCCCTCTCCCCCTCGGCCAGAAAAAAAACAGAGCAGTGAGCTCTGCTCTTGAGTGAGGGGGTATATATAGGCAACTCACTGGTCCCGGTTGGTGCTACAAACCGGGGCTAAAGGGGTGCCTTTGGTCCCGGTTCATAAAACAAACCGGGACTAATAGTGGTGGGCCAGGAGCAAGAGCCATTGGTCCCGGTTTTTAGCTCCAACCGGGACCAATAGGTCCAGACGAACCGGGACCAATGGCCCACGTGGCCCGGCCGGCCCCCTGGGCTAACGAACCGGGTCCAGTACCCCTATTGGTCCCGGTTCTAGATTGAACCGGGGCTAATGGGCTGGACCAATGCCCTGTTTTCTACTAGTGAACATTTCGAAAACAAGAGGCAAAAAAAAATTCCAGAAACGTACTACATGGTATCTGTATTTGTATTCAGACCTTGCGCTTGCGTTGTGAAGCAAACATATATTTCCAGGATTTTGGTTCCCATAGTTTAGGCCCTGTACACGGAAAACAATGTCAGACTATCTCTATGAACATTAGCAGCATCAAAGTCAAAAACATACAGGCTATACAAATAAATGATACTCATATTGGGGTAGCCATATCAGAAATCAGACAAGTGATATTGGGATAACCACATTGAAAGAAAACCTCCCGTCTCATCACTAAGACGCCAGAAAAAAAAAAGTATGGGAAACTGAGAGACACATTCATTAGGATCGCTTGAACCAGCGTGAGATATATCATTGCGTTCACGGCCATCGAGCTGTTGTAGGAGTCATCGATAAAGTTGCTTCATATTTATGGCTGGGCAATATCTAAGGCTACTCATAGTGGGGAGTATCATATACTAGTATCGTGCACATAATACTAGTGTATAATACTACCTTCATAGTGCATAGTATCATAGAGTAGTATCATATATGATCAATGTTGAGGATATTGCTTATCGTTATCGTCTCGGTCAGCTGGGAATTAGAGATTAATTGGAAATCAAACGATTAATTGATTTTATCGGTCGACTATTTATCGGTCATATTTTTCAAATGCCATGTTCCCAACACTAAATAATGCTATATTCAAGACCAAAACAATATTGGATAGAAGTGTTACCTTGAATTCTAGCCTTTGAATCCTGATATAATGACAAACAAAATAGAAAAACATTACATATTGCGTAACAAGGTCCACAAAACACAAATAAACATAGTTCTTGCAAACATAGTGCTACGAATAAGCCCGATTTATTGGTAGATTCCCGATAAATCGCTTGTCATAGCGATAAATCGGCCCAAACGATAAATGATGAAGATAAGGCATAATCTTATCGGTCACCCCAAGAGTAGCGATAAATCGGACGATAAATCGCTGAATCGGAAGATATCTTGAACAGTGATGTGATAATATTTATTGCTATGCATGACACAAAGTAGTATAGCATTTAACATGATACGGTGTCTATCTATGTTACTCTAACCCCCTCTCTTTTCTTTAATTCTCTGCCACATCAATATGTTTGCTATTCCCGAGTGCATGTCACTAGCTAAGATACTATCACTACGGCCAGCCTAAGGGCATCTCCAACAGTTTGTATGTTAACTTGTTGCTAAAATATGCCATGTCATCAACCAACATCTTAACATACAACAACTCCAATGGATTGTATATAGTTTGCCCAATAAAATGTGAGATAATAAATAAGGTGCTCTCTCATTCTACATTGGAGCTTGTGCAAGGGGTGTTGGTTCATGTACATACAACCTTCTTCTCTTCCCTCATTTATTGTATGACACGTCATCAAAAATCTTATGTGGCAAAGTCTACCAACAACTATCTTACAACCATTGGAGATGCCCTAACAGTGAGCTCCTGGAGAGTTGAGAAGTTCCCACGGCTACATGGTATTATGTGCAAGATGTTTGCATCTGGAAAGAAATTAAACCCTTTAAGAGTCGCGTAAGGGGCCTCCTCTCGCGCTAGACACGTCATCACAAGCAGACTAAAAGAAAAACAAGTTAGCGATTGAGTGGGGAGAAAAGAGCGAGACAAAAACAGACTCGTCGCCTCCCCACACACACCAACACAGTCGCCGCCTCCTCGGCGTCACCAGATCCGGGGAGCCACCGGGAGAACCACGAGCATGAGTGACCACAGCCGCGGCAGCAGCAGCATCCCCGATCAGCTCTGGCGCTCAGCGCCACCGCCGCCCTTTTCTCTTGTCTACGAGGCCGACACATTAAGATCAAGGAGGCCAGGCGGCGGCGCTCCCAGATCCGTTCCGTGACGGCTCTAGCTCGTCGTCCTGGCCAGCGGGCACGTGCTCTTCGTCCAGAAGCATGGCTCCGAGCTGGCTGCGATCTAGGGCTCTCGGAGCTCTCGCGGCCGTGCTCGAGGTGGAGACGGCCAACGGGTTGACGGTGGCGACCAAGACGAGGAGGAGAAGGATAGGAGCACCCTCGCCGGCGTTCTCCGTCCGGAGGACGCGGTGGTGGAGCGCGCGGTCGGGGACGTGCCCGACACGAAGCTCACCCGCCTCGCTGCGGACTACCTCCGCAGCATGCCCAACATGTCGCCGCACTTCCTCTTCCACCGCCGGGCGCTGCGCCTCGCACGGGCACTCTACGGGCCCATCACGGACGTTCTCACGCTGATCCCGCCCGCCATGCCTCTCGTCGTGCCGCACTGCGACTACGCGTTTGACGCCTTCCTCCTGTTCGACAAAATACCCAACCTGTTCCTGCCCGCCAAAGTCAGCTTCCACGGCATGCACCGGAGCTTTGCTGGCCTCAAAACCCATATCGACCTCCGCTTCCTGAAGGCCCGACGGAAGCGCCAGCTGTTGTGGTGCGCGACGCGCGAGTCCGGCATCTGCCTCATCGCATGCGCGATGGGAGCTGCGATCGCTGGCCTCATCATCGCCACCCACGCCATGACCGCATTGTTGGCAGCGGCTCCTGCCTGTGCAGCGTCTCGTGGTTCCTGCTGCTCAACCCCCACTTGGATGAAACGCCTGCAGCAACACATGGACCGGCTTGACGTCGTGGCCAGGGACGCCTATGTGCTCAACAATGACGTGGACACCATTGAACGGCTGGTGGACAGGCTCCACGCCATTGTTGAGGGTGACAAGATCTTGGTTAGGCTAGGGCTTGAGCGCGGAAGGGGGTAGCACCACACCATCGAAGAGGTGGTGCGGCAGCTCCGGAAGAACCATCCTAGCCTGCTATGCCAGCTCGCCGACCTCGAGGAGCACATCTGTCTCTACTTTGTAGCCGTTAACCGTGCAAGGCTGTTCCTTGTACACAACCTCAATGCCTAGTCTGATCCCAACGCCGAGTTGCCTCTCTAGTGATTTACTGATTTATTGTTCAACAACAGTTCACGATTCAAGGAAGGTTTCATTTTTCATGTCGGTGACCCCCTTGTAAGGCGCCAAGTGAATGAATTATACTGCAGCAACTCTGCTGCAAGTTTTTTTTTTGTTTTGAGCAAGGTATTATGCATTCATTGTCTATTGCTTGAAATAATTTGTTAGCAAATTTAGGAAGCAGCTAAAGCTCTCGCCTTTTGTGTTGTTTCTACTGCATTACTGATTAAGTGTGTTTTCCTTGCTAAGGGTTGCCGATGCAGGTACTAAAGTGCAGACCAAGGAGGAGGTCACGATTAAGCTTGTGAGTTTCTAATCAGTGGCAGTATTGCTTTTAGTGCCAGTATTTTCCACTTTGATATGGGTGCAAGTATTTCTATTTGATATTTAACTTGATAATTGCCGGTTTTCTGAAGAAAAAAAGGTCAAAGATTAGTCTGACAATCTTTTATATCTCACACTTGTGGGAAGTACAATAACGAAAGTATGTTCTTCAGGCTTATGTTTCCCAAATTGGCAGCTCTGAGTCAAACTTCTTTACTGATCACTTCAGTATGCTGAAAACTATTTTCTGCCAAGGATTAATGGTAGCTTTTATATGCACTGAGCTGTGTAAGCTCTCCTGCATTTGCAATCTTGCATTACTTCATTTTAGTTCCCAAGAATTAAACGTCAAAGAGAGTACATAAAAGAGAGGATAGGAGAAGTCGATAAGCCAGAAGAACTGATAAGGCCTTATGCTTTTGCTCTGTCCAGGAAAATGTGAAGGCGAAGCATCCTCAGTTCCTGTATGAGTCAAAGTTGTACAGGGTACTGCAGGGCGGAAGTAATGCCCGCTCATTTTCTTTCTTTGGACCATAAATTTAAGATACTTTTTGCTCTTATGATGTTGGCGTACATTTTTGCAGCTGGGATTTCAAATGTCGAGTGGTTTGGTGTTGAGGGTGACTACAATGTTCTTGTTACTTTCATGGGATCTAGCACGGTTGAATTGTGGCGGCTGGCTCGCTGGACAAGCGGACGCCACTCTCCTCCTTGTCTTCGACGACATGAAGAATATTGATGTTGAGATGGACGCACGCTTCAGGAGCAGCAGAGGTCCTATATAGTTTTTTGTTGAATCCATTTCCCTTTTCTTACTTGTGTTTGCACCTGTCTTAACCTAACAAACATTTGGCACCTTTGAAATCTGTTGGAAACATGCGGGCGAATAATAATATGTCGGATTTCATTGTCTGCGTACACATGACCATGTTGTTTATTTCAGGTATGTGAACCCTCACGGGGAAATTTTCCCTTCTATCGGAGTTCACCTGTTTCAGACAAAGCCTTCCTGTGTAGATGGAAAACTGATTCAAAATTCTGCTAGGACTCCATTAGTACAGGTAGAGGGCTTGTTAATATGCCATGCTAATGCAATTTGACATATGACATACTGATCGGCCATTATTTTAATTGTTAGTCTTCAGCTGCTCAATTAGTCTGATGGGGAGAGATCTTATAGATTCTGCGTGAGGGTGAAGGACAATTCCATTCTATGAAGTGGAAGGTTTGTCCCGATCGTCTAAATTTCAGTAGTTATTTTTCTTCCTTGAGTGACCTTGCTTTTGTTTAACCACACAATGAGCTCTAGAGTAACTGAGTATTTGACAAGTAGGTGATGCTTTAACTTACTATTCATGATCAAATTGATGATACAGGTACACACATTTTTTGTGGTGCTGTATTTCAATTCTGTAGGTGAGAGGATCTCATGTTGGTTCATATCTACCATGTTCTGGTGTTTGGCATCGTACATAGAGGTACCGAAAGAGAAGGAATAATGATTCTAATATAGTGAAGCATGTGGATGTTGATGCTCCAACTCTGAAGTAGCCCAACTTCTTCCTCATTACAAGGTAGGCTATTTGGTATCTATCTCAAATACAGTGTAAAGATCCTTTCATAAAACTGCTAATAATTTATTATGATATCTAAATGCTACAAGTATGCATTACCACTTGGCCTTTCCAGAATTATTTTTCATACTCTATGTGATAACACACCATCTTTCACCACATAATCTCACTTTAACAAAGGATGCCTTGGACAACTGTGCAGTACCTAAGCTTCAGATTTAATCCTTTATGTTAAAGCAATAATTATTGGACTAATAGCATTATAAAGAAGACATATCTTTTTCAGCTGTTAAAGATCTCTTCTCATTAATCATGTTTGGTGAATTAACTAGAATTTTCATTTAGTAAAATCAGAGCTCACCTTTCCTTTATGTGTAAGCAGAAACAAGATGAATTGCTTTTAGAAGATATCTAGACCCTCTTTAAGAGCTGGAAGATTCGAAGAGGCATGTGAATTGTGTCGATCTGCTGCACATGTTGGTCAGCTTGTATATGCCTATGTAATTCTTATGATGTATCATCTCTACTTGATGCTAATGCCTCGAGTATGTTTAGGCATGGAGAGCTGCCACCCTTTCCCCTTTGGTGGCATAGATATGTTTCCTTCCCTGGAGGCCATGCTCAAGAATGAAAATGCTAGAACACTACAAACAAGCTCCAGGGCTGGGTCGTTTCATTTTGTCTTTTTTCTTTGATTTCTTTCCGCTTGTCAGTTGAATCTACTACTGCTACGTTTGCTCTGCTTTATCAATGTACACTCTTGCTCTTTACAACCAACATGAAGTTATCGCTCTTTTCGACTGCTTGTCTTCTCGCTGAAGTAAGAATCCTTTCATACAGAGACAGTTAACTAATACGCTAGCTTGGTTAGTGCGAACAATTTCACCCCAAGAGGCGCCACCAGGTGGCGCCCCAGCCACTAGTATAATTTCCAATGATGGTAGGTCTCCACAACAATCCAGTGACCCCAGCTCATTGCAATCCGAAATATGCAATGATGGGATTACTGGCACAGACCGAAGATTCTTACAAATATTATAGGAATATTAATTCTGGGTACACAGAAGGTGAGTGCTCCGGCTTACTCATGG
This sequence comes from Secale cereale, assembly GCA_902687465.1. Taxonomy (NCBI): domain Eukaryota; kingdom Viridiplantae; phylum Streptophyta; class Magnoliopsida; order Poales; family Poaceae; genus Secale; species Secale cereale. The sequence continues at coordinate 28,316,875 of LR738709.1, read as the reverse complement.
ATGCAAGGTCACTGCAGTGCTCCAACGATGCTGTTGTATCAAAGTGTTGTAGACTCTCCAACTCTATGTCATCCTGCCCCAATATGGACTCAAGATACCGCAGTGGTCCGAATAGCCATGAGAGATGGAGGAAGAACAAACAGCACTGTCAAGCTCCCACGAAGTCCTATACCTAGCTCTTTTAAATTTGGTAGGAGTTGATCCCTTCTTCGAGTACAACATGCTTTCACCTTGGTGGGGCCTATTAGCTTGCTTCAGTGATTGGTGTAAAAAACCTTACATGATACTCCCACCAAATTTTTAGTAGGTGTTGAATAGAGTAGAACTAGGGTATTGAAATGTTCGTATTATACGAATATTGAAATGTGAGGCTTGTATATTTTTGAAATAAAAATGTGAGGCTTTTAATTTTTTTTAAATGAAAATGTATGGAACTTGACTCTTTTTAAACATGTGTAGAAATGAAAATGCAAATGTGAAGAAATGAAGCTAGTATTTTTGAAATGAAAATGTCAATAGTGTTTACATGCTCACGTGTGACTCCTCATGTGGTGCAGGGTAGATCACACCGATGAGCCACTCGAGGACACCCAGAAGATCACCGACAACACCCGCATCCTTGACAGTCGTCTAGTGAGTAAAGATGATCTATTTGGACATGTGATATGTGGAGTAGTGTTGTGTAGTACTAGCATGTGTATGTGCCTGCCAATTGCTATGTTGGCTCTTTATTGTTTGCAGGGAACACCTTCGAGTGGCCTATATTTTACCGGAATGTTGATTCATTTCCGTTTCGGCAAATTTCAGGCGCTCGATATGTCCTATTTTAGCAAAGGTCATATCGAATTTTTTCGTGAATTTCGGCATGACATGTACTAGAAAGTAAGAAATATTGAGTGCCCGTGATTTGCCGGAACATGAATTAATCAACATTCTGGTAGAACATAGGCCATTTTTATGTCATTGCTCCATATATGTAACGGGTTGACTTTCCGTCTATTGGGGCTCTTTGCTGATATATGAGAGGAAAAAATCCCGGTTGCTCTCATATGGTCGCTTCTACTTTTTTCGAAGGTGCTAGACAAATTGGTATAATGCACTTTCGAACGAAAGTAGGAGCAACCATCACCTATGGTCGCAATATGAGAGAGGGAGTGTCCACCATAAATGAATGAAAGAAGAATCCCTACTGTTGTCGTGGTGGTCGGTTCCTTTCCTTCTTCTCATGATATACATTGGTAATGCATGAGAGGAGGAGGGAAAGCGACCATCACCAACGGTCGAAATATCTGTGAGGGAGTGTTCACCATATGCTGTCGAAATATTAGAGAGGAAGAATCCCGACTATTGTCGTGGGGTCGCTTCTCCTTCTTTCCCGTGTGCTAGACATTTTGGTGTAATGCACTCGAGAACGAAGGGAGGAGTGACCATCACCGACGGTTGCAATATCATAGAGGGAGTGCCCACCATATACACCACATGAGATAGAGTGCAGCAAGGAAGGCTCGATGGATCGAAAGTCATCTCGTGCTGAATAATGATCTGTGTGTTGAGTTTCCTGGTAATTACCGTCGATCGTTTTTTAATCTTTGAATTATGAACATAGGAAAAGTCTGACGATGATAGAATCCCTGAGTGCGACTACTGCGGCGACGACCGGGATCTATGGGATAGGCCTCACCGGGAAGACGGCCGGCGCTTCACTATTAAGCTCGACGAGACCCTTGTCGTTTGTACAGTACGCAATGACGACATGTCTTTTTTCGTACTTAAGCATGACTTGTGCTTCTTCAACGTGTAATTTCTGATTTTCACAAGTCAACTAGTGCATCGCCTGCCATGCGATACGTTATGTTATGGAGAAGCTGGATTTCGATGATCATGAGAATATGGAAACAAAGAAAGTTCACCTCCGGACTCAACATGATTACGCTTTTGCGATAAAGCTATACAATGCGGTGACCTACTCCCATTTTGATTGCTCGAATTGGTCTGCACTATGCAAGGCGTATGGTTTTCAGGAGGGTATGCATGTCACCTTCGATCTTGGTCCTGAAGATGACACCGAAGATAATATCAACATTTGTATCGATGTTGATACACTTTCACTTCTACCTCTATGTGAATTTCTCAAACATATTTATTAAGTTATTTATATTGTTTATTTAAAATTAGTTGATAACTTATTTTCCTGACAACTTATTTTCATTTTCAAGAAATATACGGTAAGTAGTAGACAAAACCTACTGCACTTATGGGTATGAGTTAACTTGCGAGGAGATAAATCATTTTGTTTTATGGATTAAAGATGTTCAGACTTTTAAGACAAGTCGTACTATTTCTCCAAGTTATGATCAATACGTTTCGCTATGTTTGACACGAGAAAATATCTCTACGACTCCAGGAGAAGGAAAGGGAGTGTATTTCTCTCGTGCGGCGCGGAAAAGGGATAATAAGTATGCGGGCGTGCCAGTGTAGTAGTACACAAAGACAAGGAGATACGGAAACAGGTGTTTCATTAAACTCATTGGAGAAATAAAATTACAAGATTCCATCATAAAAGATGCGCTTCATGGATTAGTAGCGCAGCTAGGCTGACTGTGGCGATTGTGTGATTTCTTAGTTCCCGGGGCCTCGGAAGGCTCCCGGTTTATTATGCCACAGGTTGCTCCACGGGATATCTCTGATTGAGCTATGTGATCGTCTTTGTCGTCTTCGCTTCGCGTTCTCCATGCATGATGACGATGATGTCGTCATCCTCCATGGCACCATCACGACGAAGTAGGTGCGAGCGATGACAGCGGCTTCCATGGAGTGCCGACTTGGCGACATCGACAGTGGACGGCGTCTCAGCATGCTTTGTGTTGTCGTCCTCCATGGCGCCGTCACGATAAAGTAGGCACGAGCGGTGACGGCGGCCTACGTGAAGTGGACCTCCATGGCACTGGCTTTACGACGTCCTCGACGGACGGCGCCAGTGGCTCCATCTCCGGCGACCGTCCCATCATACTCGCGTGGTCTTCGGCGGCTCTTGAGTGGTGTTTGACTCGTCCGTGTGCATGGAGGAAGGAAGAAGGGAGAAGCAAGTTAGATCGAATCCTCACCTTCCGTGAACATGAATCGTGAGTTCATGTTGCTGCGGCCGAGGTCCCTGGGCACAGATGGGCGTACGCTGGCGTCGTCCTCTCCGCGTACGCCGACGTGATCCGGCCGGCGATCCGGCACGTGAGAGACCTCTCCGGAAAGCTTCTTGCGTCTCGCCGGACTTTAGGTGCTTCTCTCTCCCGCTGGCCTTCGTGCGTTTCTGCCGCTTCACTGCGTGGCCGGGTATGTGTATTTATAGACAGGAGGTGGGCGACCCAGCGGCTGGAGATGGACCAAACATCTCGATTTTCTTAAACTAGATATGGACGCAATCACGCCTCGATTCTTCTTTCTTTTTGACGCGTAAAAAATTTATTTTAAACCCTGAACTCGTAGAGGTAAGATGGAATGAACTCTCAAATCGAAATCCTGGTCGATTGCACCCTGAACTCTGCAAACCCCGTCTAAATCGAACCTTCGGATCATTTTTTTAGGGGTGAACCTTCGTATCATTTTTCAAACGGGGATTGCTGACGTGGACCGGGGTTGGGAGAAAACGCTCGCAGCGCCCGCGGATGCGCCGGCCCAGTTCACGGCAGCGTGTGATGCGCCTTGTTGCTTCTGTTTTTCGTTCGTTATTTGTTCTTTTTCCGGTTTTTTCTTTTCTGGTTCTTCTTTCTATTCGTTTTATTTCTTTTATTATTATTATATTTATATTCTTTTCTTTTTCCTTTTTTTACGATTTTTTTTTCTATTTCCTTCGCATCATTTTCCTATTTATATTACATAAAAGTTCATCATGCATCTTAAAATGTTCATCGTATATTAGAAATTGCTCAGTGAATATAAATTGTTCCTTTTTGAATTTTGTTCAGTGGTATATTACCCAAATGTTTAATGTGTAGTTCATCATATATTAAAAAATGTTTACTTTAAATTAAGAAAATGTTCAATGGATATTACAAAATCTTCAGTGCACAACATTTGCAAATGTTCAAAAGCAGTTTGATACATAATGTTCCGCGCCGTGAATCAATCTGTTGAACTCACTAGTTTGTTTGGCAAGTTGCAGCAGCTAACAAAACTGACATCTCGAGTTCGAGTTCTCCCGCATAACTTTTCCAGATTTTTTTTGCGCCTGCTATTCAGTAGCTTCAATTGGGCCGGTTTTTATATATGTTTAAATAATTTGAGCATTCAAAAAAATATTTATGTGATTTGAAAACAATATAGAAACAATATGTCCTGGTGGTTTGTTTTTCAAAATCGATTATTTTTTCAAAACAAATGAACTTTTCTGTAATTCATGAGCTTTTTCCAAAATGTAAAAAAACAAATCACTACAGTAAATGTTTTTATGTGTAATAAATTACGCGACTACAAATGTAGTTATAAAGATCTCCTTCGTATTGATCAGCAGCGCACAGTAGGTCAGGTGGTTATTCATACTCGTGCGATGTTCTCATGGCGCCTGTTTGATTCTCGCTCCAAACCATTTTTGAGGTGTTTTTTCGCGCGGGTACCATGAACCGGCCCAGCGAAAGTTATGAGCTCCCCAGGGTGTGCGCCTTTTGGAATTGTCTTTATTGAATTAAAAAATAATCTAAGGGGCTGCCCCTTTTGGAATTGTTGTTGTTGAACAACAAAAATAATCTAGCGGGCCAGCTCACTAGACGAATTCTGGTTCAAATGATGTCAGGGTTTGATTTAGATCGGGATTGCACAGTTCAGTGTGCAATGGATCGGGATTTTGACTTGAGGGTCCATTTCGCTTGATCTCTACAAGTTTAAAGTTTAAAGTGGACTTTTTCCTTTTAACGCATACGCCTGCACACAGAAAAACAAGATCACCTCATACGTACCTAGCTACCTGGCTGCCGGTGGGGCATTTCACTGATGCGTGCAGTCCAGGTGAGCGGATGTTGTTTGATCGCCATCTTTGTACTTATCTCCCGAGTTTATTGGCTGTATCGGTTGCGGGTATTCGGAACCGTACATATACTAATATGCGGGTGTTTGGATACACGTACAATACTGCTGGGCCGTCCACGGAGACGTGAAGTGCACCGATCTCAACGGCTGCATGGTTAGCTTAGGTACATGATCAAATAATTAAGTAGAATAGCTCGTATCATTCATCTGATTTACAAACATGCATGGATGATACTCCCTCGGTCAGAAAATACTTGTTATCAAAATGGATAAGAAAGGATGTATCTATAAAACTAAAATACATCTGGATATATCATGTTTGATATATCCATTTTGATGACTAGTATTTCCGGATGAAGGGAGTACGTGTGAATCAAAACTACCAACTTAAGTGTATGCACGTGCATGTTCCTCCAAAGAAACAAATATACACGAGTATAACTTTCACTTAAGAACAAAACATTCATATCTAAACTTGAATTTTCTGAAAACAACAAGCACAAAAAACACACTAGTCCACGTGTTGAACTACGGTATCATCCATCGAGATATGATGCTAAGATTTTTCCTATCATGTCTCCAGTGCCTCTTTTGCATACATTCTTCTAAAGCTAAACTACATTCGGCTAAGTATGTTATGATGATGTTCTTCAACATAACCTCCCGGCAGATTGTATGCCTCGTCTTACGGAAATGATAAGTGACATGAACATTATTAGCTTACGGCCAAGTTGGCATACGTGTCACTTCAGAGCATACACGATTCCTCAAAGATATTACGTCCTCATAATCAAAGGCCGGAGAAAAGTTTTGAATGATCACAGGGAACTACTTGGGGGCAACATCAAGTGCAACCCATAAATGTGAGACAGATTCATCTGTATTCTCCATAATGGAGATTCAGGGGTTTACCTGTTTTATACTATTATACTTTCGAGAGAGTAGCTGGTATTATGTAGTTATGTGCTACATTGTGCTAGAATGATTAGCTAGTTCTTATATGACTATGACGATGAGTTGTTATCATGATGATGGTGATGAGTTGTGTTCTACACATTGTGCTAGAACGATGAGCTAGTTCTTATATAACTATGATGATGAGTTGTTATCATGATGATGATGATGAGTTATGTGCTACCTTGTGCTAGAATAATGAGCTAGTTCCTATATGACTATGATGATGAGTTGTTATGATGATGATGATGATGTGTGAGTTCCTATATGAATATGATGATGAGTCATTATGATCATGATGAGTTATTATATAATTGGGTGGAAGAAACACAGATATCCTACTAATCCATCCTTTGGTCACATGAATCTAATATGTGTTTCTTCCACCAAATGATATAATAATAATTGAACATGATCATAATGATATAACAATCCCTTAATTGCTACTACATCAAAATTTGTAAAACGATATATAAAAACAGTATAAAATAAAAGAAATGCAATACAAATTAATAGTAGTAGCGCTGGGTAAAACACACATTGCTACTACTTAGCAATAGCACGGGTAACGAAAGACACTACTGCTAACATACTTAGGAGTTGCGCGGGTGCACGAGTGCTACTGCTAAAAGTTAGCTGTAGCGCTGTGCCCGCACTACTACTAGCCCAAAAATCGACGCTATTGCTAGGCTTTTCCTAGTAGTGCATGATACCTCAGGTGTTGTATGTCCCTTGGTGGAAGTGGAAGTTTTCTCGTTCCATAGAGATGCAGTGCTCGCTGATAATTGTACTTCGACAAGTGTTGTGCTAAGCCACGAGTGTACCTAGGATACAACTATCTCTAGAGAGTTGGAGAGTGTAATTCAAATAATCATCCAAAAGAGTTCCAATAAAATGATATGATGAGAACAAGTGGTGAGTAGGGCCTAATGACATCAACTACTTTTGATTAGGCCTATCAACTAGAGTAAGACAATCCCATAACAGGCAAGGCAGTGTCATGCATAAGATCATATATCTTGCATACTGATCTAAAAATTCCTCTGCCTATATCTTCAGGATGGCCACCTTCCTTCAGTCATGTGCCATCCTTAGCTGGCTTCAAACTTCCACATCAATCTCATAATTTGATATGTTGTGATCCAAATTCATGTGTAAGTATAAATGCTAACTTCTAACGAGCGGAGCGAAGTCTAAAGACTAAAGGTAGCCCATATTGGCCAACCCGTAACACGAAAACCTGGAGGGTGCATTTGGGGGGGGGGGGGCAATGCCCCCCGCCCCCACGGTACGGATCAGTATTGATCTAGGTCATCTCTATTATATATGTTATTTGTAAGCCGTCGCAGAGGATAAGTTGATCAGTTGTACATCCTCCCGTTCTTTCATGCTAGCCTTTGTACTCAACATACTACATCCATCCGGGTTTTCAAGTTCCCTGACCGAAACACAAAGACCAAGCCGCAGTCATCTGTAACTGTGCTGGATATCTTCTATATCTAAATAAGGGCACCGCACTAAGTGATTTTCCTGAATCCTAATGAAGCCACGTCATCTGCATTATTATGGCCATTGATGTACTGTAGCTCAGCAATCTCAAGCCATCTGATCAGAAGTTGATTAAATTACAGATCAAAGGATGGCACCTTCAAATATGTGACGGAGAGCTCTAAAGGAAAGGTATGTGGTTGGAAGGGGCAAGGACTGTCAAAGGCTGCGAGGGAAGTACTAGTCAAATCGGGTCTACAAGTTGATTAAATTACAGATCAAAGGATGGCACCTTCAAATATGTGACGGAGAGCTCTAAAGGAAAGGTATGTGGTTGGAAGGGGCAAGGACTGTCAAAGGCTGCGAGGGAAGTACTAGTCAAATCGGGTCTACAAGCTGTACCTACTTTTACCATGAGTTGCTTTCGCCTTACAAAGAAGATGTGCGGGAATCTGACTTCTATCTCTTCGAAATTCTGGTGGGGCGCGGTGAATGGTGAGAGAAAGGTACACTGGATCTCATGGCAAAAAATGTGTGAGGCTAAAAGATATGGTGGCATGGGCTTTAGAGACGCCTAGGCGTTTAATCAAGCTTTGCACGCAAAGCAGGCATGGAGAATTTTGCAGGTGCCAACTTCTCTATGCGCAAGGATCATCAAGGCAAGGTATTTCAGCGAGGATTCAATACTCACAGCAACCTGTCCATCGACGGCGTCATATACTTTTCGCAGCATTTTGCCCGGGCAAGATCTTCTTCGAGAGGGGCTGATTTGGCACATCGGGGACGGATCCCAAGTGCGCATACACCATGCCAACTGGATCCCGCGAAGCAACAGCATGAAGCCGCTTGGTCAGGTCTACATGCCGGGTGTCACATGGGTTGCACATCTCCTGTCCCCTGATGGCAAGAGTTGGAACCTGGGAAGGCTGCAGGCAATGTTCACGCCGGAGGATGTGCATGATATACAACAAATTGCGGTGGGAGGACCAGGCCGGCCAGATTACCTGGCATGGAACTATACGAAGAATGGTTGCTTCACGGTCAAATCGGCATATCATATGTGCATGGCAAAGACAAGAGCGAGGTCTGGACAGCCAGATACGTCTAGCTCAGTTATGAAGCATAGAGGATACATGGCATTATGGGACACACAAGTACCGGACAAGGCGAAAATTCACATGTGGCGACTAATTAGAAATGGCTTGGCTGTCGGAGCTGAACTTCACCGACATCGGATTAAACCCGGAGTTTTTTGTGTTGCATGTGGTCGAGAGGAAACGATCTATCACAGGTTTTGGGCATGTCAACATTCAATACAATTCTGGCAGTTACTACACTTGGAAAAGGGAGTTGCGGTGGCGATCCCACCGCCTCAGCTCGACTCCCAGAGTGCGTTAGCTAGCTGGCTTCTGAACTGGTTCTCCGGTGCTTCGGACGACGAAAGAGAAGTGATGATACAAGCGACTTACGGCCTATGGCTGGCTCGAAATGAGGCACGTGATGGAAGGAGAATTGCAGCGCCACATGAAATCATGGCTACTTTTGTAGCACATATGAAGGAGTGGAGGAGCGTGCACATGGAGAGGAGACAACCTGCAACCCCAACTCCCCGACAGAGATGGCAGCCACCTGATGATGGATGGCTTAAAATCAACTCTGATGGAGCTACTTTCAGGCATGGGGACAAGGGAGGGGGGGTGCTGTGGTGAGAGATCACCATGGTGCGTTCAGGGCGGGTTTGTGCCACCACTTTCCGAACATCGCTGACCCGGAAGCGACTGAGATCTTGGCGTGCAAAAGGGCATTGGAACTAGCCAGGGAGGTCAATGCACAGCCTGTACATGTTGAGCTGGACAGCCAAGGCTTGGTGCAGATGCTAAAACAGCAAACGAGGAACCTGTGCGTCACGGGTCCATGGGTGGAGAAATTAAAGCTTCTGTTGCATTCTTTTGAGGGTTTTAAGGTCTCTTGGGTTAGAAGGTCTGCTAATGTTGCCGCGCATAAATTCGCTAAAGTAGGGGTGGAGGATGAACTCTGTAAGGTTTGGTTAGGAGCTCCCCCGGATTTTGTTGTTGATGTAATTTCGGATGACATTCCAAACTTCGTGTTCTAAATAAAGCGGCAATATTATCTAAAAAAAAGACGTCTTTCGCGTGGTCGCGCTCGCTGCCTGGCCTCGCTCCGACTCGATATTTTGGCTGAGCTATACGTGCACTAGCATTTAAGCCAAGAACTAGGCCGGCAGGTCCATATAGGCCTAGCCAGCTTATTTGGTGCAGGGCGTGAGCCCATATAATTGCAGTGGGTGTGTCTAAAAAATGTAATTGCAGTAGGTCGATCGATCAGGCTTCATCTTCCTCGCACAATTCCGCTCGCCGCCGCTCTCTCTTCCGATCGATCGGGCATATTAATGATCTCGGTTAACAAGAAGAAAAGTTGTTTTGCAAAACAGTTATTAAATTTTACCTTGGTACCTGTAATCTAAGTTTGTGGCCTTGTATAAGAGAATGGAGGGAGTAATTCCTTAATTTCCTGTCCCTTTTACAGTTTTTCATCCCTTGCTGGGAGAAGCTTTTGTCTATACTTCTATTATTGATTTACATGTCCTCTGTCCATCTTGCTTAATTATAAACTTTTAGGGGGCACAGTTTTTTGTAGGCCGAGCTACCTGGTACCCTATATCAGGGCCGTTCAGAATTGACTGTGATGCATCGAGTGTGACGCCCGGATAATTAAGCTACAGTGAACCTTCGATAATGAGGCCACGTCACCACGATTATTGTTGTTAATCTTGCGTGATTCAAAACAAAGTCAAATTTCAAGATTTAAAATAAAGTCAAACATTAAAAAATTTCAAAAGTCAAAAACTAAAATGTTCTAAAAATGACAAATAAATCATATGTAATATTTGGTGGAGAGACCACACCTTTTATAAAGAGTTTAAGTGCATTGCTATAATTAAAAGCAGTGGCTAAAATAATTAGTTAAATGCCTTTTGTAATGTATAAAATATTAGACTAAATTATTTGGGTGCCCAAGCTATTGTGGCATTATAATAAGTAGTAACATTAATTTAGGAACTCATTTTATATTCTGTAAAACTATAGTAAGTAGAAAATAAAATAAAACAGAAAATAAATAGAAACAAAAGGAAAGGAAAAAGACAAAAGAAATATAAAATAAAACTAAAACAAAGAACCCCCC
>LR738709.1:28283331-28294367 GCA_902687465.1 Secale cereale | reverse complement strand
GGGGGGGGGGGGGCGGCTGGAGATGCTCTTACTCCTGCAATATATGGCCATACCTTCTTCATAGTGACATATATTGGTGTCAAACTGCCGCAAAGAAAGCAGACATGGTGTATTTTTTTGGTATGAATAGGTTGCCTTTCTAGCCAGTAAATTATTCGTATGGTTCCGGTCGTTTGTTGCAGATGTACTTATAGAAGTAAATTGTTTGTATGGGTCATCTATATCTGTATAATACACCAAGCTTGCTTAAACTGACTATATTATTGATATATGTATGTATTTGAACTTAGCAAGAATTTCCAAATGCTGTATTGTATGTGTGCTTACCTGGCCAAGTTGTTATGGTCCTCGAACATAATTATTGTCCATCTACATAATTATTGAACGATTACCTTACAACCATTGTTTCATTGATTTAACTATCTTCCTGTAATTTGCATGCCTGAAAGAATATATAACTAATAATTAATAATTAAGTGGACGGTCACTTGTAGATTTTAAAATGTGGCTTGCAACATCTCACAAACATACTACTTTAGTGATAAATTCATTTTCCTTTTATCTCTTATCCGCACTCTAAGAATGCACCTAATGAATGTTCACGATATTGAAGTACTACTAATATCCCGCGCGGGGTATCATTTAGTTCTAGTAGAGCGAGCGGCTGAGCTTGGCGGATAGTTACTGCATGCAAAGGAACGCTTTGGTTTCCCCTCGCATGCCTGCATCCGGCGCGGAAGTAGTACTTTCTCGCTCCCTTGATTACTCCCTTGCATGCATGCATGCATGCAGCGGATGATTACTCGCTCTCTCTTCCCTGCATGCAGCGTAACACTTTACTTTTTGCATGGGCGGTGCTCAGAGGACCTGAAAACCCGGACAAAGTAGACCCAAAGGATTTTTCAACTAAAGAAGAGCCCACCCATGTGTCTAGAATCATTTCAACCATTCAGCTCAGGCTCAAGAGTGTTTGGCTTCTACCGATAGAACTAGATAGGGGGCGCAGTTGCGGCTCCGAACAGCGGGCAATCAGGCAGGGAACTGAGATGGCATTGGAGATGACTTTAGAGTGTCGTGGACATATATCATACCGATGATTGTTCAGAGGATAACAAAGTTTGGATGCAAAATGCATTTAGTTACATATATGAACTCGTGTAGTTGTCATACATAAGGAGGATGGCATGATGACAACATAAACATCGAGCCAACAATAATTCTTGTGGAGGTTCAAAAGTGTAGGATCCCAAATCCAAGAAATTTCAAAGCAAAGTATCACGACCAGTGGGCCGTGGGTGCGCTGGCTATGGTATTTTTAGTGTCGCTCAGTGAAGATCTCTTCCAAAATTAAGAAACTACATTTTGGTTGAAATCAAGGTCTCTGCACTGATTGCAAAATTTTGTTGATAGCTTACCAAGCTGACCACTTGGTAACAAGATCTCTGCACTATCACCAAAGGTTTTGGCTATCTGGAGCACTGTGTAACAAAAGACCACATTTTCATCGAGAAACATGTGTACAACTGATAAAGAATGTACGGAACTTGGTTCAGAGTACACGATAGTTTGAATGATCTTATAATAGATAAGGTGCATTTACGAAGTAATATGATAATTCTAGCATAGGGAGTAGGAATGCAAAAGAAAATAAACTGAACAAATCACAAGAATCAATCTACAGGGGAGCTGAGACATACAACCCACATAGATCAGATTTATAATTACAATACTGATATTGAGGAGGTTCAAGAGTACACAAGCAGTTGGACTAGAAAGCAGGAGAGCGACCATGTGAACAAAGTGTAGAAATTGCCCATATATTTAGAAGGAAGCAACCAACGCATGAAGTACTTGACTACTTGTTAGCCTCCACACATGGATATCAGCATGACAAAAACTGAAACAAATAGATAAAAGCGCTTTGCAGGGCGCGGCATGCCAGCCATTTGATTTTCCATTCGACTCCGGGGCACCGAGTACATGATATGCATTCATCAACTCCGTACCCACACATGCACTGGACAAGGACGTAGGACAGAACATCCTACAAATTTCAACCAAGAAATGAGATGACAGAAAGGGGATTTAAATCATTCGAACCTGACAAAATGACCGTTCAAAGTAGCCTCATAGTCCGGACAAACAGCAACCTAACTGTGATAGCAGTCATCATTGCCAAGAAGCAACCAAGTGATATGGCCGTAAGTGCCTACGAGCCGAAGTTCAAGCAGGGGAATTGCTCGCATATCGATAAGAAACCGTCCGTTTACAGGTACATTTCTTGATAAAGGGTGTTTTTATTAACTCAGAACGTAGCATCAAGAAGATACAAATCATGATGAACAACACCCGGCCTCTGCATAACTAGGATGCGCACAGCCCAACACAAATAGTCGGAAAGAAAATAAAAAGATGGCATATCAGCACTAGTAGAGTCAAATAAGACCGTCACTATGCCTATGTTGAAGGATGTTATGGGCCGATACGGAGGTTATGCTGCCATCCATGTTGGGAAAAAACCTCCATGGCCACTCGCTTCAATTGCGTACACACCGCCTTCAACAGCGGTTGGAACTCCGTACGGTGAAGCATAGATCATGTACGAAGCGATTGCATACAACGGAAAATAATCTGCAAAGGAGAAGAGTTTTTGTCATTAAAAATTAAATCATTTCGACATAGCCAAAGCGACCATAATAAGGCATACACTCCCACCTTTATTAGCGTTTTGAATCTATAAGGAATACCGTCCAGCCAGTGACCAAAAATATTGACAACACTTGTGGGCGGATAAAGATTAGATGCTATTTGGATGATCGACCACGTAGAACGTGCAAACTTGCACCAAAAAAAGAGGTGTCCGATTGTGTCATCATGAGTACAAAAGGCACACTTCTTGCTTCCATGCCAGTTGCGACGGGCGAGGTTATCTTTGGTTAGCACCTCTCCCGTCCGAAGATACCACATGAAGATCTTAACTTTCAGTGGAATCTTCGATCTTCAGATTTTCTTATTATTATCCACTGAGACCTCTGAATGTGTGAGCGCACGGTACATCGTTTACAGGTACATTAACCAAAAGTCTTGGATCTACAAAATACGCCTTGCCTCCTGAAACAAATCCAAGGAATAACAAGTAACTATGGAGGAGGATGCCAAATGTTAACAGAGGCCATAAGAAGAGACAAAAAAACCTGAAAAAAAGGAAGCACATGAGCAAACATTGTAATTACCTAGGCAGTGTTTCTACTTCTTCCTACCCCGCTTGCTCGTATTGGATCGAGCATTGGCGGGCATGGATGGTTCAGAGTTGAAGATGTCATGCTGAATGTATGAGTTTTGCAACGTAAGCAAAGCACTTGGGTATAGGTAAAAAAATGATTACCTTTTTGCATCGACTGTTTGATCAGTCTTAGCTTACTGAATGTGAGTGCTAAGCTGTGGCGACTTCTCTTTTCCAGTGATAGACTCATAAATTGTTCCTAGTATTTCGCCAGCCCGTGTGAGCAACCACATGTAAGAAAGCATGGATACATAGAAAGGGCAGGCTTGAAAATAAAATAGAGGGTGGTTTTTTCTAGCGCGGGCTATGTGGTACCCATTAACACAGCCATCCATTGGTTCATGTGTTTCATTTAGACGTGTGCACATTAGCAGAACTCAGCTGTTGCGCCATTCGGTCAGTCCTTAATTCTCTGCGGCAATGACTACTAAATTCGAAAATTGGATGGGGCCTAGTAGGCCACTGTACACGACATGACTTGACGTGTGTGTACCTACAACAGACTATCACTGTACTCGACCTGACTTGTTAATTCATTCAGCATGTCATTGCTATGCCAGAAAACACATTAGTAAATACTTGCTCCTAATATTCTTCATAGGGTCCACACAACTTATCATGCATGCTGATTAAAAAAACATTAGTATATTTGCATGCATGGATGCAACGGCACACAAAAATAAATGTTATATCTGCATGATGATAGGCTGATTTCTCTCTCTTCTCATCCCTATGAGGAGCGTGTTCTCTCTCCTTCCATTTCTCCTCCTTTCGCATGGGCTCACAAAAATAAATTTATACATCTGCTCACCTTTCTCCTTCCTCTCTCTCCCAACAAGGTACAACCACACTCTTTCTCACTCACATGTAGGCTGAGATAGACCTCCGACATGACAGCAGCTAGCTAGCACTGTAGCCGACATGCACATGCATCTGTCCACTCTTTGTTAATCACTCGCGCCCTGCTTTCTGCTGTGAAAGAGAGAGTGACCCAGCAGTGCGAGATGGAACGGAGGGGGGTGGGTGGACGTAGGAGGGAATCTCGGTACTGTTCACATAGCCATGTCTTTTCAGACTAATCACTCTGTGGCTACTGTTGATGCTGTTACTAGCACACATCTTCATAGCGTGACCAACCGCGCAGATAAGGGGTACCGTGTAGGACGAGCTATGAAGAAACTTTCCGAAATACAAATGATTTGGGAGTTACCAAGTCCTCGCTATTTGGGTCAGTAAGCTCATCGACTGTACGACCAGATAGATGATTGACAGTAAACTTCATGTTTTATTGCATATATGTTTGGTAGTTGTATCACATGGATTTTGGACATCTAAATCTATTTGGAATGTCAAATTAAGTCGCATGTACATTTCAAACCTGGCTCCAGCATTGCTGAGCAAGTGTTTTTCATCCCCATTACCTTTGTCTCGGCTTACAGTTTAATATGGACGCAAGATGTAATATATAACTTTATAAATCTCTAAAAGTAGAAGGCAGGAATAGCTTCTTAAACAGGAGCCAAGAAACCAACCAAAAAAGAGTGTTGCATACTCTTGTATGGTTCATATCAGTATCATGGAACATTTCTAAAATTGAATCTCTAAATGGATAACTAAAAAATTGTTTCTTAAATAGGAGTGTGCCTAGTGTTTCCTAGTGTTGTTTTGTTCATCTCAGTACCATACAAATTAAATAAATCAAACACATCACTTCCTTGATGCAGAAAGTTATGTAGAAGACTTTTGAATAACCATAGACACACACCTAGCTGACCAAATGTATCCCATCTTATTTTCCTTCTCCTCGGACGACATTTTGATTTTGGTGTGAGGTGTAATGTTTTACTTTGAATCTCTATCAATGAAAGTTTCCATAGCACACCACATGAAAGGATGAACATGCTAACCTATCAGACAAACAGAAACAAAGACAATTACATAATAAGCAACATAAAACAAAACATGGTAGTGCTTACCTTGTGAACTGAACAACAACAGCAACAGTCAATAGTGTCAAATAGCACAGCGAGCTCCGTGATCTCACTTCCAAACCGAAACGAGCTATCAAACAGAACGTAAAAATCAAGAAACAACCAAATAAACCACACCAAACAACACTTTGATTAATAGAACTACAACCACAATAGGTATTAGATCCTCCATATTCTTCCTAAGCAACCATGTGAGCTATCCAATCCCTATGATAAATGAATAAACAAGGACACCATCATAATAATCCAAGGAGACCAAATCCAACAACACAATCCAATAAACAGTGTATCCTCCTCCTCTCTTTCGCAAGCATCCTCAGTTTTTCATGTGTGACCAGACAATCAACTCTATGTTTCTTAGCAAACAAATTTGAATGTGACAAACAAAAAACAAAGACTAATGTGCACGGATGAGCAGACTAATTAAAAAGTACCAAACAAGCATTGCCATAACAGCACACCATCACAATTATATTCTATAAAACGATCCTCACAAACCAATGACACTGGCGTGACACAGGACATGCAGGACCAGCACACACATCAACAAACAACTAAAAGAAACAAGAACTCAACATAACAATCAATAATTAAATATCTGCTTGTCATATAATTACAAACTGGGAACAAACACGACATGCAAATAAATCTAGCACCTAAGAACGACACTTTGATTTCACTGAATTGCAACCACGATAGGCACAAATCCTCCTTTTTCCTAACCAGTCATGTAATTTGTTTAACCCTTATCGCAAATGACCAAAATAGGGATCAATAAGAACAGACTAACAAATAGATCATCTAATCTATAATACCTAAATAGTTCATCCCCACTATGCTATTTCTCTAAACATGCAGCCTATCCACATCAGCAGGCCAGCCATGTCATCATTCCACCACTACTTACACAAGGGACCGAGGAAGTACAAGCTGCCACATCAGCACTACATAGAGAGAAAAAAAGAACTTCAATGCCACGCCTGGTTCCACTCACGTAAATCCATGTCCGTTTCCCCTCCCTCGACCCTCCTTTTAGTAACCGACAAGTAGAGAGAGGGCGAAGCGCATGCGTTAGCGGAGTCCCGCCGGGGAATCCGGCAGTCCCTCCGCTTCCTACAGCTGTTCCAACTGCCGTAAGGGCTGGGGAGTGGCGACCTAGATCTTCACGCGGTGCCTCGCATCCACCATCCCTTCTTCTCCTCCTTCTAGCTTTCGGTGTTCCCCAATCTCAGAGACTCAGACATCTTATCCAACTAAATCCTCACCTTGTTTCTTTTCCATGAGGAATTGAGCCCTCCCGATGGGAATCGGATCTGGCTACCCGGCAGCATCTGCCGTTCGAGTGCAGCAGGTGGAACTTTGATCGAAGTGGCATCACCAGGCAGAGAACAAGCTATCGGATCTGTTCGGCGAATAGGGCGCATGAGGAAGCTCGCGCTACTCCACAGGAGGACGCAGCTGCCGCCACACTTGATTGCGGGAGGAGGAGGCAAACAGGCGGGAAGGCCGACGACCACGCTGACCGAGGACCAGCGGGTGGTTGGGGAAGGGGCCATAGCTTCCATTAAAAGCACCATGCAAGAAGGTCGCACACTCCACCTCCAACACTGGCTACCAGAGAAGTATTGTTCTGAACTGAATATCTGTTCTGTTGCCGACTGTTTCTTTTTTAGTGTTGCTTCATGGCTTTGTTTCTTCTACAACAACGTTGATCTATGTGCAGGGAAGATGACTTCTTCATATGATACTTTTCTTTCTGATGACATTGCATACTCAGGCTACGTGCAG
The DNA here is from genome assembly GCA_902687465.1 of Secale cereale. NCBI lineage: Eukaryota > Viridiplantae > Streptophyta > Magnoliopsida > Poales > Poaceae > Secale > Secale cereale. Next base: position 28,287,305 of record LR738709.1, on the reverse strand, counting down.
ATTAGGCAAGGGCCAAAAATTTAATTAAGTTGTGCAGTTATTTTTTTTCTTTGTCATGCGCAAGTCAAGATTGATATTAGCATCAGATTGTTGTAGATACATTCATGTTTACCTGTTGGAAAATAGGAACAGTAGTACTGACACATTATTATTTTGTGTTTTGCAAGATCTGTACTAGCATGCGGACTGTCTCTATTCTTGGTTGCATGTCGTCCGTGGTGGGATTCAGCTATACCAGCCCTTGGCATGAAGTCTCTGCATTGCTTGCTTTTCTCTCCTACTGGATCACGAACTTTGTGATGTCATCGCTTCACTTGAATTTGACGATCGAATGAACTGTCGGCAGTGACAATGAAGCCCTTTAAGATTATGAATCATTTATGGAGCAACTAGGTTCTGCTATACAAATCTCATCTTTTCCGGTCTGGTAGAGTGGTAATGATATATATACTAGTCTATTCTTTCTATGTTTTAGATGTTTGTAGTTTTTTGAATAATATTATGCACTCAAGTACTTTTGGCCCTTTGGGAGTCTGTCCACTATTTCATATGTGTTTTCCTGATTACGCACATATTCAATTGTTCTTTTGAAAGAATTTTCAATTGTTTTAATGAATGTAGCGCTTCTACGAAGTGATATGAAGATCACTTACTTTTGAGTTTTGCAGAAGAGGTTCACATGGAAATAAATTCTTGCGGTCTTATAACATTAATGGGTCAGTCTTTTCCACAAGTTACATACACCTTTTGCAACCCCAAATCTCATTTATGTATTTTACATTCTTAATTTTCGAGGAGGCATATATATTGATGGTTGTAGCCCTTCCTGCCTCCTTGGTATGTTCATCATTTCCTTGATATATAAAATTAAGAACCAAAAAATGTTTGGATTGGCTAGATGTTGGAAGGAAGAATAGAACAGTCAAATTCACTGTATGCATATGCCGTAGTTGACCAGACATAGAATTGGTATGGTCCACTACTCACTCGCTATTTGCATGAATATTTATACACTTACATAATGCATGGTATTGGTAGAAATTGAATTGCAATGTTTTTTTTTTCCTTTTGGAAATCTAGAGGAAAAAGATTCAAGAAGTAAAGAAGTTGGTTTCTGAACTTACATGACTGAGCAGGGCCTCTTGACCTTCAGGTTCATTATACCTCAGTCTATATGTACCGCTAAATTGATAAAGGCACGTTTGGAATATTTCATTGATGTGAAAAATCTATTTTTTAATCTGTTCGTGCACATGTTTGCCAAGGGTCACAGATAGGTTTGTTCTCCATACCTGTGATAAGTTTGTCCTTAATTAGCAGTTATCACCTTCAGAGATTTGTAGTAATATATATATTTTTGCTGATCTTTCTTCATAGAAGCATTCACTGTAGTATTGTGATCAGTCAAAAGTACAATTAGTACATTAGTCTGTTGTATGCATATAAATGATATATCCGTCGTGCATTATGTCATCTATCATTTTATGGTACTATAGCCTGCCGATATTTCCCACTAAACATGTTTTTTGGTCCAAGTGCAACTCATTGTTCGTAATTAATTATTTGTAAAGAACATGACATATTTGCATCAGCGTGACAATCTTTCACGTTAGTTCCTAGTTAGCCTCCAAATAGTTCAAAAATTTTATCCGTCCATATATTCCGCAGCAACGCGCGGGTTATTATCTAGTTAGTCTAACCATGTCGTATCTTGAGTTTGAGTAAGCCATATTCTCATCCTTTCTTCTTGGGATTTCGTTTGGACTTCTCGTACTAACAATTGATGTAGACATGTTACCTATACCACACATTCTTCTTTATGTACCTTGTATGTGTAGTACTTTTGTTCGTTCAATCATCACTATTTACCAAAAAAATTGTACTAAACTTTCTTGAAAATAGCTCATATATTGAACACCCATAGCGTTGGAAAATATTTCGACACGAATACGAGCTTGTTATGGAGAATAGGATTTCACGGGTAGGTAATGTAAAGTGAAGCGATTGGGAAGGTCATAGTTTTGCTTCTAACCATGTGGACCTTATTCTCATCGCCAAGATGGAGCCCAACTTGTGGCATGTGAAGGTTGCATATATTGGATGCAATAATGGACCTGAGAGATGTTATTTCCTTGACAACTATGGCTGCATTTGAAGGATTGAAAATAAAGAGCCAGATACGTGAAGTTTGGTGAAGCAATAAAGTATGCACTTACACCATACTTATAAATAACTAGCTTTCTCATGTCGTAGAACCAATGCTCAGAACTACAATGGCCTACGTGATGAGTGGCTCCGGCAGTTGAATGGGGCCATGTTTAGAAATGGGAAACATTAGAAAGTTGAGTTAGAGATGGATGCTAAAAGCAGGTACTAATTCCATGCAAACTGGAAGAGCTTATCTCCACGGCAGACAGGTAGAGCTTTAGCAAATCATACAAGCAAGGTCGTCGACTTTGAGATGGCGTGTGGAGCTTATTTTCAATGGTGTGCAGGATTGGTGGGGTTTCGTCATTGTCGGCGCACGTCCAGTGACTCAAAATCGGACAAATGTGCTTTCGAATCATGATGCGTCGACACCCCTGCCAAGCAAGCTTTCATCTTGGAAAGGAGAACAACTGAGCAAACTCACTACATAATCCAGATATGCTCCAGGCTAGGGGCAACACGGCCAGGAGCGCTGGTGTACCTGTACGTACGTGCTATATATAGAGTTTGCACAATACAAAAGTAGTAGGAGTTGTTGGAAGCACTTTGGATCGGATAGGTTAGATTAGATCCGATGAACCTGCCTTCAGCTTGTCCAGACGAGGGACTCCCGGTGCCGGCCATGGTGACAGTGGTGGCCGGTGATGGCAGATAGTGTGGCGGCGGTGGTGGAACTTCCCGTGAGCACAACGCTAACTCTCTTCCATCCAACCGCGTGTTTACAGATTAATTAAGAACGAAATTAATTAAGAAATCACACAAATAAAAAAATCATGAATTAAAAACATGTTTACAGATTACAAAAAATAACAAAACTTCAAAAAAGTCACACATTTGAGGAAACAAATTAATGTTTGAAAAAAATTCATTAAATTTGAAAAAAATCCATATATATTTAAAAAATATCATTGATGAAGTCGTTATAGATGCCTTCGTAGTCAATGAGAAGGTCTCTTACTCATGAGCACACATCGCCAGAGGATCTGAAATAAATGCAGGAAAATGCAACCACCAACGTCAAGTCTATGAGTTTTTCTTGAATATTAGACTTGGCACACATGCTCTCTCTTTCTTGAATTTATTTTAGACTTTCTGCAATGTTCGTTCAGACAAGAGTTTAGTCAGATCAGTGGGAGCAGAGGTTTTATGGCTTTGTTAATCTTACATCTTAAAATATCGCGCCGGCTCAGAGTATGATGTGCATGAATGCGTTAGAGCATCTCTAGTGGCTTGTCTAAATTTGGTAGTCTATATCTTCATATAGACAATGGTCTAAATTTTTTTGAATTTAGACAACCTCTGTTTTCCAGCGGATTGTCTAAATTTGGTAGTCTATATTTTCAACGGCTATATTTTCAACGGCTACTTTTCCAACGGCTATATATACCACCCTATCGCCGAGGAGGAGGAGGAGGATCGCCGTTATGCGCTAGAGGCCACGCAGGAGGATTCTGGCCTCGATGAGTACCCGGATTGGAATCCCAAAACACACTCAATTGTGTGGGATATCCAGCACGGCTACGTATTGATCCCGTATGAGAAGGAGAGACCTAGCTCACGCAGGCCAAAATAAATAGTTCATGTCCAGAAATGAGGAGTTGTCCAACTGTGAGTTGATCTCATTTGATTTTTCCATCTGCACACAAATAATGATTCAGTAGGATATATACATGGCAATAGCAGCAATATACAGAGTGGTCGATCCATCCCAGCAACATACAAGGAAGGCGCTGGTCGATCCATCCAGCAGGTCGATCCACCCCCCC
>LR738709.1:28239194-28281433 GCA_902687465.1 Secale cereale | reverse complement strand
CGGTTGTCCAAATGTGGACAACCGGTAGCTATTTTGGTGGTTGTCTAAAATTTAGACTACCACATAGACAAGCCACTGGAGACGTTTTTTGACCTCTGGTAGTCTATATTTGGTTTAGACTACCACATAGACAAGCCTAATAGGCGTGAATGTGTCATCAGAATCATGTGTCATGGGAGTCACAATTTTCAAGCCTCGGGATCGGTACGAATGGGACTGATGTGATCGGCGCAGGCAGCTGCGGCCGTCAGTGCATTGCTACTACAGTGCACGCGTGTCCTTATACATTGATATACTACCTTCTTTCCGGTTTATAAGGCTTGCATGTATATCTAGATCGAAAAAAAACCAACGTAATACAAGTTATCTGTCACAAAAAATATATCATTAGAAACTTCAAATCTTCTACTTTCTAATGGTGTAATTTTTAGACTATACAATTCATTTTATGTTTGTCAAATTATAGACTTAGGGGTACGCGAAGCCTTATAAAGCGGAAAGGAGGTAGTATATACTAAAAAATAAAATAGATTAGTAGTCATTCAACATTGATGTTCGTATCGAATTTACAATATATTAAAAGTAGATGGCTAGAAAACGTTTGACAAGCAAATTTGAAAACAACTGAAAACATATAAACTATGACATAATAGAAGGACAACTCACACTATGTGATAGCCTCCGCTAGACAGGATGCCGAGATTACTATTCAACATTCTATACAAACAATTGTAAATTATATTGTTGTGGCGTCCATCTGTTTTGCCATTAGTAGCGCCTATATATTGTGGATGCAACAAACAAGTCTCAGTAGAACTAGCAACTTGAAAGCGAGCTAGATCGACAGACATGGTGGCTCCTACCAGCCCCGCCGCCGCTGGCGACCTGAGCATCCGAGTCCTGACTCGCCGCCTTGGAGATGACTTTAGAGTGTCGTGGACATATATCATACCGATGATTGTTCAGAGGATAACAAAGTTTGGATGCAAAATGCATTTAGTTACATATATGAACTCGTGTAGTTGTCATACATAAGGAGGATGGCATGATGACAACATAAACATTGAGCCAACAATAATTCTTGTGGACTACGAAGCACCGATACGTGCAAAACCTGTGTATCGCCGTCCTGTACATCGCCGATACGGCAGATACGTCCGCGATACGCATATCGCCGGAGTATCGTGTTTTTCGGTTAAAAAAAAAGAAGGAAAATATATCATTGATATACATTGATATACTACCTTCTTTCCGGTTTATAAGGCTTGCATGTATATCTAGATCGAAAAATAAACCAACGTAATACAAGTTATCTGTCACAAAAAATATATCATTAGAAACTTCAAATCTTTTACTTTCTAATGATGTAATTTTTCGACTATACAACTCATTTTATGTTTGTCAAATTATAGACTTAGGGGTACGCGAAGCCTTATAAAGTGGAAAGGAGGTAGTATATACACTAAAAAATAAAATAGATTAGTAGTCATTCAACATTGATGTTCGTATCGAATTTACAATATATTAAAAGTAGATGGCTAGAAAACGTTTGACAAGCAAATTTGTAAACAACTGAAAACATATAAACTATGACATAATAGAAGGACAACTCACACTATGTGATAGCCTCCGCTAGACAGGATGCCGAGATTACTATTCAACATTCTATACAAACAATTGTAAATTATATTGTTGTGGCGTCCATCTGTTTTGCCATTAGTAGCGCCTATATATTGTGGATGCAACAAACAAGTCTCAGTAGAACTAGCAACTTGAAAGCGAGCTAGATCGACAGACATGGTGGCTCCTACCAGCCCCGCCGCCGCTGGCGACCTGAGCATCCGAGTCCTGACTCGCCGCCTTGTCAAGGCCTCCGAGACCTCCATCCAACCGCGTGTGGCCTCCTTCTCCAACCTGGACCTCTACCCTGGCGAGGAGCAAGCCTCCATTGTATGCATCTACCCCAAGCTCCCAAACGCCGGCGACTTCCAGGCGGTGGTCACCACCTTCGAGTCCGTCCTGCCGTCCGTGCTCAACGTCTTCTACCACTACGCCGGGCGCATCCGGACCAACCCTAGCTCAGGCCTCCCTGAGCTGCTCTGCGCCAACCAAGGCGCGGAGCTCGTCGTCGGGGAGGTCGACGCCACCATGGCCAGCCTGGACTACGGGCTGGCGGAGCAGTCCCTCAAGAAGATGATGCTGCCGTACGCCGAGGACGTGACGCTCTCGGTGCAGCTGCTGTCCTTTGCCTGCGGCGGCTTCTCCGTCGTGTGGGGGAACAACAACATCGTCAACGACGGCCACGCCATCACCATGTTCCTCAGGATGTGGTCCCAGCTCGCCCGAACCGGGAGCTTCATCGACGACGGAGCGCCCAACCATGACCGCTCCGTGCTCCGCCCTCGCCGCCCGCCGTCGTACAAGGCCTCCACCGGCGACAAGTTGGCGACCTACGACCACCACCGGATGGTCAACGCGCTGACGGCCCAGGACAGCTTCGTCGAGCGCCTCTACTACGTCGAGGCGAGCGACATCGCCACCCTGCGCGAGGCGGCAAGCAGCAAGCTCCAGCGCTCCTCGCGCGTCCAGGCGGTGTCCGCGTACCTCTGGAAGGCCCTCGCCGGCGTGGTGGCCGCGTCCCGCGTGCGCGAGGAGCGCTGCTGCATGGGGTGGATGGTGGATACGCGGCGGCGGGTCAAGTCGCCGGAGCTCGCCGCGGCGATGCGCAACTACTTCGGCAATGCGGCCTTGTACGCTCTCGCGGACGCAACCGTGGAAGAGATCCGGAACAAGGACCTGGCGGAGCCGCGGAGGTGGCGGCCATGGTGCGGGAGACCATCACGTCCATCGACTACGACGAGTACGCCCAGGATCTGGTGGACTGGGTGGAGGAGCATAAGACGGAGAGGATGATCGAGAAGGGCATCCTTGGGCTGGGTACGCCGACGTTGAACCAGACGGTGTTCGCCTCCTTCCCGCTCGACACGGATTTCGGCTTCGGAGATGCTTTGCTGGCCATGCCCATGTGGGACTTCGAGAGGCTCAGCTCCGGCTACCTGTCGGTCGGAGCTCGGCCGGGAGGTGACGGCTCCTGGCTGGTCAATGCCTACATATGGCCGTGCCTCGCGGCGGCCCTCGAGTCCGACCAGCAGCGCATCTTCAAGCCTCTGACGGCGGATTATCTAGGGCTCACCTAGACACCTCGGTCTGGAACACCTGACGTGTTTCACTATCATTCGGGTTTTCTTTTTAATTTGTAGTATCGATTCTCAAACAAAATAATTTGCAGTACCCGAAATTACGGTGAAATAAAATGTTTTGGGTAGTTAATGCACCGCGCCTAAGTATTTTGGGATTATTTGGTTTTCGTAAAATGACTTACTCACCTAGACGGAGGGAGTACATTGTTTTTACCATATCGCCATAAAATACTTGGCAAAGCAAGGCAGTGGTGGTTTTATTTGGAATCACAATGCATTTACTTTAAGGGAACTTGTGCCTGGAGTAATTATGAAGCAACGTGCATGGCGCAGATCTCAACCCTTGTAATCAACTTGTGCGTGGAGTAGTATGACTAGATATACATATGCTACCATAAGTTTAGCTCAGCTACATGATCAATGCTATATATGACTAGTTTACTGCAGTACTACCTAGGGTTCCAGCTGGGTGCTTAATTTGTGTGTTACGTTTAGTTGCCGCAGCGTGCACTCATTTTATTTTATTTTAGAATACAGGCAAAAGATTTGCCTCATTTTCCCATGTATCTTCAATACACAAGAAATTATTTCCGAATGGCTTACTCAATCAACACTAGTCCAGACTTCCCTCAGAAAAAATGTCCCAGCTAACTTTTTCTTTCATGCGAAGTGATATGAAGCTTTAGCATTTGTGCGCACGCGTGCGTGTGAGTTAGTTGGCTAGGATGCCGGAGTAGTGGTTGTGGTGATGCACTGCAGTCTGGCCGTGTAGTTCGTATTAGAGCGCAAGTGGGCATGAGCCGGGGCGTGCGGATCGCGCGAGCATGCGTGAGTGGGGCGCGTTCTGGTCGTGGTGTGGCATGTCTGTGCGCGCACGTATAAAGCCCCCCTCGCCTATGTATTGCTGGGAGTGGGTTCAGTTCGACTTGAAGAAAATTTCCCGTATGCGCAGCGGGCGTTCATCGCCGGAAAATACGGTTTCCACAATCTCCATGCTTCTCTTCTTCCATTCTTTCGAGCGATAGTGCAGCGAGAGAGCGAGAGAGAGAGAGAGAGAGAGAGAGAGAGGGAGGTACGGATGGAGAGAGCTAGGGCAACACCCTACAGCTACATAGCGGCTGATGGTGGGCACTTTTTCCGAGCAAACATTTTTTTGTTAACCGTCAGTCCTAGAGTCTGGCTTTGTTACACCATCCATTGAAGATGTACTTTATGGTGCAGTTTACTCATGATATTAAGACTGTTAGGAGTTTCTCTAGCAGCTGATGTAACAAATTTTTTTTTTGAAAAGAAGGATTACCCCCGGCTTCTGCATCATAGTGATGCATGCAATCCCTTAATTAAGCCTTCGAAGTGTCTGTGATTCACAACAAGCTCACACATAGCAAAACAAGAAAAAATAAAATGCCACAACGGGCGGAAATGGAACTAGATGACTAAACACATATCGTATTACTGGACCATCACCAAATCGATTGTAGATATCCCGAGTTACCATCTCCCATCAGGCAGACCTAGTAACCAAAGACTCCATGACTTCCACGGGAGTGAGTAACGACAAAATACAGATCTAAAAAAACGATGTAACAAATGGAGTAAATATCATTTATTTCCATATTCCATGATGATATTGACTGTTAGGTCCTTGCAAGAGGAAAAAACACAGACGAGCAGGAGGAAGAAAAATACCATTTTTATGCAGAACTGATGTCCATTTGTACAACAACAATCGTTTACTATTAATGATGTCCCATTTTGTGTAGGTTTCTTTTCTATGATATGCTAAAACTTAGCTCTAATGATTCGATCCGCTTCATGCATCTTTCATGATGCAATGAGCATGGAAAACTGTCTGTTCTTACTTCCCTGTCTTGTGACGGAGTACGACCAGAATTTTTATGACATGCATAACTACATGAAGGTTGGTTAGCTGGATCATTCAGGTTTAGGCTGGTTGTAATGGGGAGTATCGTATACTAGTATCATGCATATGATACTAGTGTATGATACTACCTCCCTAATGCATAGTATCATATATTAGTATCATGTAGTACTCTATTTATTGCCATGCATGACACAAAGTAGCATATCATTTAATATGATACGGTCATGTTAATGCTTGTCACTATACATGATACTAATATATGATACTACCTCCCTAATGCATAGTATCATATATTAGTATCATATATTGTCATTTAATATATAGAGTACTACATGATACTAAAATGTTAATGCTTGTCACTATGCATTAGGGAGGTAGTATCATACTAATATATAGAGTACTACCCATTTGCATTTTGTGTGAAATTGACATTAGATTTAAATAATAAAATGTTAATGCTTGTCACTACAAATAGTATCATTGCAAACTATCTTGAATATGAATCCAATGGTATAATTTTTGGTGACATGCATTAACATTTATTTAGTTAAATCTATAGTCAAAATTTGGCACAAAATACAAAATGGGCTAATAAACCAGGATGAAGGTAGTATCTTCAAAACACAAGAAATTATTCCCGAATGGATTACTAAATCAACGAAGTCCAGACTTCCCTGAGAAAAAATATCCCAGCTAACTTTTTCTTTCATGAGAAGTGCTATGAAGCTTTTGCTTGATACTTGATCTGGTTCTTTTTACTCCGTGCGTTATATTTTTGTCAAGTCAAACTTTGCGAAGTGTGACCATAAATTTATTCCTATTTGTAAAGATTCGAGTTGATGGTGAGTTCAAATGTGGATCCAACATCCTTCGCAAATAAACAAATACACACATCCTCATTGGTGGAACTAATACTCTTGCAAGAGACATATAAACAACTATACTTTACTCACATGTGGGATCTATCATACTTAAATAAGCACACTACTTTCACATGTGACTAACTTTTTTTTTTGTAGAAAACACATATAACAAACACAAAAGTGTGACTTCAAATCAAAATCGGTCTTGGTTTCAGTTTCTCAACCTGCTACGGGCATTAAAAATTTGCTGCATGCCACTCACTGTATTTTTGGATACTAATCGTAAATCATGCACCGACCACGAAGATACTATCGTTATTTGACCAGCTCCTAAGCCAATGGCTCGTGGCAACGCACGGGCATCATGCTAGTATAGTAAAAATATATACATCTATAACCAAATATATATACTATGAAACTATATTTCATAATGAATCCGATAATATTGAATATGCACTTTTTCTGTAAATTTGATTAAAATAGAGATACTTTGACTCTGGACAAAACTTATATGCCGACTAAAAAAACCCGGAGGGAGTACAAGTCCAATGCTCACCCCAAGCGCCAACCGAATATTTGCACGAACGTACAAATAGATCGAGAAAAACAATCAAGGATATCGTCATATGCATATGCCGACTAGTGCTCAGTGCTAGCGGAGGCCCAGTAGCTTCCAGATTTTTTTGGGAACCGACTAATGATCATGTGACTGTAATCTATGTTCGGGTCAGTCATTTTTCATTTCTTTAGAAATACGGCGAGGTCCCGCCCTCGGCCTGCATGCCAGCTACTCCCTCCGTTCGGAAATATTTGTCGTCAAAATAAATAAAAATGGATATATCTAGATGTATTTTAGTTTTAGATACATCTTTTTTTCATCCATTTTGATGACAAGTATTTTCGGACGGAGCGAGTACATGATAGATTCTTAGAGCATCTATCGCGGCATTTCGCGAATCCGTCCTTTATGTGTTAGTGGACGTATCCGGGATATCGGCGTACGGTGCCGAACAGCCCCTAATATGTGGTATTCAGCAGTCACACACTTTAAATCCGAACTATCAAATTCATGCAAATCCATAAACATCAATGTTGGACGTAAATAAAAATTGTTGGTAACAAAATTACATAGTTTGAATATAAAAATATTTTAACTGCACAAGTCAAACATTAGATCTTTGCTTTCCATTGTGGGGCCACACCACAATATTAGAATAAATCCGAGTCACGTCATTGATCATTAGAGGACCGATCAATCACATGAAGCATGACACCGTGATTTGTTAGCGAGGTTTACCGATATGGCTACATCCCGGGGGCCTGACTATGGGCGTTCCTTCTCATGACACCGCTACAATACCGCACCCGGTCGCCATGGACGCCGACACATGCCGCCGTCTTCCCCAGCATTCCTGTGCTATTATGTTGGCATAGGTTACATCGTGTGTCTACCCTCACTATATATAAGAGGCCTAGGATACAAGTGTCCTACTTGGACACGACTCTATATCCTATCTAAACACAATAGTACTCAGAGTCCAACTGTAACCTACCTTGTACACATTATTCGACACAACTCTAACACATAAAATCAATAAGTAGCTGCGCGTGCACCTGATTGTCTCGAAGATTCTGATGCATCTGGAGAAAATTGATAAACTGATTTGCATCTTGATCTTCCGGGATGTGAGCTTGTTCTCTAGGCGATTCAAAATGATTCATTTGGGCTACCCATCACGCTCGTCCTCGACAAACTTTTATACAAATTGACACAACATGCCATCAACTGCCACAAATTCTCTGATTCCCATATCATTGCATCTCCACGAACAATTCCCTAAAATGCCATCTCCGCATACTTTCCTCTCAACATCCTACCTTGTTAAATTTTAGCAAAAATGAAGTTTCCCAAGGACGAATGAATTAGTACCATTTCTATTACACCCAAAGAAGAAAGAAAATGAAACAAAAATAGAAGCAAAATTAACAAATAATGACAAAATGTGTACACATTTTACATAGAAATTGTGTTTTTTTATAGTATGCAGGAATAAGCAAATTTTTTTAGAAAAAGAGGAGGACCCCCGGCCTCTGCATATGGACGATGCATGCAACCACTTTATTAATTATTCCCACAAGACCTTACAAAGTCATACAACAGTAAGACTAAAGCCACCGTCTAGAGAACACATGTCGCTACTCCTATCCAGTTGATGAAGGGATGCTGATAGTATGGGCCTAATACCAAACAGACCTCCCAGCCAAACCTAACGTCTAAGACCTGAGGTCCCAACCAGGACTCCTGGCGAGTATAGGGCACCCACCAGTCAGGCGCACTCCTCAATCAGGACACCTGACGGGTATGAGGCCGCCGCAGCCACCTGCCACCAATCCATCTTTAGTGTTGTACTGCTGCATCTACCTTGCCCGGTCTAGCTACCATCGACGCCGCCACGACGTCAGACAACGCCACCATCCCGCACTCGTCCATCATCACACGCCCATCGGCGAGACCCCGCTGCTCCATGCCGCCGAGACCTGCCATCGTCAACACGAGAGAAGGAACGCCACACCACCTCACGCCTCTTCCATCCGGCGCCGCTCCACAAACGATACCCTCAATAGGGAACACGACACCGCAGCGCCGCTGATGGCTTCTCGCCCCTCGTTGATTACCCCAAGTGGAAGGTTTGAGATGCAGTGTAGCGGATGTTTTCCCTTGGCAAAGATACCAAGGATCGATTTCCCCTGAGACTCCCAGTTTCAACAAGAAGGTGTTAACTGCTAACGGCGCCAGATATTAGCAATCAACATGGACCTGCACACAGATACAAATAACTTTGCTCCCAACGAGTACAGAGAGGTTGTCAAACCCTCCGGCCTTGTCGTTTACAAAGGATCAAACGCAAGTGATAATAGTGATAGGTATTGCTGCAAATAGTAAGTAAAAACAGAAAGTAAATAGCGGATTTGATCAGTGATGGTAATATGGACCGGGGTCCCATGATGTTCACTAGTGATGTCTCTCTCCCAAAAGACGATAAAACAGCTATGTGAGGTAAACGAATTACAGCTGGGCAATTGACAGAATTATGTGCGCAAACCAATGCTAACTATGTTGCAAGAAAGGTAGAGGTTCAAAGCATGGGCGGTACGCCAAGGCAAGTAGACCGAAATCCATCTGCATCTACTACTAATCATCCACCTTGAGATATCTATTCAGAACATCTCGCTTGTATTAAGTTGCGAGTCCCACCATAGTGTAAACTCAAAGCAACAGACAACTGCATTAAAAGAACTTTGCGTAAAGTAAACAATCCTTGCACCCGCGGGCACAAGCACCGTTGTTTTCCCCCTTGTGGCAACAGCACATCCCCTAGACTCATGTTTCTGTCACTCAAGCTAGTCATCGAGGGGCATGAACCCACAATCAAGCATAACGTTCCCTCTTGGAGTCACTACCTACTACTTGGCCAAAGCAATAAATAACAACGGAGAACATGCAAGAATTACTTACGAACATAAATATAAAAGAGGTAAATCAAATATATTACTCAAACACAATCTGAACATAATCTCACAATCCATCGGTTCCCAGCAAACTCATCATAGCAACAGCATAATGATTACATATGTGCCTCGATCATGTAGGGCAGCTCACGAGGTCTAATTAGTGAAGCACAAGAACGGGAGGAGAACATCACATAGCTACTGGTCATGGACCCATGGTCCAAGGGAGACTACTCACAACTCATCCGGGAGGCGTCCATGGTGGTGGAGAGGCTCCCGGTGGTGAGCCTCCCCTCCGGCAGGGTGCCGGGAAGAGTTCTCCTGGTGCTCCCGATCTTGGAAGCGCGGCGGCGGCGAAACAGAGATGAGATCGCGAAAAAGGGTTCCCGTCTCGAGGGTTTCGGGACGCGTGTTAAATATATGCCAAAGGGGGGCATCAGCGGAGGCCTGGGGGGCCCAGGCGCCCCCCCCGGCGTGGCCAGGAGGGGGGCCGCGCCACCAGGGCACCTGGAGCCCTGGTGGCCCCCCTCCGGCTCTACTTTGGCTGCCGGGAAGCTTCTGGAACGCTGATTTTTTATATAATTTTTTTGGGATTTTTCTGGCAGTTTACGTGACGGGAAAACCTGAAATACAAAAACAGCAGAAAACAGAAACTGGCACTGGGGTGCACTGAGTTAATAGGTTAGTCCAAATATGATCAAAAGTGTATGGAAGTGTATAAATATCATAGCAATATCACCCAAAAGAGGCATGGAGCAAGCAGAAATTATAGATACGTTTTGGACGTATCAACATCCCCAAGCTTAATTCCTGCTCGTCCTCGAGTAGGTAAATGATAACAAGAATAATTTCTGTCGTGACATGCTATTAACCATATATGACTTTTCATAGTCATATGACAAAAGCTTACTGAGACAATGAATCTGTAGTAATTAAGTTGCCTCATGAGAGAATCACAAAGAACTGAAAGTTTTACAACATGATATTGAAACATCAAATAGATTTGTAATGAGCATGGTGTGCAAATATGATAAAGTGATATCTCGCTTGCCCCCTTTAGTGAAGCAAAACATAAATGCAGGGGCACCTCCAAGGTTTAAGTGATGACTAGATACAATGATTTCAAAATAAACGATATCATAATCATGCAAAAGACAATGCTACTTTGGGACAATGCACATTACACTCAGAATGACAATCATGCTCTCAGTAGTTGGTGCTTTAAAAGAAGGTGGAGACTCTCGAACCGTGGCTTTTGTTGGCAAGGTTGAAAACCCGTTGTCGGAAACAAAGACAAAACATGTACCAGAGCTCTTGGTTTAAAAAAAACAGAAGTAATAATAATTATTTTTTAGATTATGCATGTTCCGTCAACGAATGCTAGCAGACAACTCAATCACTTCTTGAGATGGACAAGTTTCGAGGAACGGCTCCCGAATGAGGACGATCACATCCTCTTAATCTCCTTTGTTTATCACTGCCAAAGTTTTCTGATTTCTCATGAACAAAGCGTGAAGGAGGGTTTGTTTGTTATATTATTTTTTAGCAGGGCGCACTCTTTGCCAGTTCCTTCTCGTATTATGGGTTTGCACATTAGACATGCAATCCCGGGGTGAAGCTTGTCCAACTTAAAAAGATCATGAATTAACTACTACTTCCTCATGAACTTAAAACAGAGGCACAAAACAGAAATGCATTTTTTTTTAATAATTTCGAGATGGTACATGAAAGTCTCCGTTAGGAATGGCAGATAAATACCATGTATAGGAAGGTATGGTGGACTCATATGGCATAACTGGTTTAAAAGATTTTGGATGCACAAGCAGTCAGTCCGCTTAGTACAGGCGAAGGTTAGCAAAAGACTGGGAGCGACCAACTAAGAGAGCAATGACGGTCATAATCATGCAGAGCGACAAAGCAACATTGAATCAGGCATGGAAGTTATATCGCTACTCAGAAATAAAAGATCATCAAGGCTTGACAGACTTTCTTTACAGTCTTAAATATGCGTGAGCATACGCCAAGTCAATCAAAATAAATTCTTGAAGGAAGATATTACTAAACCATACCACATCATAGGCAAACAAATCATGTTGGTACTCCAATAACACATTGGGAATCCCCCAGCTATTTGAGACTAACCATAAGAAAACATGAACTACTAAGTACCATTATGCACGTAGCATTTTTATCATAGACATATCAACCAATGCAACAGAAGCAAACTCTCTTAATAAGATAAGCATGATAACTAAAGAGAGTTCAAGCAACCAACTAAACAAAAGCTCTTTAAAAAGATAAGCATGAATACTAAGAGCTGAACATGATAGTAGCTATTGAAAGACAAAGAACACACACAGCAAAGATATACATGAAAATTCTATGTTATGTTCTAGGTAGAAGTGGAGCGTGTTTCTCTCCCACACAAAGAAAGCCGAGTTCCGACTCGTTATGAAAAGCTAAAGAAAACTAAAAAGGAAACTAACAGCAAGACGCTCCAAGCATAGCACATAACACAAGAAGTGATAAAAATATAGTGGAACGAAAGACGAACTGATAATGTTGATGGAGAAGGGGATGCACGGGGGCATCCCCAAGCTTAGACGCTTGAGTCTCCTTGAATATTTCTTGGGGGTGCATGGGGGCATCCCCAAGCTTGAGCGTTTGACACTCCTGAATCTTTTTATCATCTTCCCTCGCACACTTGAAAACTCCCTTCATACATAACTCATCATAATCTGATTAGCGAGGTTAGTACCCTTAATAAAATAATTGTTCCTTGCTGGAAATAAGGATATTCTTGAAGGTCTACTGTTTCTCAAGATTGCCAAAAGGTTTTTCCAAAGAAAAAGCAAGCTCTAGGTTTGCAAAATGAAGGAAAGACAAAACAGGACAGAATCTGTGAAAAACAGAACAGCAGGTAGTAAATAATTTTTTCGGGGCACTTCTGCAACTCTAATAAAAAAACTCAAAACAGACGCACGAAAGACAATTGTATAGAGCACGCTGTCAAAAAAATTCAGACCAAAAAGATGATCTGGTGATTTTATACGAATTTTTCTATCCAAGGACATAATCTGTTTCCTGGACAGCACGTCACAACTTTTGAACTTTCTTGCAATCAGAGGCTACACTTGGCACAAAGTTGAAAAACAAAGATACAATGATGATGCTACTGTAGTAACAACATCAAGACACAACAAAAGCAAAATAAAATTTTATTCATGTGGGCTGCCTCCCAAAAGCGCTTTCTTTTATGCCTTTAAGCTAGGCATAATGCAAAGAGGAATCAATAACCATCATAATAATCGGAGTTATAAATTGCTTCAAATGGTTCCTCAACTAGTTCACTCTTGTTCCTTCTAGGAAAGGGGTACACACCTTTTGCCTTCCCGCGTAAGCGGATTTGTCCCTTACCTATATCGATGAAGCCTTTAACTGCTTGGAGGAAGTCCCTTCCAAGCACTATATTTCCTTGGTTTGGCTCCATGATGAAGAAATCAACCATTGTAATCCCTTTAAGGAATTTAACTGGCACGTCTTTTATTCTTCCCTGGATTTCAGAAATATCTCCATTAGTGTGTTCATGATAAGATGGTAACCTATCCATGTTAAATTTTAAAGAATCACGAACAATTTTTGGCATAGTAGAAACCATAGATCCAATATCACAATAAGCAAGGAAGTCTTGATTAGAGATGCTAATCCTAACAAAAGGCTCCCAATCATTGTCTATTTCCAAAATATCTCTCTTATTGGGTTTGGGTTTCTCTACCTTCATTAAGTCTAGAGCATCCATTCTCTTCTCAATAGTAGCAAGTCTATCTATGACAGTATCAAAGTTATGATCATAAACAAAGTAACTAGATAGACCATGTATAATTTCAAGAGCTCTAGCTTCATCACACTCTAGGAAATCTCCTTCAGCTATAATATCAAGAGAGTGTTTACACCATTTAAAAAGACCATGGTAAAAATTTCGAAGCACAATTTTTATAGGTATCCAAGGCATAATTCTCCTATGTGCATCAGAAATTCTGTCCCATGCCTTCTTCATATTTTCTCCATCCTTTTGATGGAAATCTAGGACTTCTGATTCCCTCAAAGCACCAAATCCTAACATGCTTGACTAAACAGAAAGGACTACTAGCAAATAATATATATATATATATATATATATATATATATATATATATATATATATATATATATATATATATATATATATATATATATATATATATATATATATATATATATATATATATATATATATATATATATATATATATATATATATATATATATATATATATATATATATATTTGTGGTTTTTGATAAAAGACACTAAAACAAAACTGAAAGGTAAACTAACAAGACTAAAAAGCAAAGGTAAAAGATAGCGTGCAACTCCCCTATCTTAAAGAGTGGAGTCCCCGGCAACGGCGCCAGAAAACTTTGCTTGATGGCTTCTCGCCCCTCGTTGGTTACCCCAAGTGGAAGGTTTGAGATGTAGTGTAGCGGAAGTTTTCCCTTGGCAAAGATACCAAGGATCGATTTCCCCTGAGACTCCCAGTTTCAACAAGAAGGTGTTAACTGCTAACGGCGCCAGATATTAGCAATCAACGTGGACCTGCACACAGATACAAATAACTTTGCTCCCAACGAGTACAGAGAGGTTGTCAATCCCTCCGACCTTGTCGTTTACAAAGGATCAAACGCAAGTGATAATAGTGATAGGTATTGCTGCAAATAGTAAGTAAAAACAGAAAGTAAATAGCGGATGTGATCAGTGATGGTAATATGGACCGGGGTCCCATGATGTTCACTAGTGATGTCTCTCTCCCAAAAGACGATAAAACAGCTATGTGAGGTAAACGAATTACAGCTGGGCAATTGACAGAATAATGTGCGCAAACCAATGCTAACTATGTTGCAAGAAAGGTAGAGGTTCAAAGCATGGGCGGTACGCCAAGGCAAGTAGACCGAAATCCATCTGCATCTAATACTAATCATCCACCTTGAGATATCTACCCAGAACATCTCGCTGGTATTAAGTTGCGAGTCCCACCCATAGTGTAAACTCAAAGAAACAGACAACTGCATTAAAAGAACTTTGCGTAAAGTAAACAATCCTTGCACCCGCGGGCACAAGCACCGTTGTTTTCCCCCTTGTGGCAACAGCACATCCCCTAGACTCATGTTTCTGTCACTCAAGCTAGTCATCGAGGGGCATGAACCCACAATCAAGCATAATGTTCCCTCTTGGAGTCACTACCTACTACTTGGCAAAAGCAATAAATAACAACGGAGAACATGCAAGAATTACTTACGTACATAAATATAAAAGAGGTAAATCAAATATATTACTCAAACACAATCTGAACATAATCTCACAATCCACCGGATCCCAGCAAACTCATCATAGCAACAGCATAAGGATTACATATGTGCCTCGATCATGTAGGGAAGCTCACGAGGTCTAATTAGTGAAGCACAAGAACGGGAGGAGAACATCACATAGCTACTGGTCATGGACCCATGGTCCAAGGGAGACTACTCACAACTCATCCGGGAGGCGTCCATGGTGGTGGAGAGGCTCCCGGTGGTGATCCTCCCCTCCGGAAGGGTGCCGGGAAGAGTTCTCCTGGTGCTCCCGATCTTGGAAGCGCGGCGGCGGCGGAACAGAGATGAGATCACGAAAAAGGGTTCCCGTCTCGAGGGTTTCGGGACGCGTGTTAAATATATGCCAAAGGGGGGCATCAGCGGAGGCCTGGGGGGCCCAAGCGCCCCCCCGGCGCGGCCAGGAGGGGGGCCGCGCCACCAGGGCGCCTGGAGCCCTGGTAGCCCCCCTCCGGCTCTACTTTGGCTGCCGGGAAGCTTATGGAAAGCTGATTTTTTATATAATTTTTCCGGGATTTTTCTGGCAGTTTACGTGACGGGAAAACCTGAAATACAAAAACAGCAGAAAACAGAAACTGGCACTGGGGTGCACTGAGTTAATAGGTTAGTCCAAATATGATCAAAAGTGTATGGAAGTGTATAAATATCATAGCAATATCACCCAAAAGAGGCATGGAGCAAGCAGAAATTATAGATATGTTTTGGACGTATCAGCCACCAATAAGCACATATGTAATTCGTCAGAATTAAGTTTCTGGAAAGAAATCAATTAGTGACATTTGTATTCAAATTAGAAAAAGGTTATGGAACAATCCTGTTGGAAATATGCCCTAGAGGCAATAATAAAATGGTTATTATTATATTTCCTTGTTCATCATAATCGTCTATTGTTCATGCTATAATTGTATTAACCGGAAACCATAATACATGTGTGAATACATAGATCATAACATGTCCCTAGTGAGCCTCTAGTTGGCTAGCTCGTTGATCAATAGATGGTTACGGTTTCCTGACCATGGACATTGGATGTCATTGATAACGGGATCATATCATTAGGAGAATGATGTGATGGACAATACCCAATCCTAAGCATAGCAAAAGATCGTGTAGTTCGTATGCTAAATCTTTTCCAATGTCAAGTATCTGTTCCTTAGACCATGAGATTGTGCAACTCCCGGATACCGTAGGAGTACTTTAGGTGTGCCAAACATCACAACGTAACTGGATGGCTATAAAGGTACACTGCGGGTATCCCCGAAAGTATCTGTTGGGTTGGCACGAATCGAGACTGGGATTTGTCACTCCGTATGACGGAGAGGTATCTCTGGGCCCACTTGGCAAGACATCATCGTAAAGAGCTCTATGTGACTAAAGAGTTGGTCACGAGATGATGTGTTACGGAATGAGTAAAGAGACTTGCCGGTAATGAGATTGAACAAGGTATCGGGATACCGACGATCGAATTTCGGGCACGTACTATACCGGTAGACAAAGGGAGTCGTATACGGGATTGATTGAATCCTTGACATCGTGGTTCATCCGATAAGATCCTCGTGGAACATGTGGGAGCCAACATGGGTATCCAGATCCCGCTGTTGGTTCTTGGCCGGAGAGATGTCTCGGCCATGTCTGCATGGTTTCCGAACCCGTAGGGTCTACACAATTAAGGTTTGACGACGCTAGGGTTATAGGGAATATATGTACGAGCTTACCGAATGTTGTTCGCAGTCTCGGATAAGATCCCGGATGTCACGAGGAGTTCAGGAATAGTCCGGAGGTAAAGGTTTATATATGGGGAGTCCTATTTTGGTCACCGGAGTGATTTCGGGGTTCACCTGTATTGTACCGGGACCACCGGAAGGTGTCCGGGGGTCCATCGGGTGGGGACACCTGCTCGGTGGGCCAAGTGGACTAAGTAAAGAGGGGAACCAGCCCCTGGTGGGCTGGTGCGCCCCAAGGGCCCAAGGCGCCTAGGTTTGGGAGGAAACCCTAAGGGGGGGCGCCCCCTTGGCTTGAGGGGCAAGCCTCCTCCCGTGGCCACCGCCCCCCTCAGATTGGATCTGAGGGGCCCGGCCCCCCTATCCCTGGCTCCTATATATAGTGGGGGTGGGAGGGCAGCCGCACCCATTGCCTGGCGCAGCCCTCCCCCTCCCAACTCCTCCTCTTCTCCTACGAAGTTTTGCGAAGCCGTGCCGGAGTACCACGCTCCTCCACCACCACCGCGCCGTCGTGCTGCTGCTGGACGGAGTCTTCCCCAACCTCTCCCTCTCTCCTTGCTGGATCAAGGCGTGGGAGACGTCACCGGGCTGCACGTGTGTTGAACGCGGAGGCACCGTTGTTCGGTGCTTAGATCGGATTCGGCCGCGATCTGAATCGCTTCGTGTACGACTCCACCAACCGCGTTCTTGCAATGCTTCCGCATCCCGATCCTCAAAGGTATGAAGATGCACTCCCCTCTCGTTGCTAGTCACTCCATAGTTTGATCTTGGTGATGCGTAGAAATTTTTTCAATTTCTGCAACGATCCCCAACAGTGGTATCAGAGCTAGGTCTATGCGTAGTTTCTATGCACGAGTAGAACATTAGTTGTTGTGGGCATAGATTTTGTCAATTTACTTGCCGTTACTAGTCTTATCTTGATTCGTCGGCATCGTGGGATGAAGCGGCCCGGACCGACCTTACACGTACGCTTACGTGAGACACGTTCCATCGATTGACATGCACTAGTTGCATAAGGTGGCTAGCGGGTGTCTGTCTCTCCCACTTTAGTCGGATCGGATTCGATGAAAAGGGTCCTTATGAAGGGTAAATAGTAATTAGCGTATCACGTTGTGGTTTTGGCGTAGGTAAGAAACGTTCTTGCTAGAAACCTATAGCAGCCACGTAAAAAACTTGCAACATCAATTAGAGGACGTCTAACTTGTTCTTGCAGCATGTGCCGTGTGATGTGATATGGCCAAAAGGACATGGTGAATAATATATGTGATGTATGAGATTGATAATGTTCTTGTAATAGGAATCACGACTTGCATGTCGATGAGTATGACAACCGGCAGGAGCCATAGGAGTTGTCTTATTTTATTGTATGACCTGCGTGTCATTGAAGTAATGTTTGCTATAGTAGTAGAAGTAATGTTTGACGAGACAACTTCATGAAGACACGATGATGGAGATCACGGTGTCATGCCGGTGACGATAATGATCATGGAGCCCCGAAGATGGAGATCAAAAGGAGCAAAATGATATTGGCCATATCATGTCACTATTTGATTGCATGTGATGTTTATCATGTTTTACATCTTATTTGCTTAGAACGACCGTAGCTTAAATAAGATGACCTCTCACTAAAATTTCAAGAATTGTGTTCCCCCTAACTGTGCACCGTTGCTAAGGTTCGTTGTTCCGGAGCACCACTTGATGATTGGGTGTGATAGGCTCTAACGTTCGCATACAACGGTTGTAAGTGAGATTTACACACGCAATACACTTAGGTTGACTTGATGAGCCTAGCATGTACAGACATGGCCTCGGAACACGGAAGACCGAAAGGTCGAACATGAGTCGTATAGAAGATATGATCAACATGAAGATTTTCACTGTTGATGACTAGTCCATCTCACGTGATGATCGGACACAGCCTAGTCGATTCGGATCATGTATCACTTAGATGACTAGAGAGATGTCTATCTGAGTGGGAGTTCATTAAATTTGATTAGATGAACTTAATTATCATGAACATAGTCTAAAATCTTTACAATATTTCTTGTAGATCAAATGGCCCACACTAATGTTGCCCTCAACTTCAACGCGTTCCTAGAGAAAACCAAGCAGAAAGACGATGGTAGCAACTATACGATTTGGGTCCGTAACTTGAGGATCATCCTCATAGGTGCCAGGAAAACATATGTCCTTGAAGCACCCGCTAGATGACACACCCGTTTTCCTAGCAACTCAAGACGTTATGAACGCCTGGCAGTCGTGTAATGATGATTACTCCCTGGTTTAGTGTGGCATGCTTTATAGCTTAGAATCGGGGCTCCAAAATTGTTTTGAGCAACACGGAGCATATGAGATGTTCCAAGAGCTGAAAATGGTTTTCCAAGTTCATGCCTGGGTCGAGAGATATGAAGTCTCCGACAAGTTCTACAGTTGTAAGATGGAGGAAAATAGTTCTATAAGCGAGCATATACTCAGAATGTCTGGGTTGCACAACCGCTTGTCTCAGCTGGGGGTTAAACTCCCAAATGACGCGGTCGTTGACAGAATCCTCCAGTTGCTCCCACCTAGCTACACGAGCTTTGTGATGAACTACAATATGCAAGGGATGGATAAGACCATTCCTGAGCTATATTCAATGCTGTAATCAGCGGAGGTGGAGATCAAAAAGGAACATCAAGTGTTGATGGTGAATAAAACCACTAAGTTCAAGAAAGGCAAGGGTAAGAAAAACTTCAAGAAGGACGGCAAGGGAGTTACCGCGCCCGATAAGCCAGTTGCCGGGAAGAAGCCAAAGAATGGACCCAAGCCTGAGACTGGGTGCTTTTATTGCAAGGGAACGAGTCACTGGAAGCAGAATTGCCCCAAATACTTAGCAGATAACAAGGCCGTCAATGTCAAAGGTATAATGTGATATACATGTTATTGATGTGTACCTTATCAGCGCTCGTAGTAGCTCCTGGGTATTTGATACCGGTGTAGTTGCTCACATTTGTAACTCAAAGCAGGAGCTGCGGAATAAGCGGAGACTGGCAAAGGACGAGGTGACGATGCGCGTCGGGAATGGTTCCAAGGTCGATGTGATCGCCGTCGGCACGCTGCCTCTACATCTACCTTCGCGATTAGTTTTAAACTTCAATAATTGTTATTTAGTACCAACTTTGAGCATGAACATTGTATTTGGATCTCGTTTAATGCGAGATGGCTACTGATTTAAATCTGAGAATAATGGTTGTTCTATTTATATGAGAAAAATGTTTTAGGTCATGCCCCGCTGGTCAATGGATTATTTTTATTGAATCTCGAACGTGATGTTACACATATTCATAGTGTGAGTGCCAAAAGATGTAAGGTTGATAATGATTGTCCCACATACTTGTGGCACTGCCGCCTTGGTCATATTGGTGTCAAATGCATGAAGAAGCTCCATGCGGATGGACTTTTGGAGTCTCTTGATTATGAATCATTTGACACATGCCAACCATGCCTTTTGGGCAAGATGACAATGACTCCGTTCTCCGGAACAATAGCGCGAGCAACCAACTTGTTGGAAATCATACATACTGATGTGTGCGGTCCAATGAGCATTGAGGCTCGCGGTGGTTATCGTTATGTTCTCACCCTTACTGATGACTTGAATAGATATGGGTATTTCTACTTGATGAAACACAAGTCTGAGACCTTTGAAAAGTTCAAGGAATTTTAGAATGAGGTTGAGAATCAACGTGACAAAAAAATAAAGTTCTTATGATCAGATCATGGAGGAGAATATAAGTCACGAATTTGGCACGCACCGAAGGAAATGTGGAATTGTTTCACAACTGACACCGCCTGGAACACCTCAGCGTAACAGTGTGTCCGAACGTCGTAAGCATACTCTGTTGGACATGGTGCGATCTATGATGTCTCTTACCGATTTACCGCTATCATTTTGGGGTTATGCTTTAGAGACTGCCGCATTCACTTTAAATAGGGCACCGTCTAAATCCGTTGAGACGACACCGTATGAACTATGGTTTGGGAAGAAGCCTAAGTTGTCGTTTCTAAAAGTTTGGGGATGCGATGTGTATGTCAAGAAACTTCAACCTGAAAAGCTCGAAGCCAAATCGGAAAAATGCGTCTTCATATATAGGATACCCTAAGGAAACTATTGGGTATACCTTCTACCTCAGATCCGAAGGCAAGGTCTTTGTTGCCAAGAATGGATCCTTTCTGGAGAAAGAGTTTCTCTCGAAAGAAGTAAGTGGGTGGAAAGTGGAACTTGATGAGGTGATTGTCACCCCTCTCAAACTGGAAAGTCGCACAGCGCAGGAAGATGCTTTTGTGGTGCCTGCACCGACTAGAGAGAAAGTTAATGATGATGATCATGAAACTTCGGATCAAGTTACTGCTGAACTTCGTAGGTCCACGAGGACACATTCCGCACCAGAGTGGTATGGCAACCCTGTCCTGGAAATCATGTTGTTAGACAACGATGAACATTCGAACTATGAAGAAGCGATAGCGGGCCCGGATTCCAATAAATGGCTTCAAGGCATGAAATCCGAGATAGGATCCGTGTATGATAACAAAGTATGGACTTTGGTTGACTTGCCCGATGATCGGCAAGCCATAGAAAATAAATGGATCTTTAAGAAGAAGACTGGCGCGGATGGAAATGTGACCATCTATATGGCTCGGCTTGTCGCTAAGGGCTATCGACAAGTTCAAGGAATTGACTACAATGAGACTTTCTCAACAGTAGCGATGCTGAAGTCCGTCCGAATCATGTTGGCGATTGCCACATTCTATGATTATGAGATATGGCAAATGGACGTCAAAACGGCATTCCTTAACGGCTTCCATAAGGAAGAATTGTATATGATGCAGCCGGAAGGTTTTGTCAATCCTAAGAATGCTAACAAGGTATGCAAGCTCCAGCGCTCCATCTATGGGCTGGTGCAAGCATCTCGGAGTTGGAACATTTGCTTTGATGAGGTGATCAAAGCGTTTGGGTTCATACCGACTTATGGAGAAGCCTGTATTTACAAGAAAGTGAGTGGGAGCTCTGTGGCATTTCTCATATTATATGTGGATGACATATTTTTGATGGGAAATGATATAGGATTCTTGGAAAGCATAAAGGCCTACATGAATAAGTGTTTTTCAATGAAGGACCTTGGAGAAGCTGCTTACATATTAGGCATCAAAATCTATAGAGATAGATCGAGACGCCTCATTGGTCTTTCACAAAGCACATACCTTGACAAGATATTGAAGAAGTTCAATATGGATGAGTCCAAGAAAGGGTTCTTGCGTGTCTTACAAGGTATGAGATTGAGGGCAGCTCAATGCCCGACCTCGGCAGAAGATAGAGAAAAGATGAGTGTCATCCCCTATGCCTCGGCCATAGGTTCTATTATGTATGCCATGCTGTGTACCAGACCTGATGTGAACCTTGCCATAAGTTTGGTGGGGAGGTACCAAAGTGATCCCGGAATGGAACACTGGACAGCGGTCAAGAACATCCTAAAGTACCTGAAAAGGACTAAGGATATGTTTCTCGTTTATGGAGGTGACGAAGAGCTCGTCGTAAAGGGTTACGTTGATGCTAGCTTCGACACAGATCCGGATGACTCCAAGTCGCAAACTGGATACATGTATATTTTGAATGGTGGGGCAGTCAGCTGGTGCAGTTGCAAAAGAAGCGTCGTGGCGGCATCTACATGTGAAGTGGAGTACATAGTTGCTTCCGAAGCAGCACCGGAATGAGTCTGGATGAAGGAGTTCATCACCGACTGATGGCTTCTCGCCCCTCGTTGGTTAGCCCAAGTGGAAGGTTTGAGATGTAGGGTAGCGGCAAGTTTTCCCTTGGCAAAGATACCAAGGATCGAATCCTGTGAGACTCCGAGGGTCGACAAGAAGGTGTCAATAGCGCCAGAGACTTTTGCTTGACAGGACCTGCACACAGATACAAATAACTTTGCTCCCAACGAGTACAGAGAGGTTGTCAATCCCTCCGGACTTGTCGTTTACAAAGGATCAAACGCAAGAGATAATAGTGATAGGTATGACTGCAACTAGGAAATAAGAACAGTAAGTAAATAGCGGGTGTGATCAGTGATCGTAATATGGACCGGGGTCCCATGATGTTCACTAGTGATGTCTCTCTCCCAAAAGACGATAAAACAGCTAAGCGAGGTAAACAAATTACAACTGGGCAATTGACACGATTATGTGCGCAAACCAATGCTAACTATGCTGCAAGAAAGGTGGAGGCTCAAAAGCATGGGCGGTACGCCAAGGCAAGTAGACCGAAATCCATCTGCATCTACTACTAATCATCCACCTTGAGATATCTATCCAGAACATCTCGCTGGTATTAAGTTGCGAGTCCCACCCATAGTGTAAACTCAAAGCAACAGACAACTGCATTAAAAGAACTTCGCGTAAAGTAAACAATCCTTGCACCCGCAAGTACAAGCACTGTTGTTTTCCCCCTTGTGGCAACAACACATCCCCTAGACTCATGTTTCTGTCACTCAGGCTAGTCATCGAGGGGCATGAACCCACAATCAAGCATAACGTTCCCTCTTGAAGTTACTACCTACTACTCGGCCAAAGCAATAAATAGCAACGGAGAACATGCAAGAATTACTCAAGAACATAAATATAAAAGAGGTGAATCAAATATATTACTCACACACAATCTGAACATAATCTCATAATCCATCGGATCCCAGCAAACTCAGCATAGCAATAGCATAAAGATTACATATGTGCCTCTATCATGTAGGGCAGCTCACGAGGTCTAATCGGTGAAGAACAAAGAGGGGAGGAGAACATCACATAGCTACTGGTCATGGATCCATGGTCCAAGGGGGACTACTCACAACTCATCCGGGAGGCGTCCATGGTGGTGGAGAAGCTCCCGGTGGTGGTTCTCCCCTCCGGCAGGGTGCCGGGAAGAGTTCTCCTGGTGCTCCCGATCTTGGAAGCGCGGCGGCGGCGGAACAGAGATGAGATCGCGAAAAAGGGTTCCGTCCTCGACGGTTTCGGGACGCGTGTTAAATATATGCCAAAGGGGGGCACCAGAGGCGGAGAGGGGGGCCCAGGCGCCCCCCCGACGCGGCCAGGAGGGGGGCCGCGTGGGCAGGCCGCCTGGGCTGCCCCTGGCTCCCCTCTGGCCCCACTTCTGGCGCGTGGAAGCTTCTGGAGCGCTGATTTTTTATATATTTTTCCCGGAATTTTTCTGGCAATTTAAGTAATGGGAAAACCTGAAATATAAAAACAGCAGAAAACAGAAACTGGCACTGGGGTGCACTGAGTTAATAGGTTAGTCCAAATATGATCAAAAGTGTATGGAAGTGCATAAATATCATAGCAATATCACCCAAAATAGGCATGGAGCAAGCAGAAATTATAGATACGTTTTGGACGTATCAACATCCCCAAGCTTAATTCCTGCTCGTCCTCGAGTAGGTAAATGATAACAAGCATAATTTCTGTGGTGACATGCTATTGACCATATAAGAACTTTTAAGTAAAGCAATCAAGGCATGTAATCCAATTCAAGTCATAACAAGCAAGAGTCTATATTAGCATTGTAACAAGTAACATAAGAACATAAAGGTGCAAGAGCTCTCGCTGTCCGTGACTCGAATGTCTCCAAATGGTGTTTGCGTGCAAGAAAGGGGATAGGGATATATGAGAGTAAAACATAGTTTTTGTATTGTTGAGAACTTAATCTACTAAAGTTTCACACTTGGTCTTCTTTGGAATCTTATCTTGACTCATCCCCAGACCGTCAGCCAGGTACAAGTCAAAATGATCCTTTCGATATTTTGAGCACTCATGCAATGGATGAGCGTAAGCAAGAAAGTCGACACTTAGGATGGCAAAGAGAGAAATGATAGAGGGGGAAGACAAAAAAGGTGTGAAAGGCTCACATCAATGAGGGACAATCATCGGCGAGAGAAAGCCAAATGATAGATATGATGTGAGGAGTAGGGATTGCCATGCAACGGATGCACATATGAGCTAAGGTAAGCTCTCCAATGGGACTAGTGGGGGTGCATCCAACTTGCTTGCTCAAGAAGACCTAGAGCTCTTTTGAGGAGGCTCATCATTGGAATATACAAGCCAAGTTCTATAGTGTAAAGGTCCCCACATAGCTATATGCATAAATGATAATCTCTATGGAGTACAAGGTATAAGATGGAGTACGAGTGTGGATCTCTCAAAAGAAATAGTAGTGTGCCCCCTTCTCTCTTTTTATTTTTTTTCTCCTTTTTTCTATTTTTTTAATTTTTTTGTGGCCTCAATGGCTCTTTCTATTTATCTCTCATTTGTCCTCTTTGGGATCTTTTGATTTTGTCCTCTTTGGGATCTTTTGATTTGTCCTCTTTGGGATCTTTTCCTCACTTTAGGGGCAACACTCTATGTATTACAAGAAGTATAGAAGATCTTTCACACTTTACAAAAGTACTCAACATAAAGAAAATGAAACTATCATGATGTATGCAAATGTATGCCTCTGCCAGTGTAGCAGGATATGCAATGATACTAGCGCGTCATGTAGCAATGATTAGGGCAAGGCCCAACTAGCATGCGGCTCATCGATCAAGCAAAAAGCATGTATGACATGAAGATCAAGTCATGAGAGGATGGATGTTGCATGGCAATGTATCTCGGAAAGGCTATGGAAATGCCTTAATAGGTAGGTATGGTGGCTGTTTTGAGGAAGGATATAATGAGGCTTATGATGACAGAGCGTATCGTGCCAAGGATTTGGATGCACCGGCGAAGTATGCGCCAACTCTCGAGGTGAGAAAGGGCAATGCATGGTAACGAAGAGGCTAGAAAAATATGGATAGGTGGAAGTGTCAACTTTCGAATACTC
This sequence comes from Secale cereale, assembly GCA_902687465.1. NCBI lineage: Eukaryota > Viridiplantae > Streptophyta > Magnoliopsida > Poales > Poaceae > Secale > Secale cereale. The sequence goes on along the minus strand of LR738709.1, from coordinate 28,255,975 downwards.
ACATTAGTCCGAAGAACTCATGCACTTATTATCGGTAACTCTCAATCTAATTAGGAGGTTTCACAAAGAGACAAGTACCCCGAGGAGGAGTGTATGGGGATTTGGTTATCCTTGCGCATCCTCGACTCATGATACGTGAGTGTACTCTAATATTCGATCCCTCCAAAGATTAGTGATCCATTTAGTAGCTAAAGTTCTCAACTATTTTGTATGTTTTCGAAAATAAACACGGATTGCCCAAAATACGACATCTATCACTAATAGGCTAAAGCTCTTGACACCAAAAGTTCAGACATTACTCATGGCAATACCTCAAAACTATTGCAAGTTACTACCAAAATTAAATAGCAACCTCAATTACCTACTTTAAGTTTAAGACACACAACTCAGTGCAACAGACAAACTCTCTCAACAAGATAAACATGAAAACTCAAGAGAGTTCAGCAACCAACTAAACAAAAGCTCTTTAAAAAGAAAAGCATGAAAACTAAGAGCTAAACATGACAGTAGCTATGGAAAGACAAAGAACATACACAGCAAAGATAAGCATGAAAATCCTATGTTGTGTTCTAGGTTGAAGTGGAGCGTGTTTCTCTCCCACACAAAGAAAGCTGGGTTCTAACTCATTATGAACAGCAAGCAAAGCTAAAGAAAACTAAAAAGGAAACTAAAAGCAAGACGCTCCAAGCATAGCACATAACGCATGAAGTGATTAAAATATAGTGGAACGAAAGACGAACTGATAATTGTTGATGGAGAAGGGGATGCACGGGGGCATCCCCAAGCTTAGACGCTTGAGTCTTCTTGAATATTTCTTGGGGGCGCACGGGGGCATCCCCAAGCTTGAGCGTTTGACCCTCCTGAATCTTTTTATCATCTTACCTCGCACACTTGAAAACTCCCTTCATACATAACTAATCATAATCTGATTAGCGAGGTTAGTACGCATAATAAAATAATTTTTCCCTACTGGAAATAAGGATAATCTTGAATATCTACTGTTTCTCAAGATTGCCAAAAGGTTTTTTGCAAAGAAAAAGCAAGCTCAAGGTTTGCAAAACGAAGAAAAGGCAAAACAGGACAGAATGTGTGAAAAACAGACCAGCAGGTAGTAAATAATTTTTTCGGGTCACTTCTGCAACTCAAATCAAAAAACTCAGAACAGACGCCCGAAATCCAATTGTATAGAGCACGCTGTCAAAAAAAATCAGACCAAAAAGATGATCTGGTGATTTTATACGAATTTTTCTGTCCAAGGACAGAATCTGTTTTCTGGACTGCACCTCACAACTCTCGAACTTTCTTGCAATCAGAGGCTAAACTTGGCACAAAGCTGAAAAATGAAGATACAATGATGTTGCTACAGTAGTAACAAACATCAAGACCACTAAAACTGAAAGAACAAACTGGAAGCAAAGATAACAAGGGTTGTCTCCCTAGAGCTCTTTCTTTATAGCCATAAAGATAGGCTTAAGACTTTAATGATGCTCTCGTAGGAATAAGAGTTGAAGAACAAAAGAGAGCATCAAGAAGGAAATACCAAACACATTTAAGCCTAACATGCTTCCTATGCATAGGAATATTGCAATACAATAATTCATTGAAGCACAAAGCAATAAGCATAGGAAGACAAAACAAGTGCAGCTTCAAAACCTTCAACATAAAGAGAGGGAACTTGATATTATTGAAATATCTATAAGCATATGTTCCCTGCTCATAATAATTTTTAGTGGGATCACGAATAAACTCAACAATATAAGCATCACATAAAGCATTGTTACCATGATCCACATGCAAAAAGGTATCATTACTCTTCATATAAGCAAAATCTTTCTTATTAGGAATAGTGAGAGTAAAGCAATCATAACCATCATGGTAATCATTGTATTCAGGAGGCATATCATAATCATAATAAATTGTATCCTCAATTGTAGGTGGACTGAAAACATCATATTCATCAAACGTGTCATCCCCAAGCTTAGAGCTTTCCATGTCATTAGCAATATTGATATTCAAAGAAAGCATACTAATAACATCACCACCATCATGATTGTTATGCAAATAATAAAGTTCCATTGGTTTTTTAATTTTCTCTTCAAACTCATCATGTCCCAAAGCAAGGTAGAGCTTATAAAGCTCTCTCATATTTTTGTTGTTTTCCATTAAGCAAAACTAGTGAAAAGACATAAAGAAAACTGAAAGGTAAACTAACAAGACTAAAAAGCAAAGATAAAAGATAGCGTGCAACTCCCCTATCTTGAAGAGTGGAGTCCCCGGCAACGGCGCCAGAAAACTTTGCTTGATGGCTTCTCGCCCCTCGTTGGTTACCCCAAGTGGAAGGTTTGAGATCACTAGTAGAAAACAAGGCATTGGTCCAGGCCTGTCCAGCCCATTAGCCCCGGTTCAATCTAGAACCGGGTCCAATGGGAGCACTGGACCCGGTTCGTGAGCCCAGGGGGCCGGCCGGGCCACGTGGGCCATTGGTCCCGGTTCGTCTGGACCTTTTGGTCCCGGTTGGAGCGACAAACTGGGACCAATGGCTCTTGGTCCCGGCCCACCACCATTGGTCCCGGTTAGTGATATGAACCGGGACCAAAGGCTCCCCTTTAGCCCCGGTTCGTAGCACCAACCGGGACCAATGAGGTGCCTATATATAACCCCTCACTCAAGAGCAGAGCTCACTGCTCTGTTTTTTTTTTCTGGCCGAGGGGGAGAGGGGTTAGTGGTGCTCTAGCTCACCTCCTATGCACACAACGTCTTCGGTGGAATGCCCGAGCCACACTAGTTAAGCTTTTCTCCTCTCGAAGCTCTATTTTCTCCGAGATTTTTCTAGGTTTAGCGGTCCGTCACGTCCCGTCCCCGTCTTCGCCGCCGTCGATCACCCCCGCCGATCTCGTCACCGGCGCCACCGTGGTGAGCCTCTTGTTATGTCCATGCTTTTCTTACTTTTATTATTGCTTGTTATTATTGCTTTAGATAGATATTTGTCTAATTTTCTTACGTTTATTATTGCTTGTTATTATATAGTGCGATGGTTTTGATATCCGCCCACGTGGGCCCTCGTCCTGTCTACGATTCGGATGTGGTATATTATCTTTAATTTATAACTATTTGTTTTAGTGTTTATGATAGTTATGCCGACCAACCTGACATGCATAGATGTTTTATTATGTCTAGGAGGTAGTTGAACCGGAAATTCCAACCGACCCTCTTGTGGAGAGGTTAAATTTAGTTGAAGAAGAAAACATTTCCTTAAAGAAAAAATTGGAAAAAATGGAGGAGGAGAAGATGGAATTGGAGTTGCATGTTGCGGAAGTCATCGATGATCACAAGATCAAGATGGACCCTATTGTCGAGAGGTTAAATTTAGTTGAAGAAGAAAACAAATTCTTGAAGGAAAAAAAAATTGTGGACGAGAAGATGATATTGGAGTTGCATGTTGCGGATGTCGTCGATGATCACAAGATCAAGATGGATGCAATGCGGTTGAAGATTAAAAAGATTAGAAATTATGCCACTCATACCGAGGCTTGGTATCATTATGTCGTTGGATCAATTGTTACCTTGGTTGCGATTATGATCGCATTTGTTTTCGCATTGGAAAGTTTTACATAGTTTCGATGTGTATGGAGAGCTATATGTTGTTAGATGAGAACTATATATGTATGTACTTTGGTTTTAATGTGATGATGAACTTTTATCCATTTGGTCACTTAATTATCTATTTATGATGTTCTGTAATGGTTTTTGACACACTTAATTATATATAATGCACGCAGATGAACCGGCAATGGATGTACGGTGACAGACACACCTCCGAGTACATTAAGGGCGTGCATGAGTTTCTAAATGCGGCTGAGGCAAACAAGCAGAATGGTTTTATGTGTTGTCCATGCACTATATGTGTGAATACGATATCTTACTCTAACCGGAAAATCCTTCACTCCCACATGCTTTACAAGGGTTTCATGCCACACTATAATGTTTGGACGAGGCACGGAGAAATAGGGGTTATGATGGAAGACGGCGAAGAAGAAGAGTACGATGACAACTATGTGCCCGCTGAATACGGTGATGCTGCAATGGGGGGAGCTGGTGAAGATCAAGAGGAACCAGACGATGTGCCCAATGATGCTGCAACGGGTGAAGCTGCTGAAGATCAAGAGGAACCAAATGATGATCTCCGCCGGGTCATTGTCGATGCAAGGACACAATGCGAAAGTCAAAAGGAGAAGCTGAAGTTCGATCGCATGTTAGAGGATCACAAAAAGGGTTGTACCCCAATTGCGAAGATGGCAACACAAAGCTCGGTACCGTACTGGAATTGCTGCAGTGGAAGGCAGAGAATGCTGTGGCTGACAAAGGATTTGAGAAGCTTCTGAAAATATTGAAGAAGAAGCTTCCGAAGGATAACGAATTTCCCGACAGTACATACGCAACAAAGAAGGTCGTATGCCCTCTAGGATTGGAGGTGCAGAAGATACATGCATGCCCTAATGACTGCATCCTCTACCGCGGTGCATACAAGGATCTGAACGCATGCCCGGTATGCGGTGCATTGCGGTATAAGATCAGACGAGATGACCCTGGTGATGTTGACGGCGAGCCCGCCAGGAAGAGGGTTCCTGCGAAGGTGATGTGGTATGCTCCTATAATACCACGGTTGAAACGTTTGTTTAGAAACAAAGAGCATGCCAAGTTGATGCGATGGCACAGTGAGGACCGTAAGAAAGATGGGAAGTTGAGAGCACCCGCTGATGGGTCGCAGTGGAGAAAAATCGAGAGAAAGTACTGGGAGGAGTTTGCAAAGGACGCAAGGAACATATGGTTTGCTTTAAGCGCGGATGGCATTAATCCTTTCGGGGAGCAGAGCAGCAATCACAGCACCTGGCCCGTGACTCTATGTATGTATAACCTTCCTCCTTGGATGTGCATGAAGCGGAAGTTCATTATGATGCCAGTTCTCATCCAAGGCCCTAAGCAACCCGGCAACGACATTGATGTGTACCTAAGGCCATTAGTTGAAGAACTTTTACAACTGTGGAATGGAAACGGTGTACGTGCGTGGGATGAGCACAGACAGGAGGAATTTGACCTAAAGGCGTTGCTGTTCGTGACCATCAACGATTGGCCCGCTCTCAGTAACCTTTCAGGACAGACAAACAAAGGATACCACGCATGCACGCACTGTTTAGATAAAACTGAAAGTATATACCTGGACAAGTGCAGGAAGAATGTGTACCTGGGCCATCGTCGATTTCTTCCGACCAACCATCAATGTCGAAAGAAAGGCAAGCATTTCAAAGGCGAGGCAGATCACCGGAAGAAGCCCGCCATGCGTACGGGTGATCACGTACTTGCTATGGTCAATGATTTACACGTAATCTTTGGAAAGGGCCCCGGCGCACTAGCTGTTCCGAATGACGCTGAGGGACACGCACCCATGTGGAAGAAGAAATCTATATTTTGGGACCTACCCTACTGGAAAGACCTAGAGGTTGTTGGAAATATGCCCTAGAGGCAATAATAAATTGGTTATTATTATATTTCCTTGTTCATGATAATTGTTTATTATCCATGCTAGAATTGTATTGATAGGAAACTCAGATACATGTGTGGATACATAGACAAACACCATGTCCCTAGTAAGCCTCTAGTTGATTAGCTCGTTGATCAATAGATGGTCACGGTTTCCTGACCATGGACATTGGATGTCGTTGATAACGGGATCACATCATTAGGAGAATGATGTGATGGACAAGACCCAATCCTAAGCCTAGCACAGATCGTGTAGTTCGTATGCTAAAGCTTTTCTAAATGTCAAGTATCTTTTCCTTAGACCATGAGATTGTGCAACTCCCGGATACCGTAGGAATGCTTTGGGTGTACCAAACGTCACAACGTAACTGGGTGGCTATAAAGGTGCACTACAGGTATCTCCGAAAGTGTCTGTTGGGTTGGCATGAATCGAGACTGGGATTTGTCACTCCGTGTGACGGAGAGGTATCTCTGGGCCCACTCGGTAGTACATCATCATAATGTGCACAATGTGATCAAGGAGTTGATCACGGGATGATGTGTTACGGAACGAGTAAAGAGACTTGCCGGTAACGAGACTGAACAAGGTATCGGGATACCGACGATCGAATCTCGGGCAAGTACTGTACCGATAGACAAAGGGAATTGTATACGGGGTTGATTGAATCATCCGATGAGATCATCGTGGAGCATGTGGGAGCCAACATGGGTATCCAGATCCCGTTGTTGGTTATTGACCGGAGAGTCGTCTCGGTCATGTCTGCGTGTCTCCCGAACCCGTAGGGTCTACACACTTAAGGTTCGGTGACGCTAGGGTTGTAGAGATATAAGTATGCGGAAACCCGAAAGTTGTTCGGAGTCCCGGATGAGATCCCGGACGTCACGAGGAGTTCCGGAATGGTCTGGAGGTAAAGATTTATATATAGGAAGTCCTGTTTTGGCCACCGGAAAATGTTCAGGATTTTTCGGTATTGTACCGGGAAGGTTCTAGAAGGTTCCGAAGTGGGGCCCACCTGCATGGGGGGACCCACATGAACGTGGGTAGTGGGGGCAAGGCCCCACACCCCTGGTCAAGGCGCACCAAGATCCCCCCTTAGAAGGAATAAGATCATATCCCGAAGGGATAAGATCAAGATCCCTAAAAATGGGGGATAACAATCGGTGGGGAAAGGAAATGATGGGATTTCTTTCCCCCACCTTTGCCAACGCCCCAATGGACTTGGAGGGCAAGAAACCAGCCCCCTCCACCCCTATATATAGTGGGGAGGCGCATGGGAGCCGCACCCCAAGCCCTGGCGCCTCCCTCTCCCTCCCGTGACACATCTCCCTCCTCCCGCAGCGCTTGGCGAAGCCCTGCTGGAATCCCGCTACTTCCACCACCACGCCGTCGTGCTGCTGGATCTCCATCAACCTCTCCTCCCCCCTTGCTGGATCAAGAAGGAGGATACGTCCCCGCTCCGTACGTGTGTTGAACACGGAGGTGCCGTCCGTTCGGCGCTAGGATCATCGGTGATTTGGATCACGACGAGTACGACTCCATCAACCCCGTTCTCTTGAACGCTTCCGCTCGCGATCTACAAGGGTATGTAGATGCACTCCCCATTATGCTCGTTGCTAGATTACTCCATAGATAGATCTTGGTGATGCGTAGGAAAAATTTTGATTTTCTGCTACGATCCCCAACAGTGGCATCATGAGCTAGGTCTATGCGTAGTATCTTGCACGAGTAGAACACAAAGTAGTTGTGGGCGTGGATTTGTCAATTTACTTGCCATTACTAGTCTTATCTTGATTCGGCGGCATCGTGGGATGAAGCGGCCCGGACCGACCTTACACGTACTCTTACGTGAGACAGGTTCCACCGACTGACATGCACTAGTTGCATAAGGTGGCTAGCGGGTGTCTGTCTCTCCCACTTTAGTCGGATCGGATTCGATGAAAAGGGTCCTTATGAAGGGTAAATAGAAATTGGCATATCACGTTGTGGTTTTGGCGTAGGTAAGAACCGTTCTTGCTAGAAACCTATAGCAGCCACGTAAAAACTTGCAACAACAATTAGAGGACGTCTAACTTGTTCTTGCAGCATGTGCCGTGTGATGTGATATGGCCAAAAGGATGTGATGAATGATATATATATGTGATGTATGAGATTGATCATGTTCTTGTAATAGGAATCACGACTTGCATGTCGATGAGAATGACAACCGGCAGGAGCCATAGGAGTTGTCTTATTTATTGTATGACCTGCGTGTCACTGAATAACGCCATGTAATTACTTTACTTTATTGCTACACGTTAGCCATAGTAGTAGAAGTAATGTTTGGCGAGATGACTTCATGGAGACACGATGATGGAGATCATGATGATGGAGATCATGGTGTCATGCCGGTGACAATGATGATCATGGAGCCCCGAAGATGAAGATCAAAAGGAGCAAAATGATATTGGCCATATCATGTCACTATTTGATTGCATGTGATGTTTATCATGTTTTTCATCTTATTTGCTTAGAACGACGGTAGTGAATAAGATGATCTCTCACTAAAATTTCAAGAATTGTGTTCCCCCTAACTGTGCACCGTTGCTAAGGTTCGTTGTTCCGAAGCACCACGTGATGATCGGGTGTGATAAGTTCTAACGTTCGCATACAACGGGTGTAAGCCAGATTTACACACGCGATACACTTAGGGTTCACTTGACGAGCCTAGCATGTACAGACATGGCCTTGGAACACGGAAGACCGAAAGGTCGAACATGAGTCGTATAGAAGATACGATCAACATGAAGATGTTCACCGTTGATGACTAGTCCGTCTCACGTGATGATCGGACACGGCCTAGTCGATTCGGATCATGTATCACTTAGATGACTAGAGAGATGTCTATCTGAGTGGGAGTTCATTAGATGAACTTCATTTGTCATGAACAATAGTCTAAGTTGTCTTCGCAAATTATGTAGTAGACCAATAACTGCGTTGTAGCTCCCTGTTTAATACGATCCTAGAGAAAGACTAAGTTGAAAGATATTGTAAGCAATGATGCGGACTGGGTCCGTAGTCCAAGGAGTGTCCTCACTGCTACACAGAAAGCTTACGTCTTTGATGCACCGCTCGATGTGCAAACCCCTACAACGTTGTCTGTGGATGTTGTGAACACCTGAGAGACACGTCCTGATGACTACTTGATAGTTTAGTGCACCATACTTTACGGCCTAGAATCGGGATTCCAATGACGTTTTGAACGCCATGGAACATATGAGATGTTCTAAGAGCTGAAATTGGGATTTCAGGCTCATGCCCGTGTTGAGAGGTATGATACCTCTGACAAGTTCCTTTGCCAAAAAGATGGAGGAGAATAGCTCAACTAGTGAGCGTGTGCTCAGAATGTCTGGGTACTAAAATCACTTGAACCAAGTGGGAGTTAATCTCCCAGGTGAGATAATGGTTGACAGAATTCTCTAGACACTATCACCAAGCTACTAGAACTTCGTGATGAACTATGACATGCAAAGGATGGAGATGATCCCGGAGCTATTAGCGGTTCTTAAGACCGCGAAAGTAGAAATCAAGAAGGAGCATCAAGTGTTGATGGTTTAACAAAACCACTGGTTTCAAAAGGGGCAAGGGCTAGAAGGGAAACTTCATGAATGGCAAACCAGTTGTCGCTCTGATGAAGGAACCCATGGTTAAACCCAAACCTCGAGACTAAGTGCTTCCATTGTACGGGGAACGGTCACATGATAGCGGAACTACCCCAAATACATGGTAGATAAGAAAAGCTGGCAACTTCAACAAAGTATATTTGATATACGTGTTATTGATGTGTACCTTACTAGTACTCCTTGTAGCACATGGGTATTGGATACCGGTTCAGTTGCTATTATTAGTGACTTGAAGCAAAAGCTACGGACTGAACGGAGACTAGCTAAGGGCGAGGTGACGATGTGTGTTGGAAGTGTTTCCAAGGTTGATAAGATCACCATCGCACACTCCCTCTATTTTCGAGATTAGTGTTGAACCTAGATAAATGTTATCGGGTGTCTACGTTGAGCATGAATATGATTAGATCATGTTCATTGCAATACGGTTATTCATTTAAGTCAGAGAATAATGGTTATTCTGTTTCCATGAATAATACCTTTATGGTCATGCACCCAATGGTTTGTTGAATCTCGATCATGGTAATACACATGATGATAATATTAATGCCAAAAGATGTAGAGTTAATAATGATAGTAACACTTTCTTGTGGCACTGCCGCTTAGGTCATTTTGGCATAAAATGCATGAAGAAACTCCATACTGATGGATGTTTGGAGTCACTTGATTTTGAATCGCTTGACACATGCGAGCCATGCCTCATGGGCAGGATGACTGAGATCCCGTTTTCAGGTACAATGAAACAGGCAAGTGACTTGTTGGAAATCATACATGCTGATGTATGTGATCCAATGAGAATTAAGGCGTGTGGTGGATATCGTTATTTTCTCATCTTCACTGACGATTTGAGTAGATATGGTATATTTACTTAATGAAGCAAAAGTCTGAAACGTTTGAAAGGTTCAAACAATTTCAGAGTGAAGATTAAGAATCATCATAACAAGAAGATCATGTTCCTGCGATCTGATCAAGGGGATATTTTCTGAATTATGAGTTTGGCAATCACTTAAGACATTGTGGAATTGTTTCGCAGTTGAAGCCCCCTGGAACACCACAGCGTAATGGTGTGTCCGGACATCGTAATCGAACCTTATGAGATATGGTGCGATCTATGATGTATCTTACCGATCTACCGCTATTGTTTTGAGGTTAGGCATTAGAGATAGCTGCATTCACTTTATATAGGGCACCATCTAAAGTCCGTTGAGACAACGCCGTATGAACTAAGGTTTGGCAAGAAACCAAAGTTGTCGTTTCTCAATGTTTGGGGCTGCGATGCTTACGGCTTCAGCCAGAAAAAGCTCGAACCCAAAGCGGACAAATACATCTTCATGGGATACCCACTGGTAATGGTTGGGTATACCTTCTATCTCAGATCCAAGGACAAAAATGTTTGTCGCCTAGAACGGGTCCTTTCTCGAGAAGGAGTTTCTCTCGAAAGATTTGAGTGGGAGGAAGATAGAACTTGATGAGGTTGTCGAACCCTCACTTCAACCGGAGAGTAGTGCAACACAGAAAGATGTTTCTGTGGAACCTACGACTGTTGAAGAGGAAACTAATGATAGTGATCATGAAGTTTCGGATCAAGTTGCTATCAAACCTCGTAGGTCGACAAGGATAAGTACTACTGATCCTGTCTTAGATGTCATGTTGTTGGACAACAATGAACCTACGAACTATGGAGAAGCGATGGTGGGCCCATATTCCGACAAATGGTTAGAAGCCGATAAATCCGAGATAGGATCCATGTATCAAAACAAAGTATGGACTTTGGTGGACTTGCCCTATGATCGGCAAGCCATTGAGACAAATGGATCTTTAAGACTAAGACGGACGTGGACGGTAATGTCACTGTCTATGAAGCTCGACTTGTGGCGAAGAGTTTTCCACAAGTTCAAGGAGTTGACTACGATGAGATTTTCTCACCCGTAGCGATGCTTAAGTCCGTCGGAATCATGTTAGCATTAGCTGCAATTATGAAATCTGGCAGATGGATGACAAAACAAGTTTCCTTACCAGTTTTCGTAAGGAAAGGTTGGATATGATACAATCAGAAAGGTTTTGTCGATCCTAAGGATGCTAAAAGATATGCTAGCTCCAGCGATCCTTCTATGGACTAGAGCAAGCATCTCGGAGTCGGAATATATGCTTTGATGGAGTGATCAAAGTTTTTGGGTATACAAAGTTTGTTAGAAACTTGTATTTACAATAAAGTGAGTGGGAGCATTACAACATTTCTGATAAGTATATGTGAATGACATATGGTTGATCCGAAATGATGTTGAATTTCTGGAAAGCGTAAAGGGTTGTTTGAAAGGAGTTTTTCAAAGGAAGACCTGGATAAAGCTGCTTACATAATTGGGCATCAAGATCTATAGAGATAGATCAAGACGCCTGATGATACTTTCAAAAGGAACACACACCTTTGACATGATTTTGAAGGAGTTCAAAATAGGTCAGTTAAAGAAGGAATTCTTACCTGAGTTATAAGGTGTGAAGTTGAGTAAGACTCAAAACTTGACCACGGCAAAAGGAAGAGGAAGGACGAAGGTCGTCCCCTATGCTTTTGTCATAGGCTCTATACGGTATGCCATGATGAGTACCGCACCAGATGTGTGCCTTGCCACATGTCTGGCAAGAGGGTACAAAGGTGATCCAGGAGTGGATCACTAGATAGTGGTCAAAATTATCCTTAGAGGAATAAGGAAATGTTTCTCGGTTATGGAGGTGATAAAGAGTTCGACGTAAACAGCTACGTCGATGCAAGCTTAACACCTATCCGGATAACTCTAAGTGGAGATACCGGATACGTATAATGGAGCAACAGTTTGGAATAGCTCCAAGTGAAACGTGGTAGCAGCATCTACGATATGACATAAAGTTTTGCGAAGTACATAGGCATCTGAATGTTGCAGACCCGTTGACTACAACCTCTCTCACAAGCATAACATGATCAAACCCAGAACTCATTGAGTGTTAATCACGTATTGATGTGAACTAGATTACTGACTCTAGTAAACTCTTTGGATGTTGGTCACATGGCGATGTGACCTGTGAGTGTTAATCACATGGTGATGTGAACTAGATTATTGACTCTAGTGCAAGTGGGAGACTGTTGGAAATATGCCCTAGAGGCAATAATAAATTGGTTATTATTATATTTCCTTGTTCATGATAATTGTTTATTATCCATGCTAGAATTGTATTGATAGGAAACTCAGATACATGTGTGGATACATAGACAAACACCATGTCCCTAGTAAGCCTCTAGTTGACTAGCTCGTTGATCAATAGATGGTCACGGTTTCCTGACCATGGACATTGGATGTCGTTGATAACGGGATCACATCATTAGGAGAATGATGTGATGGACAAGACCCAATCCTAAGCCTAGCACAGATCGTGTAGTTCGTATGCTAAAGCTTTTCTAAATGTCAAGTATCTTTTCCTTAGACCATGAGATTGTGCAACTCCCGGATACCGTAGGAATGCTTTGGGTGTACCAAACGTCACAACGTAACTGGGTGGCTATAAAGGTGCACTACAGGTATCTCCGAAAGTGTCTGTTGGGTTGGCATGAATCGAGACTGGGATTTGTCACTCCGTGTGACGGAGAGGTATCTCTGGGCCCACTCGGTAGTACATCATCATAATGTGCACAATGTGATCAAGGAGTTGATCACGGGATGATGTGTTACGGAACGAGTAAAGAGACTTGCCGGTAACGAGACTGAACAAGGTATCGGGATACCGACGATCGAATCTCGGGCAAGTACTGTACCGATAGACAAAGGGAATTGTATACGGGGTTGATTGAATCATCCGATGAGATCATCGTGGAGCATGTGGGAGCCAACATGGGTATCCAGACCCCGCTGTTGGTTATTGACCGGAGAGTCGTCTCGGTCATGTCTGCGTGTCTCCCGAACCCGTAGGGTCTACACACTTAAGGTTCGGTGACGCTAGGGTTGTAGAGATATAAGTATGCGGAAACCCGAAAGTTGTTCGAAGTCCCGGATGAGATCCCGGACGTCACGAGGAGTTCCGGAATGGTCTGGAGGTAAAGATTTATATATAGGAAGTCCTGTTTTGGCCACCGGAAAATGTTCAGGATTTTTCGGTATTGTACCGGGAAGGTTCTAGAAGGTTCCGAAGTGGGGCCCACCTGCATGGGGGGACCCACATGAACGTGGGTAGTGGGGGCAAGGCCCCACACCCCTGGTAAAGGCGCACCAAGATCCCCCCTTAGAAGGAATAAGATCATATCCCGAAGGGATAAGATCAAGATCCCTAAAAATGGGGGATAACAATCGGTGGGGAAAGGAAATGATGGGATTTCTTTCCCCCACCTTTGCCAATGCCCCAATGGACTTGGAGGGCAAGAAACCAGCCCCCTCCACCCCTATATATAGTGGGGAGGCGCATGGGAGCCGCACCCCAAGTCCTGGCGCCTCCCTCTCCCTCCCGTGACACATCTCCCTCCTCCCGCAGCGCTTGGCGAAGCCCTGCTGGAATCCCGCTACTTCCACCACCACGCCGTCGTGCTGCTGGATCTCCATCAACCTCTCCTCCCCCCTTGCTGGATCAAGAAGGAGGATACGTCCCCGCTCCGTACGTGTGTTGAACACGGAGGTGCCGTCCGTTCGGCGCTAGGATCATCGGTGATTTGGATCACGACGAGTACGACTCCATCATCCCCGTTCTCTTGAACGCTTCCGCTCGCGATCTACAAGGGTATGTAGATGCACTCCACTTTATGCTCGTTGCTAGATTACTCCATAGATAGATCTTGGTGATGCGTAGGAAAATTTTTGATTTTCTGCTACGATCCCCAACAGAGGTCCGCTCCTCAATCGACGTGATGCACGTGACGAAGAACCTTTGCGTGAACCTGCTAGGCTTCTTGGGCGTTTATGGAAAGACAAAAGATACAGCTGAGGCACAGGAGGACCTGCAACGTTTGCACGAAAAAGACGGCATCCCTCCGAAGTAGTATGAAGGTCCTGCCAGCTATGCTCTTACGAAAGAAGAGAAAGAAATCTTCTTTGAATGCCTGCTCAGTATGAAGGTCCCTACTGGCTTCTCGTTGAATATAAAGGGAATAATAAATATGGCAGAGAAAAAGTTCCAGAACCTAAATTCTCATGACTGCCATGTGATTATGACGCAACTACTTCCGGTTGCATTGAGGGGGCTTCTACCGGAAAACGTCCGATTAGTCATTGTGAAGCTATGTGCATTCCTCAATGCAATCTCTCAGAAGGTGATCGATCCAGAAATCGTACCAAGGCTAAGGAGTGATGTGGCGCAATGTCTTGTCAGTTTCGAGCTTGTGTTCCCACCATCCTTCTTCAATATCATGACACACGTCCTAGTTCATCTAGTCGACGAGATTGTCATTCTGGGGCCCGTATTTCTACACAATATGTTCCCCTTTGAGAGGTTCATGGGAGTCCTAAAGAAATATGTCCGTAACCGCGCCAGGCCAGAAGGAAGCATCTCCATGGGCCATCAAACAGAGGATGTCATCGGGTTTTGTGTTGACTTCATTCCTGGCCTTAATAAGATAGGTCTCCCTAAATCGCGGTACGAGGGGAGACTGACTGGAAAAGGCACGCTTGGAAGGGACTCAATAATATGCAGGGACGGATATTCTTGGTCTCAAGCACACTACACAGTTCTACAGAACTCTACATTAGTGACCCCGTATGTCGATGAACACAAGCACAGTCTGCGCTCCAAACACCCGGAGCAGTGCGACGACTGGATTACATGTGAACACATCAGGACTTTCCGCAGTTGGTTGGAAACACGTCTCAGAGGTGACAACACTGTTTGTGATGAGTTGTACTTGTTGTCCAGGGGACCATCTTCGACTGTATTGATTTACAAAGGATACGAGATAAATGGGAATACATTTTACACGATTGTCCAAGATCAAAAGAGCACCAACCAAAACAGCGGTGTCCGCTTTGATGCAACAACCGAGAGGGGAAAGGACACATATTATGGTTACATAGTGGACATATGGGAACTTGACTACGGACATGATTTTAAGGTCCCTTTGTTTAAGTGCAAATGGGTCAATCTGTCAGGAGGCGGGGTACAGGTAGACCCACAGTACGGAATGACAACAGTGGATCTGAAAAATCTTGGATACACTGACGAACCGTTCGTCCTAGCCAATGATGTGGCACAGGTTATCTATGTGAAGGACATGTCTACCAGACCGAGAAAAAGAAAAGATAAGGAAGCGAATACATCATACGATGAGCCAAAGCGCCACATAGTTCTTTCAGGAAAAAGGGACATCCTGGGAGTGGAGGGCAAGACAGGCATGTCTGAAGATTATGAAAAGTTTCATGAAATTCCTCCCTTCAAAGTCAAGGCTGACCCAAGCATCTTGATAAACGATGAAGATTATCCATGGTTACGGCGCAATAAGCAAATGACACAAGCGAAGAAAAAGTGAAGACTTTTTTCGGCAGCTATTATGATGATACCATGCCAACTTTGTAACAAACGAGTATGATACCATTGTCTGTTTGTACTATTCAAATTTGCACTAACAGAAAGTTTGTAATTGGTTTTACCAGAAAGAATTAATAAATAAAGCAAAAAACAAAAGAAAATAAATAATGCAGAAAACAAAAAAAAAACTTGCAAAAAAATAAAAAATAGCAACAATAAGTATTTCATTGTAAGTAGAAACAAAATAAAATAAATAAAGCAACAAAGAAAACAAATAATTTCAAATTTAAACTATTCAAATTTGAATACTACTTGCACTAACAGAAAGTTTGTAATTGGTTTTACCAGAAAGAATTAAAAAATAAAGCAAAAAACAAAAGAAAATAAATAATGCAGAAAACAAAACAAAAAAACTTGCAAAAAAAATAGCTACAATAAGTATTTTGTTGTAAGTAGAAACAAAATAAAATAAATAAAGCAACAAAGAAAATAATGAAAGTTTATAATTTTTGTGACCTAAAAGAAAAAAGAAATCACTAAAACACTATAAGTATTTAGTTCTAAGTAGAAATGAAAAAAAAATAGAAAAAAAGAAAAAAAATGCCACCTACTGGGCCATCATGGCCTGAATACGACTAGAAACCCAACCATGGGCCAGGATTCAGGCCCGCAGTAGGCCCAGTAGGCCCACAAGCATTGCACTGTCGAATTAGGCCCGTAAGCCTGCACTTCAGATGAGTTCGAGAGGAGAGAGGCAGCGCAGCTTATAAACTGGTGCTGGCCTCTCTCAACTAGCGAGGTGGGACTAAACTTCCCACCGCACCGCGCCAGCAAGGCCTTTGGTCCCGGTTGGTGGCACCAACCGGGACTAAAGGGTGGTATTAGTCCCGGTTGGTGGCACAAGCCGGGACTAATACACCCCTTTAGTCCCGGTTGGTGCCACCAACCGGGACTAAAGGCCCCTCCTTCTCGCCCTTTGGGCTGCTGAAAAGGGACCTTTAGTCCCGGTTGGTGGCACCAACCGGGACTAAAGGGGGGGTATTAGTCCAGGTTTGTGGCACCAACCGGGACTAATACGTCTCCTATATAACCAACACTTGCGAAAATTTCTCCTT
>LR738709.1:28219785-28231499 GCA_902687465.1 Secale cereale | reverse complement strand
CCCTTTCAAAAAAAAAAAACAAAAACCACAGCCACAGAAATGCTGACGCGTGGATGCCTTTTGGTCCCGGTTGGTGACACCAACCGGGACCAAAGCCCCTCCTGCCTGGGCTCGGCGCACAGGCCACGTGGACACCCATCGGCGCCGGTTCTGGATTGAACCGGGACTAAAGGGTCAGAGCATTAGTACCGACACTTTTGTCCCGGTTCAGGAACCGGGGCTAAAGGCCCAAACGAACCGGGTCTGATGACCCTTTATCTACTAGTGGATGTAGCGTAGCGGCAAGTTTTCCCTTGGCAAAGATACCAAGGATCGAATCCCGTGAGACTCCGAGGGTCGACAAGAAGGTGTCAATAGCGCCAGAGACTTTTGCTTGACAGGACCTGCACACAGATACAAATAATTTTGCTCCCAACGAGTATAGAGAGGTTGTCAATCCCTCCGGCCTTGTCGTTTGTAAATGATCAAACGCAAGAGATAATAGTGATAGGAATGACTGCAACTAGGAAATAAGAACAGTAAGTAAATAGCGGGTGTGATCAGTGATGGTAATATGGACCGGGGTCCCATGATGTTCACTAGTGATGTCTCTCTCCCAAAAGACGATAAAACAGCTAAGCGAGGTAAACAAATTACAGCTGGGCAATTGACAGGATTATGTGCGCAAACCAATGCTAACTATGTTGCAAGAAAGGTAGAGGCTCAAAAGCATGGGCGGTACGCCAAGGCAAGTAGACCGAAATCCATCTGCATCTACTACTAATCATCCACCTTGAGATATCTATCCAGAACATCTCGCTGGTATTAAGTTGCGAGTCCCACCCATAGTGTAAACTCAAAGCAACAGACAACTGCATTAAAAGAACTTCGCGTAAAGTAAACAATCCTTGCACCCGCAAGTACAAGCACCGTTGTTTTCCCCCTTGTGGCAACAACACATCCCCTAGACTCATGTTTCTGTCACTCAAGCTAGTCATCGAGGGGCATGAACCAACAATCAAGCATAACGTTCCCTCTTGCAGTTACTACCTACTACTCGGCCAAAGCAATAAATAGCAACAGAGAACATGCAAGAATTACTCAAGAACATAAATATAAAAGAGGTGAATCAAATATATTACTCACACACAATCTGAACATAATCTCATAATCCATCGGATTCCAGCAAACTCAGCATAGCAACAGCATAAAGATTACATATGTGCCTCGATCATGTAGGGCAGCTCACGAGGTCTAATCGGTGAAGAACAAAGAGGGGAGGAGAACATCACATAGCTACTAGTCATGGACCCATGATCCAAGGGGGACTACTCACAACTCATCCGGGAGGTGTCCATGGTGGTGGAGAAGCTCCCGGTGGTGGTTCTCCCCTCCGGCAGGGTGTCGGGAAGAGTTCTCCTGGTGCTCCCGATCTTGAAAGCGCAGCGGCGGCGGAATAGAGATGAGATCGCGAAAAAGGGTTCTGTCCTCGAGGGTTTCGGGACGCGTGTTAAATATATGCCAAAGGGGGGCACCAGAGGTGGAGAGTGGGGCCCAGGCGCCCCCCCGGCGCGGCCAGGAGGGGGGCCGCGTAGGCAGGCCGCCTGGGCTGCCCCTGGCTCCCCTCTGGCCCCACTTCTGGCGCGTGGAGGCTTCTGGAGCGCTGATTTTTTATATACTTTTCCCGGAATTTTTCTGGCAATTTAAGTAATGGGAAAACCTGAAATAAAAAAACAGCAGAAAACAGAAACTGGCACTGGGGTGCACTGAGTTAATAGGTTAGTCCAAATATGATCAAAAGTGTATGGAAGTGCATAAATATCATAGCAATATCACCCAAAATAGGCATGGAGCAAGCAGAAATTATAGATACGTTTTGGACGTATCACCGACCTAGGAGTTATTCCAAGCGTGTCGGGCCCGATGACTCTCTTCTGTGACAACATTGGAGCTATTGCCATTGCCAAGGAGCCCAGGTTTCACAAGAAGACCAAGCACATCAAGGGCCGCTTCAACTCCATTCGTAGTTATATTCAAGATGGAGACATAGATATTTGTAAAGTGCATACGGATCTGAATGTCGCGGATCCATTGACTAAACCTCTTCCACGAGAAAAACATGATCAACACCAAAACTCTATGGGTGTTCGATTCATCATAATGTAACTATATTATTGACTCTAGTGCAAATGGGAGACTGTTGGAAATATGCCCTAGAGGCAATAATAAAATGGTTATTATTATATTTCCTTGTTCATGATAATCGTCTATTGTTCATGCTATAATTGTATTAACCGGAAACCGTAAAACATATGTGAATACATAGATCATTATATGTCCCTAGTGAGACTCTAGTTGGCTAGCTCGTTGATCAATAGATGGTTACGGTTTCCTGACCATGGACATTGTATGTCATTGATAACGGGATCACATCATTAGGAGATTGATGTGATGGACAAGACCCAATCCTAAGAATAGCACAAGATTGTGTAGTTCGTATGCTAAAGATTTTCCAATGTCAAGTATCTGTTCCTTAGACCATGAGATTGTGCAACTCCCGGATACCGTAGGAGTACTTTGGGTGTGTCAAACGTTACAACGTAGCTGGGTGGCTATGAAGGTACACTGCGGGTATCCCCGAAAGTATCTGTTGGGTTGGCACGAATCGAGACTGGGATTTGTCACTCCGTATGATGGATAGGTATCTCTGGGCCCACTCGGTAAGACATCATCGTAATGAGCTCTATGTGACTAGGGAGTTGGTCACCGGATGATGTGTTACGGACTGAGTAAATAGACTTGCCGGTAACAAGATTGAACAAGGTATCGGGATACCGACGATCGAATCTCAGGCAAGTACTATACCGGTAGACAAAGGGAATCGTATACATGATTGATTAAATCCTTGACATCGTGGTTCATCCGATAAGATCATCGTAGAACATGTGGGAGCCAACATGGGTATCCAGATCCCACCGTTTGTTATTGGCCGGAGAGATGTCTCGGTCATGTCTGCATGGTTCCTGAACCCGTAGGGTCTAGACAGTTAAGGTTCGATGATGCTAGGGTTATAGGGAATATATGTACGTGGTTACTGAATGTTGTTCGGAGTCCCGGATGAGATCCCGGACATCACGAGGAGTTCTGAAATAGTCCGGAGGTAAAGATTTATATATGAGAAGTCCTATTTTGGTCACCGGAGTGATTTCGGGGGTCACCGGTATTGTACCGGGACCACCGGAAGGTGTCCGGGGGTCCACCGGGTGGGGCCACCTGAACCAGCCCCTGGTGGGCTGGTGCGCCCCCCAAGGGCCCAAGGCGCCTAGGTTTGGGGGGAAACCCTAAGGGGGGCGCCCCCTTGGCTTGGGGGGAAGCCTCCTCCCCTGGCTGCCCCCCCCCCCTCAGATTGGATTTGAGGGGGCCGGCCCCCCTCTCCCTTGCCCCTATATATAGTGGGGGGTGGGAGGGCAGCCGCACCGATTGCCTGGCGCAGCCCTCCCCCCTCCCAACTCCTCCTCTTCTCCTGCGAAGCTTGGCGAAGCCCTGCTGGAGTACCACGCTCCTCCACCACCACCACGCCGTCGTGCTGCTGCTGGACGGATTTTGCCCCAACCTCTCCCTCTCTCCTTGCTGGATCAAGGCGCGAGAGACGTTACCGGGCTGCACGTGTGTTGAACGCGGAGGCACCGTTGTTCGGTGCTTAGATCGGATTCGGCCGCGATCTGAATCTCTTCGTGTACGACTCCACCAACCGCGTTCTTGCAACGCTTCCGCATTGCGATCTTCAAATGTATGAACATGCACTCCCCTCTCGTTGCTAGTTAGTCCATAGATTGATCTTGGTGATGCATAGATTTTTTTTTGAATTTCTGCAATGATCCCCAACACTGCCATGATACAGATTATGGATAAGGTGCATCTTCTCGTCTGAGAAATCGTCTGTCCCCCTTGATATTTGTCCTCGCAACAGAACTTCTTCAGACAGCCATCAATGATGCCGTGCGCAATCGATGGTCAAGACATCCGATCAACGAGACCAGCACCGCAGATTTCCTGGTGATCCAGTATGCTGATGGCACCTTAACAATCATGCCTGCATGCCCGATTCAAGCTGCACAGATGAAAAACATGTTCACTGACTATGTAGAATGGATTGGCCTCCTTATCAATTTTCATAAATCCACAATTGTGCCGATCAACACAGCCACAGACCTGGCCCAATGGATTGCCTACCTTTTTGGCGTGTTTTCAACCCGTTTTTCAGCCATCGAACCATCAAATATGCTCAAGCGGTGATGTTTTTGGTGCCAGTAGCATTCATCGTTCTCAGATCGTTAGGATATGGCTACTGTTGGGAATCAGCCAGGCCCATGGCGGTGGTTACCGGCATCAAAGCGCCCAAGTCTGGTTCGTGACGGGTGTGCGTGTGCGTGTGCGTGTGCGTGTGCATGTGCGTGTGTGAGAGAGTTAGTTGACGAGGATGCCAGGGTAGTGATCCTGGTGATGAACTGTAGTATGGCCGCGTAGTTCGTGTTAGAGCGCAAGTGGGCACGAGCAAAGGCGTGCGGATCGCGCGGGTGTGTATGAGTGGGGCGGGTTGTGGTTGTGGCGTGGCATGTCTGTGCGCACATGTACAAAGGGCCCCATCGACCTGAAGAAAATTTTCCGCGCTGCGGGCGTTCATCCCCGTCCGCCACGGTGACCCAGTACACGGCTGCAGCAAAGACGGCGGCTGCGGCGTGCAGGGCGACGAGAACGATGACAACGACGGCGACGGCGACGATGACTACACCGATTTCTGCATGCTCCTCGGCATGTAGAAGGCTCGGGGGCGGCGGTGGCCGGCGTAGTTATTTCATGTTTTATTATGTCTCCTTTATTTTATGTACAAATATGTATGAAAACTGCCGAATATTAGCCGAATTTGTATCTTTTCAGTCAAATTCTAGCCAAATTTCAATTTAAAAAACGACGTCCGGGGCCGTCATTGGGAAACCAAGCTCCTCGGGCCGATTTTTCCGTCGGTTGGCCCTCAGGCGGCACTATTTCAAGCCCCTGGGGACGAACGGCCGGAGATGCTCTTACAAACTTTGTCCACAAACTCAGGCTCACAGAGAATAAATACTACGTACGTTCGTCAAAAGAGAATACTTAAAAAGGAGGGTCTAGCAAGATGTAAATTTTTGAACCAATCTGCTCATCTTATGCCCAGTTCCATAACACTCAGACGTATGCACAGAAGCAGCAGTAGATGATTCTTTTGATCCAGCAAAAAAACACGCTGCGGCGGAAGCTAGCTTAGTCATGATTTTTGCAAGAGCGATATTTCATTTCCGGGCAGAATGTAGTACGCAAGTAACATGGAAAACGACCTTGCAAGAGGAAACAGTTGGTTTGATTACCTAATAATACTACATCCCGTAAATAACGTTTCATATTGCAGCAGAATGTAGTATGTACGTAAGTAACAGGGAACCCCTAAATGCCCTAGTTTCAAAAAAACCTAAATTCAAGGACACTGGGGCCTTCGCCCAGACCGGTGGAATCCCTCACCAGAATCAATCTTCACATATACTTGTAATGTGAATTAATTCGTCTTCTTAAACATTTTTCATGTGCATAGGAGATGAATTAGAGCACCACAAAGCTCTCCCACGATCGGCCAAAAAAATAGAGCAGTGCACTGCTCTGCTGGCGGGCAAGGGGCTATATATAAGCATCTCATTTGTCCCCGTTGGGGGCTGGAACCGGGACAAAAGGACCACATTTTGTCCCGGTTTCAGCCACCAACCGGGACCAATCAGTAGTAGAAAACAGGGCTTTGGTTCGGGCCTGGCCAGCCCATTAGTCCCGGTTCACCCACGAACCGGGACCCAAGGGGGCATACGTCCCGGTTCGTGCGCCCAGGGGGCCGACCGGGCCTCGTGGTGCATCTTTCCCTGTTGGTCTGGACCCATTTGTCCCAGTTCCAGGCACGAACCGGGACCAATAGGCCTTGCTCCTGGCCCACACCCATTGGTCCCGGTTCGTGACTGGAACCGGGACAAATGGGTGGCCTTTAGACCCGGTTCCAGTAACTAACCGGGACCAATTGGTTGCTTATATATACCCCATCGCCGGCGAGCCCACACTGCTCTGTTTTTTCTGGCCGGCGAGGGGAGAGCTTTGTGTGGTGCTCTACCTCACCTTCCATATATGCACATGAGGTGTTCGATGAAATGCCCGACCACACTAGTTAAGCTTTCTCCTCTCGAAGCTCGAACTCGAAGCTTCATTTTCTCCGAGATTTGGCTAGGTTGAGCGGTCCGTCACGTCTCGTCCCCGTCTTCACCGCCGTCGATCGCCCGCGCCGATCTCGTCGCCGGCACCACCATGGTGAGCTATGCATGTACTTTGAATATAATGTGATGATGAACTTATATTAATTTGATCACTTATCTATCCATGATGTTCTGTAATGGTTTTTGACACACATATTTATATATAAATGCAAGCAGATGAACAGGCAATGGATGTACGGTGACAGACGTACCTCCGAGTACATTAATGGCGTGCATAATTTTCTCGAAGTGGCTAAGGCAAACAAGCAGAATGGTTTTATGTGCTATCCATGCACTATCTATGGGAATACGAGGTCTTACTCCGACTCGAAAACCCTTCACACCCACCTTTTTATAAGGTTTCATGCCACACTTAATGTTTGGACCAAGCACGGAGAAATAGGGGTTATGATGGAAGACAACGAAGAAGAAGAGGACGATGACAACTATGTGCCCCCGGAATACGGTGATGCTACAACGGGGGAAGCTGCTGAAGGTCAAGAGGAACCAGACGATGTTGTGCCCGACGATGATCTCCGACGGGTCATTGTTGATGCAAGGAGACAGTGCAAAAGTGAAAAGGAGAAGCTGAAGTTCGATCGCATGTTGGAGGATTACAAAAAAGGGTTGTACCCCAATTGCGAAAATGGCGACACGAAGCTCGGTACCGTACTGGAATTGCTGCAGTAGAAGGCAGAGAATGGTGTGCCTGACAAAGGATTTGAGAAACTGCTCAAACTATTCAAGAAGAAGCTTCCAAAGGATAACGAATTGCCCGACAGTACGTACGCAGCAAAGAAGGTCGTATGCCCTCTAGGATTGGAGGTTCATAAGATACATGCATGCCCTAATGACTGCATCCTGTACCGCGGTGCGTACGAGCATTTGAATGCATGCCCGGTATGCGGTGCCTTACGGTATAAGATCATACGAGATGACCCTGGTGATGTTGACGGCGAGTGCGCTAGGAAGAGGGTTCCTTCCAAGGTGATGTGGTATGCTCCTATAATACCACGGTTGAAACGTCTGTTCAGAAACAAAGAGTATGCCAAGTTGATGCGATGGCACGCAGAGGACTGTAAGAAAGACGGGAAGTTGAGAGCACCCGCTGACGGGTCGCAGTGGAGAAAAATCGAGAGAACGTACTGGGAGGAGTTTACAGGTGATGCAAGGAACGTATGGTTTGGTTTAAGCGCGGATGACATTAATCCTTTTGGGGAGCAGAGGAGCTATCACAGCACCTGGCCCGTGACTCTATGTATCTATAACCTTCCTCCTTGATTGTGCATGAAGCGAAAGTTCATTATGATGCCAATACTCATCCAAGGCCCTAAGCAACCCGGCAACGACATTGATGTGTACCTAAGGCCATTAGTTGAAGAACTTTTACAGCTGTGGAATGGACAAGGTGTACGTGCATGAGATGAGGCCAACCAGGAGGAATTTGACCTACATGCGTTGCTGTTTGTAACCATCAATGATTGGCCTGCTCTCAGTAACCTTCCAGGACAAACAAACAAGGGATACCATGCATGCACACACTGTTTATATGACACCCAAAGTATATACCTATACAGATGTAGGAAGAATGTGTACCTGGGGCATCGTCGATTTCTTCCGACCAATCATCAATGTCGAAAGAAAGGCAAGCATTTCAAAGGCGAGGCAGATCACCGGAAGAAGCCCGCCATGCGTACCGGTGATCATGTACTTGCTATAGTCAATGATTTACAGGTAATCTTTGGAAAGGGTCCCGCGGACTATCTGTTCCGAATGACGATGAGGGATGCGCACCCTTGTGGAAGAAGAAATCTATATTTTGGGACCTACCCTACTGGAAAGACCTAGAGGTCCGCTCTTCAATCGACGTGATGCACGTGACGAAGAACCTTTGTGTAAACCTGCTAGGCTTCTTGGGCGTGTATGGGAAGACAAAAGATACACCGGTGGCACGTGAGGACCTGCAACGTTTGCACGAAAAAGACGGCCTGCCTCCAAAGCAGTATGAAGGTCCTGCCAGCTACGCTCTTACCAAAGAAGAGAAGGAAATCTTCTTTGCATGCCTGCTCAGTATGAATGTCCCGTCTGGCTTCTCGTCGAATATAAAAGGGATAATAAATATGACAGAGAAAAAGTTCCAGAACCTAAAGTCTGATGACTGCCACGTGATTATGACGCAACTTCTTCCGGTTGCACTGAGGGGGCTTCTACCGGAAAACGTCCGATTAGCCATTGTGAAGCTATGTGCATTCCTCAATGCAATCTCTCAGAAGGTGATCGATCCAGAAATCATACCAAGGCTAAGGAGTGATGCGGCGCAATGTCTTGTCAGTTTCGAGCTGGTGTTCCCACCATCCTTCTTCAATATCATGACGCACGTCCTAGTTCATCTAGTCGACGAGATGGTCATTCTGGGCCCCGTATTTTTACACAATATGTTCCCCTTTGAGAGGTTCATGGGATTCCTAAAGAAATATGTCCGTAACCGCGCTAGGCCAGAAGGAAGCATCTCCATGGGCCATCAAACAGAGGATGTCATTGGGTCTCCCTAAATCGCGATATGAGGCGAGACTAACTGGGAAAGGCACGCTTGGAGGGGAGTCAATAATATGCAGGGACGGGCATTCTTGGTCTGAAGCATATTACACAGTTCTACAGAACTCTACCCTGGTGACCCCACATGTCGATGAAAACAAGAATAGTCTGTGCTCCAAACACCCGGAGCGGTGTGACGACTGGATTACATGTGAACACATCAAGACTTTCGGCAGTTGGTTGGAAACACTTCTCAGAGGTGACAACACTGTTTGTGATGAGATGTACTTGTTGTCCAGGGGACCATATTCGACTGTATTGACATACAAAGGATACGAGATAAATGGGAATACATTTTACACGATCGCCCAAGATAAAAAAAGCACCAACCAAAACAACGGTGTCCGCTTTGATGCAGCAACCAATAAGGGAAAGGAGACATATTATGGTTACATAGTGGACATATGGAAACTTGACTACGGACATGATTTTAAGATCCCTTTGTTTAAGTGCAAATGGGTCAATCTGTCAGGAGGCGGGGTACATGTAGACCCAGCTTACGGAATGACAACAGTGGATCTGAACAATCTTGGGTACACAGACAAACCGTTCGTGCTAGCCAATGATGTGGCGCAGGTTTTCTATGTGAAGGACATGTCTACAAAAACCAGAAAAGATATGGAAGCAAACACATCAAACGATGAACCAAAGCGCCACATAGTTCTTTTAGGAAAAAGAGACATCGTGGGAGTGGAGGGTAAGACAGACATTTTCGAAGATTATGAAAAGTTTCATGAAATTCCCCCCTTCAAAGTCAATGCTGACCCAAGCACCCTGATAAACGATGAAGATTATCCATGCTTACGACGCAATAAGCAAAGGACACAACTATTGTGATGATGCCTTTAATCTAGAATATCACTTTGTAATGGTGCATTTTGAACACAAAATTAGTCTGTACGTAGTTCACATAAGTTAAAAATTTGAAATCCCTTTGAAACAGATGAGTTTTCGTCTGAAACCCTGATACCTCGAAACAGATAGTCCGTTTTGTACACGAAGTGCATCCAGTTGATGATGTCGTAACCCTCTCAACGAAAAAGATTGAACTAGAAAACTTTAATGAAACTCTAATAGCTAAATTAATCAACCAAAGAGCTTTTATAAACCTCTAGTATTAGCGAAACTAGAATTATATAAAATTTATGCAACTAAAATGATCAAAGTATTTTCTGTTTTAAAAGCAAAAATAATTTTCTAAAAAAAGTAGAATAAAATTAAAATAAATATGTAGAAACAAAATAAACTTTAATAAAGTAAAATAAATAAACTTTAATAAAATAAATAAAAATAGCAACAGTAAGTATTTTGTTGAAAGAAGAAACAAAACTAAAAAATAAAGCAACAAAGAAAAAAAATTAAAAAAATGCCACCTACTGGGCCACCACGGCCTTAATACGACTAGAAACCCAACTGTGGGCCAGGATTTAGGCCTGTAGAAAGCCTAGCAAGACCACAGGCATAGCAGTGTCAGTTTAGGCCCATAGGCCTGCAGTTCAGAGGAGTTCAATATGGAAGAGACAACGTGGCTTATAAACTGGTCCTCGTCGCTCTCAACTAGCAAGGTGGGACTAAACTCCCACCACCACGCCGCTGTGCACAGTCTATTGGTCCCGGTTGGTGGCACGAACAGGGACCAATACCAACCTTTGGTCCCAATTCGTGGCACCAACCGGGACCAATGCCCCCCTATTAGTCCCGGTTGGTTCCACCAACCGGGACCAAAGGACTCAGCTTCCCGCCCTCTGGGCTGCTGAAAAGAGACCTTTGGTCCCGGTTGGTGTCACCAATCGGGACTAAAGGCTTTCCTATATAAGCTGCCACTTAGGAATTTTCACATCTCATATCTTGCATAGTTGCCCCCGACGACGCCGACGACATCGACGCCGCCCGCCGCCCCCGCCGTCGCCGTCGCCCTCGCCCGCACCCTCGTCGTCTCCGTCACCCGCGCCCTCGCCCGACGCCGTCGCCGCTCGCTGCCACTGCCCCGACGCGCCGCCCCGGCCCGCATCCGTCATCGCCGCCGACCCCGTGGCCCTGCTCCTCACCTTGGTCGGCGCCCTCCCTGTTTTTTTCATATATATATATATATATATATATATATATATATATATATATATATATATATATATATATATATATGCTTGTTTTTTTCATATATATGATGATGTATATGTTCATATGCAAAGAATATGCAAATGTTAGAATTTTTATGATTTTTTCTGTTGTAATGTTAGAAGTTTTAGGATGAAAAAAAGAAGAAGAAGAAAAAAAGGAGGAGGAGAAGTTTCGTTTAGTTTTAGGATTATTTTAGTTTACGTTTAGGTTAGGAAGAAGGAAAAGAAAAAGGAGAAGAAGAGGAGAAGGAGGAAGAGGAGAAATAAATAAGAAGAGGAAGAAGAAGAAGAAAAAAGGTCAAGGGTCGAGGGTTCGAGGGGTCGAGAGTCGCCGAGGGGTCGAGGGTCGTCGAGGGGCAAAGGGTTCGAGGGTCGAGGGTTCGAGTGTCGTCGAGGGGTCATTTTTTTCTGTAGTAGTGATGATGATATATGAAAACTTGATTGGTCAATTTTTTGTACTAGATGATGATGATATATATGGTGATATATGAAAACTTTTTTAGATGTATAATATATGATGATGATGATGTAATTTTATTCGATGATATATGATGGTGTAATTTTATCGATATACCCCCTTCCCGATAACTTCGACATGAGGGGGGTCGATCGATATCTAGCCCCCTACCCTATAACATTTTTTTCTACGTATATGTCGTCGTTCTCGATATATATGTATATACCCCCTCCCCGATAACTTCGG
>LR738709.1:28189972-28219693 GCA_902687465.1 Secale cereale | reverse complement strand
CGAGGGTCGTCGAGGGGCCGAAGGTTCGAGGGTCGAGGGTTCGAGTGTCGTCGAGGGGTCAATTTTTTCTGTAGTAGATGATGATGATATATGAAAACTTGATTGGTCAATTTTTTGTACTAGATGATTATGATATATATGGTGATATATGAAAACTTTTTTAGATGTATAATATATGATGATGATGATGATGTAATTTTATTCGATGATATATGATGATGTAATTTTGTCGATATACCCCCTCCCCGTTAACTTCGACATGAGGGGGATCGATCGATATCTACCCCCCTACCCTATAACATTTTTTTCTACGTATATATATACCCCCTCCCCGATAACTTCGACATGAGGGGGGGGGAGGGGTAGCCGGGGGGTCGAGGGTTGCTGAAGGTTCGAGGGTCGACGGGGTCGAGGGTCGCCGAGGCCACCGCAAACTCTAGAGAAGCGTCTAGGCCACTAATATGGTTCCTTGTTGTGATTATAGCTAGCTAGGTCTACGTTTGCCACTAATATATCCGTTCTGTCATGTTTGTATAATAATTGCCATGTCGTAATATTTGCAGAAACTATGGAGATAGGACGAGATGAGGTAGCAGAACAAGTGTTGGGGGAGATAATCGCAGACGGAGCTGCTGTCGAATTGTATATGAACGTCGACTACGATGGTCATTTGGAAGTACATGGTGATGAAGAAGTAGGCTACGGTGATCCAATGGAGGAGATAACACATGATTATGATGGTCCAATGGAGGAGGAAACACATGATGATGGCTCCGGTGACCGATTACCGGTGGAAGAAGGACACGGTGATGACGGCTCCGGTGACCGATTACCGGTGGAAGAAGGACACGGTGATGACGACTACAGTGACCGAACGGAGTCCGGCCAGGTATATATGTATTCATTAAGCATGTGTTGACACTATAGCTAATTGATGCATTGATTGTTTTGGTATATATGTACACGTATTAACTCTCTTCTTTCTTCTTTTCTAGCCCTCCGGATCGAGCCAAAGTTTGGTAAAGACACAAGGCCCGAAGAAAAGGTTGCGCCAGGATGAAAAGTTCATCATCGAAGAAATCGGGTGCGATGACCTACCGAGTAAACCCAGCAAGGCCAAGGACGCATTTACTGCTCAGCGCGGGGTTGTTGTTAGGGACATGATCCCGATTAGCATCCACCTATGGCACAAGCCTAAGAACGAAGACTCTCAGGTGTCTTATGTCAACGATATGCAGAAAAATGATCTTTGGACCGTGCTGAAGTCCAATTTCACCATACTGCCAAAGGAGGATCCGGAGAAGCAGCCACCAGTTCTAGAGCAATTGGTCAAGGCGGTCGCTCTTAAGAAGATGAGGCAACTATTCAGGAGGTGGAAGAATGAGCTGAATGCAAAGTTTGTCGAAAAAAACAAGACTTCAGAATTCACTGGCCGGTTTGAGAAGATCAGAGATCACTGGGACACATTTGTGGCCCACAAGAAATCGGAAAAGAGTAAGGAGATGTCAGAGAGAAACAATAAAAATGTTGCGAAGAAGCAATATCACCATCGCACGGGGTCAGGTGGCTACCTCAAAGCCCGGCCGTTGTGGGACAATGCCGAGAATGACCTGCTTGCTAAAGGGGTCGAACCACAGACATTACACTGGCCAGACCGTTAAAGGACTTGGTTCTTCGGAGTTGGGGGAACCTTGGACCCTGTAACAAGGAAGTGCGTTTGGACGGACGAGCAACTTGCAATACCCATCACGCAGCTTCAGTTCTATATCGAAGCAGCGCAGCAAGGGACGTTTGTTCCCGACAGAGAGAACGACGAGCTCACAATTGCCCTCAGGAATCCTGAGCACCCTGGACTGACACGAGGCACGCTAGGCTCCCTTTGGTGGAAGGCCAGGTTTCCCGATGCAGGCGGTTACAAATGCCGAGATAGGAAGAAGAAAGTGGATCAAACCACTTTGCAGGCGCTGCACGCAAGAGTAAAAGTGCTAGAGGACGAACGAGAAGTATCTCGCAGCAAGCAACCTGTCGAAGCTACCCCACCATCTCAGCGGAAAAGCAGCGTGGCTTCCACCGAGCTGCCTGAGGAGCCTGTCTTCACAGCTCCTGCTAGCTACCCCGTGGATGCTATCATGGAGTCTCAACATTGCCACCTTATGACGAAATGGATGCAATTCAAAGTCAAGGCGGCTGTAGGCTCTGTTTTTCCTTCTGAACGCGGCGCAACTTTTCACTGCTGTCCGATTCCAGAAGGATATGCTAGGGTGATGGTGGATCAAATAACGGAGGGTTTTGAGGATCTCGAGCTTGACCACCCTACCGGTGAAGGAGAGACTCGGCTGGGTTCTTCTATGAAGACTCCATGCCTATGGCAGAAGGACCTCATGAACCATGTGAACAGGAGGCCTCCGGCGAGTCAGCGCACTCCGCCTCCTCCTCCGGCAAGGGATCATCGCATTCCATCTTCTTCTCCGAGTGATCGGGCGCGTAGCGGCACTCCGCCTCCTTCTCCGCCTGCGCCGGCGCGTCCGAGCAGCCCGCCTGCTTCTCCGCCTGCGCCGGCGCGTCCGAGCAGCTCGCCTCCTCCACCGCCTGCGCCGACGCGTCCGAGCAGCCCACCTCCTCCCCCGCCTCGTCAGCAAGGCGTGAAGAGAGACGCCGACGCTCCGGCTTCTCCGGTGCGTGGTAGCACCCCGCCTCCTCCTTCGCCTCGTAAGCAACAAAAGAAGGCAGCCGCTGGGACTGCTGAAGCGTCTAGCAGTACAACCAGAGGTAGGAGGCAATATAGATACGGTCCATCTCTCAGGCCCTTAGAGAAGTTACCATACGATAGGACCGACGAGGAGAACGCGGAGATCAGTAAAGCCGATGTGAAGGACTTTTTTGCAAAGAAATCTGTACCTCCAAAGCAGAAGATAGATCCGGCGAGAGCGAAGCGCACTATTGATGCCCTGAAGAAACCACCACGTTTCCGCCGAAAACCAACTATGAGCGCATTATTCAAAAGTCATATGTCGAAGCATCGCGGTCGGGAAGTACTTGCAGTGATCACAGGTTAGCACAGAAAAAAAGTGGGAAACAAATTCCCCAGCTCGGCGTACAAGAGAACCAATCGTGCCCCCCGCTCAAGGGGCCTAGCGACATCGTCCTTCATCATCCGGGGATGGCGCCCGGTACCTATCTTGCAGATTACCTGACCGATGAGGTACTTGTTGATGTGTTAGAGGTGGATGATCACAAATACCGGAATGGGAAGCCTCTCGCCAAAGATGCCAGAACTCTAACCACGTTGATGAGAAGATTGCATGATTGGTACATGGAAACCTGCAGAGACTCTGGTGGCCAGGATACTCTGATGCTGAAAGTTAAAGAGGAGCACGACCTCGTTGGAATTGATATGTTGTCTATTACACTGGAGGAGTTCTTCAACTTTTTCAATCAGAAGGCCCTCGATAAACCAACGATCACTTGCTATTGTCTGTAAGTACTAGTTCTGTCATTAATTAAGTCTCTATATATAGCTCAGCTCTTCATATTGCAAGTATATATAATTATCCTCACCATATTATGCAGGTTGAAGATCGTCGAATGTAGAAAAGCTGATATCTATGATATTGGCTTCATTAACACAAATCTCATAGATGAATATCAGGTTCAATTTCATGCCAAAGAAGCCGAGGCCAACTTGCTACAATCGTTGATAGTAAATCAAAACAAAGATAAAATACTCTTTCCTTACAACTTCAAGTGAGTGTTATTGTCTTGTGCATATTCGGTTTCCCTTAATTATATATTACTCGAGGTTATAGTAATTAATGTAATTGATGAGTTGTATGGATGCGTGCGCAGGTTCCACTATATTCTCCTAGAGATTAAGCTTGAGGAGGGACTAGTAACCGTCTTATACTCGAGACGAAAAGATCCCGAGGACTATGGAGACATGTCTAAAATGCTCAACAAGTAAGTTCAATCGATCATTACCGCACCATATCGGCAACTTTGTTTATTTCCTGATATAAAGTAATTGTATTCTGTGTCCCGCAGGGTTTGGAAAGAATTCGTCAAAAAAGTTCCGGCAATGCCGCGGCAACTGCGATGGATTTACCCGAAAGTAAGTACTACTAGCTAGCTAGTTCCGCGCATCTCCCGTTGACTCTAGCTATACTTTCATCAATGCCTTTATAATGCTTCATTATCAGTTTGATTGACTCTATTTCTTGTAAAGTGCTTGTGGCAGGAAGCCGGGAATAATTACTGTGGATACTATGTCTGCGAGTTCATCTACAACGCAACGGCCAAGAATAGGCGGGGATACTCTAAAAGACAATTTGAGGTGCGTAAGCAAAAATATTCAAAATTTTATTTTATTACCATCATTTCTGTTGAGTTTAATTCATATATATATGTATTGACCCCCTTCTTCAAATTAGATGTGGTAGATGCAGGATGAACTCCTACCACAAGATCGCATACGGGCAATTCAAGAGGAATTGGCGGGATTCTTTCTTGATCACGTCATCAATAAAGCCGGAGAATACCATCTGGAAATTGAGTTAAGATGTTAGGGAATTGTAGTAAGAGATCTAATATTGTATGTATGTAGGCAGTAGCGTCGGATAGATATACGAAAACTTGTTGTTCGACCTATCTCTCTCGGAGAAGGAGAGAGGTCGATCTTCTGTACTTAATGGTTTCCTTCATTTGCTTACTAGCTAGCGTGTCGAGTCCTCCAATCTATACGTATATATATAGTACGTAGCATCGACCAAGCACGGAGATAAGAGAGGACACTTCTCTCTATTAGCGGGCTAACACAATATATGAAACCCCTAAATTAACCCTACAAAACCCCCAAACCCCCTCCCCCCTTTCAGAAAAAAACCCTAGCCACTGAACTGCTGATGCGTGGAAGCTTATTTGTCTCGGTTGGTGCTACCAACCGGGACAAAAGTCCCCCCTGCCTGGGCAAGCCGCAGTGGCCACGTGGAACCCCATCTGTCCCGGTTGGTATAAGAACCGGGACTAATGGTCTAGGGCATTTGTATCGACCATTTAGTCCCGGTTCCCCAATCGGTACAAATGGCCCTTACGAACCGGGACAAATGGCCCTTTTTCTACTAGTGAATGGTTGTGGGCCAGGAGCGAGGCCCATTGATCTCGGTTCGTGTCTGGAAACGGGACCGCAGGGGCCAGACGAACCGGGACCAATGGCCACCGAGGCCCGGCCGCCCCCCCTGGCCTCACGAACCGGGACAGATGCCCCCATGGGTCTCGGTTCGTGAGTGAACCAGAATTAATGGGATTAACCGGCCTGGACCAAAGCCTTGTTTTCTAATAGTACGCATGCATGCTCATATAGTGATGCTACTCAAATTAAAGCCTATAGATAGAATTTAGAAAAAGAACTCCCACCTAAAACGTGTCTTGCTCGTCTCTCCGATGTCGTGTGCAATCGATCGGATGAAATCAAGAAGAGAGAGGTGGTGATTGGAGATGTTTAATTTGGCGGGCCTACCTCTAGAGGGTAAGAGAGGATGGTGGAGGTCGACCAATGCTAATTAATTATGGCGGAGGAGGGACTGGGGAGTAACTATG
Source organism: Secale cereale (assembly GCA_902687465.1). Lineage (NCBI taxonomy): Eukaryota > Viridiplantae > Streptophyta > Magnoliopsida > Poales > Poaceae > Secale > Secale cereale. The sequence continues at coordinate 28,214,101 of LR738709.1, read as the reverse complement.
CCATGGAAAAGTGGGTCTCATAAGGCTAAAGAGGTGGGAGAGTGGCTAGGATGACCAATGGTGAGAAGAGTAAGAGGAAGAAGAAGAGGGCCTCGTTGGAGAGGAAGAAGAAATTACGAGAGAAAAGCTACTATATCAGCTTGCTTAACCTATATGTGACCCAATCGGTGGCGGGCGCCTCATAGGGCCCGCCACTGCTAAGTACCATGGACAGCACTCGCATGGAAAAATTTCTTATGGCGGGCGGTAACTCGTGGTCGCCACTGTTGTTTGACCTACTCGTGGTCGCCACTGTTGTTTGACCTACCATGGACAACTATGTTCTGCCAATAGTGCCCATCGAGCAAGGCTAACTAGTGGCGGTCGCTTGAATGCGCCCGCCACTGCTGATACAAGTACCTGTGGCAAGTAATCATTACCACCTGCTACTGATGAGTTCTGCAAATAAGGCCAGTCTGGGCGATTTTACCTGTGGCGAGTAAAATAATATGCCCGCTACATAATAACTCTTGGGTGTGGCCGGCAAATTGTAAGACCCGCCACTACTAATTTTGCAAAATAGTTGTGGCGGGTGCTAGGCAGCGCCGCCACTTATTTGAGTTCACCTATAAGAATTTACTCAATAGTGTATATTACGCGGTGTACTCGCATAATAAACACTAGCAAAAGAGTCCGTGCGTTGCAACGGGAGAAAAAGCACAACACACACTCTTAACCCAACAACCATCACTCAAGACCACAAATAGGTCCTTCTCCTTTATTTTAGCGAGGCATTATATTTGTGATGCCGCTTATCCTCACACCCTCGCCGGTAGTGGACTCAGTGTTCACGCAAAATCAAAACATGTTTGAATATGGTTAATCTTAAGGCGTCGCTCTCTCCCTCTCTCTCTCGCTTTCTCTCACACTCGCCATGATAAATTTGTTGTTTTCCCCTGCGACGTTTTCAGAGGTATGCATGTGTAGTTATTGATGTTTTTTCCCTATATGGTTATAGTGGGTGTTTATTTGCAATCCGAATCGCCGCGGGTACGAAAGAAAAACGGATCGTGCGAGCAGCCGCATTCTATTTGTCTATCACACTGTCAAGCGGCTGCCACTTCAAAGTTTATCCACTCATCACGATGTGAGGCAGCGCTGAGAGATGTGTTGCGTACCTGCTAGCCTCGGCGCTGTGAGGTACGTACCCAGGAGCCCGAGCTCGCGCGCCCGCGCGCTCCAACCCCTCCGCCAGCTCATCTCGCCGGAGGAGCAACGCCAGTGTCGCTGCCCTGGTGCCTTACCTCCCTTCCCGCATGGCTGGCCGCCTCATGTTACTTCGTCACGGAAGGACGCGGTGCCTTCCTTTCCTGAACACGATAAAGAAATGAATTTAACATGCACACTTTTAGAATTACATGAACACGTTTTTTAGAAGGGCATTTAAAAAATATGCACAATATTTCAATACATGAACTCTTTTTTGAACAATACAAACTTTTGAAATGCAAGTTCACCTTTTGAAAAAATGCGTATTTTCTTTTTCAAAAAGTATTTAAAAAATAAACAACAGGTAAAATTAACATCATATTCAGATTTCACACGTTTTTCTAATCAAATTGCGTATATAACATGCTAAAATCGGAGTTACGGTTTAAAAGATACGGATGATTCAGAAAACAATTTGTTTGATTATAATATATTCTATACTAATATTTAGAAAAATTTAACAAGTTCAAATAATCTCATATTCATATTCTACATATTTTTCTAATAAAAATTCATATATAACATGCTAAAATCGAAATTACGTTTAAAAGATACGGATAATTTAGAAAACCATTTGTTTGACTTTAATATCTGTAAAAAAATATTTAGAAATACATAACGGATAAAAATAATCTCATATTCATATTCTACATATTTTTCTAATCAAATTTCATATATAACATGTTTAAATCGGGGTTACGGTCTAAAAGATATGGATGATTTAGAAAATCATTTGTTTGAGTTAAATATGACCCGGGATGAATTACCTAAAAGGTCAGGGGTGTTTTCGAAAAAATGTAAAATAACGGTTCGCTTGACTTAAGTCCGGAGTGCGGGTTGATTTCAGGAAAATACAGGGGCGTTTTTGTAAAACGGTAAAATAACGATTCGGGTGACTTATGTTTGGACTGCGGGTTGATTTCAAGAAAGTATAGGTTTTTTTTTTTTTTTTTTGCAAAATGATCTGACGGACGGACAGAAACCTTATTTTCTTTATTATTAGGTAAAGATATGTCAGTCAGTTTGAAAATACCTGGCTTAATACCATTACATGGATGATATGATGTTCTCCATATGAAGTTGAAAAGATAGCTAAAATGAACCACTTCTCATGTTTCATATGTCTTTCATGATGCAATGCACTTGGAGTGATTGGTACATACGAGAGAACTATCATACCATGTATACTAAAAGCATCTCCAGCCGCGCCCCCAACAGGCCCTCCAAGGCCGTTTTTTAGCGCCGGCGCCGAAAAATCGGCCCAGTCGCGCTCCCACGAGCCTGTTTTTCGTCGGATTAGGCCGAAATTGGCGCCAGCGCACCCAACCCGAACCCGGCGCGCTGGGGGGCACCCGAGGGCGCCGGCGCGAACGTTTTGGCGTGAAAGAGTGGCGGGACCGACGCGTCAGCGAGACAAAGGCTGGTCATCCTCATCGTCTCGGTTTTCCCGCGGGGAATCAATGCCAACGCTGCCGCCGGTCAGCCTGCCATTGATTCACGGGCGGCGCAGTACGGCGACGCCGCCCCCCCTCCCGCCACGCGTTCGCACGCGGCCGCTATAAAAGGCGCCCCCGGCCGCGCCGGTGAGGCACCCATCCATCGTCAGTCCTCCCCCTCCTCGCCGCCGCACTTACTCCCCTCTCTCTCCCCCGTTAAACATGAGCGCGAGGTTCCCGGCGACTCGACGGCGACCAACGGTTTCGGCCGCCGCTCGCTGCATGAGTGGGAGGCCGAGGCCAACTACCTGGCGCCGCCCGACGTCCGCGTTCCGTCGCGGTGGAGGCTCAGCGCCGATGGGGTCCCCGTCCCCCCTCTGCCCGTCCCCGAGACGCCCGGCTATTTCCACGCCGAGATCGAGCGTGCGCGGGCGTCCCTGACGTTCGCGGAGCGGGCGCTCCCGGAGTACGCCGCAGACAACCACGCGGCGTGGGAGGCGTACTTCCAACGCCGGCAGGAGGAGCGGCTCGCCTCCACCAACAACGCGACGATGCCTCGCGGCCGCAACAACAGCGAGGGCTGACGCCTGTGGTGGGGCGTCCCTGGCCGCACACTCAGCGGCGTGCTCGAGCACCTCGAGGGCGGCAATGGCCCGCCGCTCGAGTGCCCGGCCGCTCGGAGCGGCGGCACGTGGATGCCGAGAAGGATGATGGGTTGGTCCTCGTCCTCGTCCTCCTCGGCCGGCTCTTCCTCCCACTCCACCGGGGCGACGCCGTTCGACACCGTCAAAGCCGAGCCCGGCGAAACGCCGCTCGGCCGACGCACGCGCAGTGCCGGCCTCACCATCAACGAAGGTGGCGGCCGTGCCTCCTCGTCGGCTCCTCCTCGCCTTGTGAAGCCAAAGAAGCCGAGGAGACCGACGAAGAAGAGGCCGCCTTGAAGTGGGCGCGCGAGGACTACACTCACATGGAGCTGGAGCGCCAGCGCCGCGCCCTGGAGGAGATCGCCGACCGCCGGCGCAAGGAAGAGATCGCCGAGCGCCGCCGCCGTGAAGCAGCGCGCCGGGGCGAGGGGTCGAGCAGCGGCGCCGGCCGTGTCAAGGAGGAGAAGCTAGAGGAGGAGGACGACGCCGGCGACGACTACGCCCTGCTCAGCGCCTACTTCGGCCGTAGTTTATGGTTTTTTTTCGTCCCTTTTCGTGTAAAAATGCCTAAATTTAGCAGAAATATGCCGTGTTTGTTCAAATTTGGCCGTGTTTCCTGAATTTTGTCCGTGTTTGCTGAATTTTGACCGAACTGTGGGGGCGGCCTGGGGGCGGCGGCTGGGAACGTGCTCGCCCCCACGCCGAAAAAAACGATGGCTCGCCCCCAAGCGGCGATTTTCGGCGCGTCTTGGGGGCACAACGGCTGGAGATGCTCTAAGGTCTTCTACCTTTTCGTTGGACGCTAACCTAAACATGCAAGCAGGATAATCACATGATTCTTTAGTCCAGTCACATGGTGAAATAAGCATTTTTTGAATGACTTGATCAACACATATCCAATGCTCATTTATTTATTTTTTATCTTCCTAAAAAGAGCTATCCCCGTCGTCGAGGTCACAGTCATGACCTTTCGCACCTTGACCGTCATGGAGGAACACAGAGACTTTGTGTTCAAAACGTTTCAAGTGGGAAGACACATGCCGTAAGATATGTGTTGTTACATGACGCGTCGATGTAGCAATAACCGGTTCTTCGTAAAATTGTTTTCCAAGAATTGCAATGTTTTCGGAAAATTGTTTTGCGAAAATTGCAATGTGCTAAATTTGAGTTTGGTTAGTCTCAGCTTTAGGATACGTTTCTATCAAATTAGTACTTTAGGGAAAAAATAGACGATTGGCCTCTCCGGCTGTTCCCCACGCGACAGATCACCAGCCGCCGCTGCCGCCGACAGCCACACGCGGCGGCCAGTGAGAGGAGTGAGAAATTTTTTGGGAGCTCGGTCGTTCCCACCCTCATCCTCTCTGGCATTTTCCTCTGAACTCCCTTCTCGCTTCCATCGCAGATGGTCTAGACACCAAGGTCTCCTCCGAGCTCCGAGCTCAGAGTAGGCGGAGGCGGTACGGCGGGCAAGGGTGAAACGCATCGCCGCCGTCGAGCTGCTCTGCTAGCTGGCCGAAACAGTCCACCACCCGCGCACTGCCATGAGGTCATTTGTGTTTATTCCAACAAGATTCGTTGCTCCGCCCAGCGTTTTGGATTTCGGACCGAAAAACCGAAAAGTGGCCGAAATCCGCCCATTTCGGTTGGGCCCGGTAAATGTTCAATCCGGTCAAAAAAACTCGGCCTCGTTTGAATTTCCAGCCCGGCCCATGGTCCAGTACAGCCCATAGTTGTGCTATAAAAGCTCAAACCTAACCCTAGCGTTGCCCTAATATCATTTTCTCCCCTCTCCACCCCTCTGTGTGGCGGCTGCAGACAACGAAGCCGAGCCCGAGTGAGGCGGGGGCGCGGCGCCGCCTCTGCCCATCTCTCTCCTCCCCGTCGCCTCGAGAGATCACCACTCCCTGTCCCTCCCCATAGTCCGTTCTCCCCTTCTTCCATCCGCGGCCATGGATGAGGAAGGCTTTCTCGACAGCAGCCGTCCGGCCGGCAACCCAGTTGGCGGTGGCAGCCATAGAAGATCGAGGTCAGGGGGCGACTGGGTCGACAATGAAGGAGCCATGGGGCGTGGCCACGTCCGGCCGAATATGGGGCTGGGCTTGGGCAGCGGCTTTGGAGCAGCGTTTTTGATTTCGGACTGAAAAACCGAAAAGTGGCCGAAATCCGCCCATTTCGGTTGGGCCCGGTAAATGTTCAATCCGGTCAAAAAAACTCGGCCTCGTTTGAATTTCCAGCCCGGCCCATGGTCCAGTACAGCCCATAGTTGTGCTATAAAAGCTCAAACCTAACCCTAGCGTTGCCCTAATATCATTTTCTCCCCTCTCCACCCCTCTGTGTGGCGGCTGCAGACAACGAAGCCGAGCCCGAGTGAGGCGGGGGCGCGGCGCCGCCTCTGCCCATCTCTCTCCTCCCCGTCGCCTCGAGAGATCACCACTCCCTGTCCCTCCCCATAGTCCGTTCTCCCCTTCTTCCATCCGCGGCCATGGATGAGGAAGGCTTTCTCGACAGCAGCCGTCCGGCCGGCAACCCAGTTGGCGGTGGCAGCCATAGAAGATCGAGGTCAGGGGGCGACTGGGTCGACAATGAAGGAGCCATGGGGCGTGGCCACGTCCGGCCGAATATGGGGCTGGGCTTGGGCAGCGGCTTTGGAGCTGCCGATGCACAAGCTGGGCAAGGTGAGCCTTTCAGCCTTACTGTACGTGCATGTTTATTTAGCATTTGCGTTAGCATATAGTTTGTAGATAGATTACGTAATACATGTGGTTGCTAGCTTTTGTAGCGGTTTTACTTTCCGGCCGGCCGTCCTAATTCGAATCAGTAGATCTTCTTGTGTAGTTTATGCTAGCTTATGCTACGTAGATGTTTAATTCTAGCTTATGTAAGCTATAGCTTGTAAAAGTTCTTCTTGATGAAAACTAACACTGGTATTTTATAGGCTCCTCTCGTAAGAGGGTAGGCATCGATGCTAGAAGGAGTGATACTGTCAACTTAGATGATGAAGATGATGGTCTGATCAGGAACGGTTCAGCAACAAGAGAGGCACCTTTTAAAGGTTGATACCGTGTTACTCTTGCTTTTTGTAGTTCTCTTTGTTCCCTATGTTTTACCCCTGTAATTTGTGAAGCACCTAAATGATTTTAATTCTACCTGTTCTGTAATTTCTTACTAGCACTACTTGTACTTATTCTACTTTTGTTTAGTTGTTTAATGCTGATTTTACCTATGCATATTTTGTGGGAATCTAATTTCATTTGCTTGCTTAGTTCTGTTTTTGCCAATGCATTTTTTACTTGTGCTTAATTCTGTTCTGTCTATTTTTGTTTAGTTGTTTAATTCTTTTTTTTCCTATGCAATGTATGCATTGTTTTTGCCTATTACAAGAGTGGCTTATTCGTTTCATTGTTAACATGGTGCTTGCATTTTGAAATGCAGGACTTAAGAACAACGACATACATCATGTGTGGAACCATGGCCCTAAGTACGGAGGAGGATTTCATTGTCGGTATTGCAACATGAAAAAAACTGGAGGAGGTGCAACCCGCTTCAAAGAGCATCTTGGCAAGATAGTAGGTGAAGTGAAGGAGTGCCCAAATGTTCCAAGAAATGTGCATGATATAATGAGGAAGACTGTGCTTGAGATGAGGAAAAAGAAGAGGGAGAAGGAAAGTCGTAAGCTTAGATTTGAGCGTGAGTTGATGGATGAGATGTACCAGAGAAATGGTGTGATAAATATTGATGATGATAAAGATGAAGAAATTCATATGGCACTACGGGAGTCACTAAGAGACAGGAATGTTCTGTTTTTACTTTATTTTGTCTTATTCTGGTTTTACTTTATATCATGATGCATTTAGAGTTCTTTGTATTATGCCTTACTCTTGCTTTACTTGATATCATCATACATATTGAGTTGAACTTTTTTTACTTATGTTTTACAGGAATGTATCTCGTGCAGTTGAGAGGAGGCGTGGTAGTGGCAGTGGTGTTCGCGTTTCCCTTGGGAAACAGAGTATCACATCCTACTTTGACAAGCAATTGTCGAGCAACAAAGTATCAATGCAACCCAAGATCAGCACTGCTATGGATAGCAGCTCAAGGGATGCTGTTGGCCAAGCTTGGGCGAAGTTTTTTCAAGCAAATGACATCGCTGGTCGAAAAGCTGATTGTCCATATTTTCGGGCTGCCATGAAGATCACTCAAAATCTTGGTGCTGTTCCTATTCCAACTGGAAAAGAGATTGATGGGAAGTATTTAGACAAAAATTATGAAGAGTCTCGAGAGTGGCTGAAGCTATTCAAGCAAGATTGGAAGAACTATGGTGTAACTGTTATGTGTGACTCTTGGACTGGGCCTACTGGCATGAGTCTTATAAATTTCATGGTCTATTGCAATACACGGATGTTCTTCCATAAATCTATTGATGCTTCTGGCCAGTGTCAAAATTCAGGTTAGATTTTTTGAGAAAGTGTTATTTCTGGTTAATTATGACTATTGCAATTCTGTCTACTATGATGCTCTATATTTCTGTTCTGTTATTAATTCTAGCATATTTGTTCTGTTTTTATTTGATATCATGATGCATTTCGTGTTGAGGAAAGCCAAACGTTTATTTGCAATTCTGTCTACTATTATTCTCTTCATTTCTGATCCAAGTTGTTAAAATAAAAAAAGTTTGTAATAGAGTACTTTGTCTACGTTGCAGAATTTCTCTATAGAGAGATTAAAAAGGTTGTTGTTGAAGAGATAGGCCACGAAAATGTAGTTCAGATTGTTACTGATAATGGCTCAAATTACAAGAAAGCTTGTAAAACTCTAGTTGAACAACCAGAATTCAGTCATATTGTTTGGCAGCCATGTGCAGCCCACACGGTTAATCAAATGCTTAAAGACATAGGCAAGTTTCCTGAGGTTGATGTGATAGTCAAAAGTGCCAAGCAAATCTGTAGGTTTTGTCATAATCACAACAACCTACATGATAGCATGAGGAAGAACGTTGGTGGTGAGCTGATTAAACCGAATGCCACCCGGTTTGGAACCGTGTTTATGTTCCTTGAGAGTTATTTGGAGAAGAAAGATCAATTTAGGAAATGGATGGTGTCCGACGACTGGAAGAACAGTATTTGGAAGAATGATGCGGACCATGTGTTTGCTGAAGAGTTGCTATCCAGTAACATGTGGTGGACAGCCTTAGAATGGGTTCTTGATTTGCTTGAGCCACTCTATGTAGCCCTCAGATATGCTGATACACAAAAGAAATGTACTCTATCTGGTTTCAAGAAGACTATGATGACAGCCATACAAAAGATGAGTTCTCATCTTGGTGGTGGGTCACAGATGTTAGATAGAGTCATGAGCAAGGTGTCCCCGAGGATGGAAGCTATGCAAAATGAGACACTAATGGTTGCAGGTAGATACTAAGTTAATGAAACTGAAATTTTGTTGCTTTTTTCTTATGGTTATTAACTTCTCTTGGTTCTCCTTTTCTTATACAGCTGCTGTCCTTGATCCGTTCACACATTATCAGGTGAATTTGAGCAACCTTCCAGAATATGCTTCTGCACTAACGGATGTCATCGAGAAGATAGCAGACCCTGAGAGCGCTCTTTTGGCTATCAATGAAATCAGCACTTATAGGGAATGTCGTGGGAGGTTTAGCCACAGTTTGGCACGCTCTTCTGCAGAAAGAATGGCACCAAGTAAACCACGATACTTAACTCCATTGATTAGCTCTATTGCCTCATGTTGCAACTTCATTTCAGCATTTCTAACTTTGTTTTAACCATGCAGCTGAGTGGTGGTTCCAGTTTGGAGGGGAAGTTCCTAATTTGCAGAAGTGGGCATTGAGAATTGTTTCACAGTGTGTCTCTTCAAGTGGCTGTGAGAGGAATTGGACTGCTTTTGCCTTGGTCCACACGAAGCAAAGAAATCGCCTTCTATACTGCAAGCTTCACAAAAGTGTTTCTGTACGCTACAACCTGAAGGTATTTTGCCATGGTCTATGCATAAAGTCTCAACTTAGCTATGCTACAAGTATTTACTTTGCTGAATCATAGGTTATGTTTTTATACATTGTAGTTACGTGCTGAAGAAGATGAAGATATTGTGAAGCTGAGGTATAGGGAGAAGGAAATTGATCCATGTGCAATGATGATGGATACAGTTATGCATGACGAATCAAACCCAATGATGGAGTGGCTGAACGAGGATGAAGAGCATATAGTCCTTGATGGATCTGATGCTGCTACTGCTGTGTTGGAGGAAATACGTCGCCTCAAAGCCAGGAAGGAAATTAGCAGGAAAGGAAAGAGGGTACGTGAAGATGAGGAGGATGAGTTCATTAGTAGTGAGGATGATGATGAAGCGAATGGATCCATGGACATTGATGATGGCCAAGAAGAGGATGATGACCAAGATGATGAATCTGATGGAGAAGGTTTGCCAAGACAAGCTGAAAAAGATGCACGAAGCCAAGTGAATGATATTGAGGTAACAAGGGATGAAAATTTGGTGAATCGTAGATCTGGACGGCAAGCCAAGAAGGTCAAGGACGTCAACTCCCTTTACTATTAGGGACATGTAAGTTATTTCATTTGTTGTCATCTACAAGTTTCTTTTTCTTATATGAGCTAGCTTCTGGTTTTATATTTTCTTCATACTGCGCTCATGTTTTTGCGTTAGTAATAAATAACATGGTAGAAGCTTACTGTCTGGACATACTTTGCAATGCTAGCATCCATGCTGTTTATATAATTTGTAATGCTAGACATTTTTGTTTCATGTACACATAACTGATGTTTTGTATTACAATATTCATGAAGCCTCTGACCATATTTGCATTTTTGTTTCATGCAAGACTGAAGAGTGGAAGAAAATTGAAGTCTACCTGATGTGTTTTGGAGGCGCTGGATTGAACTTCGATTACTTCTGCTCTATGACTTGTGGATTATGAATCTGGACTATTGTGTGTGCATTTTGGACTCGTAGTAGGGATTGGTGTGTAGGTATTTTGGACTGTAATTTGAAGTTCTAATATGCACTGTTATGTGTGTACCTTGGGCTAATATGGACTGTTAACTAGCCTATTGAGTAGATCTGGACTACTGGATGTTATATCATGCTCTAAACCGATGTTTACCATTGAGATGGAGTTCTAATCTGGTATAACATGTAAATTGCTGCTTTGTGATTCTATATTTTGCTTGAACATTTTTTCTTGTGGCCATTTCAAATTTCTGGGCAAATTTCGGTCAATTTCGTTCAAATTTCGTCCCAAAATTCAAATTTTGGTTTGTGCTTTTCGTCCGAAGTTTTCCGAAATTTTTCCGAAAAACCGAATTTCGGCCATTTCGCCCTGGGGCGAAAAATTTTGCAAACCGAAATCCAAAACCTTGGCTCCGCCACGACCTAGCTTGAGTAGGTCACTTGCCGGCCCAGCGCGCAAGAGAGAGCCTGCCCGCCCTGTCACGCTTCAGTGCATGGAAATGCAGACAAGTCAAGTAAGATATCAGGCCCAGTACACCCATGTACTAACGACCCGTTGCTTTGAGCGAGTAAGAGCGGCGACAACAACTCATTCACATACTAGTCGTGTCTGCAACGAATCGAGCTACATCTGCGTGCGGCCAAGTCGAGTGAAGTAAAATATTCTTATCTCCTTCAACAGCATCCGCTGGTTAGAGATCTTGGTCCGGTTGTTGGATGAGTAACCAGTGGTTATTACAGCTGTGCATTGGCTAGCTCGGCACATGTTGTTTACTGAAGCTGTTACGTAACCATGGTTGTCCGGCATTTCATTTCTGTCCTTGTGCAATCGTGGTTTTAAGACTCCTCTGCACTTTCAAGAATGGGCATGCGGCAAAGAATAAAATAAGAAAATGTCTTTTGATGGGAGCTTAAAACATAGATAAATGTGACCAATTTCGATTTCACACATTTTCATGACCACAACTTTTTTTTTTAGAAATGGAGGAGGACCCCCGGCCTCTGCATCTGGACGATGCATGCAGCCATTTTATTAATTATTCACACAAGACCTTACAAAGTCATACAACAGTAAGACTGAACACACCGTCTAGGCAACAAAAGTGTCGCTACTTCTATCAAGTGATGAAGGGTTGCTGATAGTCTGGGCCTATACCAAACAAACTTCGCAGCTAAACCTAACATCTAAGACCCGAGGTCCCAACCAGGATGCCTGCCTGGTATGGGTCACCTACCAGTCCGGCGCACTCCTCAACCAGGACGCCTGCCGGGTCTGAGGCCGCCGCAGCCACCTGCCACCAATCCATCTTCAGAGTTGTACTGCTGCATCTACCTTGCCCAATCTAGCTGCCGTCGACGCCACCACGACGCCAGACCGCGTCACCCTCCCGCGCGAGTCCATCTCCGCACATCGGACGCAGAGTCACCACAACGCCATGCCGCCGAGACCCGCCGCCATCAATGAGTGAGATGCCGCACCGCTCCACCAAAGAATCCTTCCTCTGGTCTTGCATCTAGCCGCTGCTCAAAAAACGATGCCCCCATGAGGGAAAACGCCGCCAAAAGCACCGCCATCGTCCGATCCGGAAACTCCGGATCTAGGTTTTCACCCAGAGCAGCGCAAGCAAGTCGACAGAAGCTGCAGAGGCGATGTCTTCAACAAGATGACGACGCGAAAAACGCCGCCATCGCCCGCCATGACCCGAGTCATAGCACGGTTTTCACCGGTAGCCCCGTCTCCCCACTCTACGCCGAGACTAACATAAAATTCATGACCACAACTAGCTGACATAAAATTTATGTTAAGCTCCACTTCTTGAAAGTTGATGACTCTGACTCCGGATCATTCAAGACTATAACTGGTTCGCAAACGCAATTGTCATTCAACCACTCACACATTTATGTACTTCTCGCAGTTCTTTTAGTGTGAGTTCATTTTGTTCCTCATGCAACTCAAAATGTTTTCATTCATTTTGTTCCTCATGCAACTCAAAATGGTCACATGATTCTGTAGTGTACTCACGTGTTCAAAATGACATTATAATAATCTGCTGAATTGCTTGCTCATACCTATATATCCTATGCTCACACTGTTTTGTTTTCATAGGAAGACCTAACCAAGACTAGCGATGTATGGAAGTCCTATATATACCTTCTGCCCTGTGATATCAAATAAGTGAGTGGGATATGAATACTAATTTGTTTATCTCTTTATCCAACTTCAAATCGTCTGAAATATTGGAGAAAAACAAAAATACCATGGTAACATTTACTTGCTGTAAATATGTATTGACTTATGCTAGAAAATAGAGTGTTGTCGATGGTTCCAACTAGTGTCCTCCTAGACACTCACTTCGAAAGTATTTTCTTAATTGCAGATCTGACGGTCCATCACCCTAGCAGTTTGATACTTGCAACGGATTGTTTGCAAGGTTAACAGATGTCCTTTCCCAGTGCCTACTTACAGATTTATGGCTTGCCATCATATCTAAGGCTTGTACAATATTATGCGGGACCATCAACTCAGCGATATTATTTGGGTGACAAAGCATGGGATATGATGCTCCTGATGTAGGGCAACTAAATCAAGTGTCCCTTACGAATTAATTAACTGGGTGATGCTCCTGATGTATTTAGATTTAATTAACTGGGTGCCTATCCCTCGGTCTGCTCACATTTGGAAGGTCAAAGTTTCCTTACGAATTAAAGTGTTTATGTGGTTTGTTCATAAACAAGTAATTCTCACTAAGGATAATTTGGCCAAACGTAACTGGAATGGGTCTTTGCGTTGTAGTTATTGCGACAAGGTTGAATCAATTAAACACCTCTTTCTCGATTGTCCTATGGCTAAAGTCTTATGGCGTTCGGTCCATATAGCTTTTAATATTACTCCTCCTACTAGTATCACCACGTTATTTGGCACGTGGTTGAATGGAGTCGCGAAAGAATTAGTGAGCCACATCCGTGTGGGTGTTTGTGCATTACTATGGGCTATATGGAATTGCAGGAATGACTTGGTTTTTAACAGATCAACGAATGTTCATTTTTTGCAGGTTATTCACCGGGCCACTGCTTTGATCCGTATGTGGTCGCTACTCACTCCGATGGATGCCAGGGAGCATTTGGTTACTGGGTCTATCCGTTGGGAGATGGTAGCTCGGGCTATCTTCAACCGGTTTGGATGGCGGTCATGTAATAGGATAGGAGTTTAGGTCCTGTTTACATTAACGCATCCGAATGTGGTGACCTCGTTCTTTTCTAGCTCAGTTTGAGCATTTTGTAATTTCGTTCCGCATGCTTGGAGACCTTTTGTGTTTGACTTTGCTTATCAATAAGATGGCCGCATGCATCATTTTGATGCAGAGGCCGGGGAATACCCCCTTTTCTAAAAAAAAACACTAAATTTAGTGTCCAATTGTCTTTCATTGATAAGGAACTAGCTGGGTTAGGTATATCATGATGGCAAAAAAAAACACAAATGAAGGAGATGTAAATCAGTAACGATGGATATAATGGGATGAAAAAAGTGATTCTTTCCAATGAAAATTCCATATGTATATGCATGGTTTGATTTAATTTAGCTCAGCAAAAAGGGCATTCGTGCATGCATTTGTCTTCTCCTGATGCAAACTCTTTTGTTGGTAAAGACATCAATGTCAAATTATCTACCAATGACACTTTGCAGCCACTACCACTGTTTTTCAAAGGAACTTTGTGTTTTCTGTTTTCCCTTGTTGCTGATAGAGATTCTCTCACCATTGGCATCAATGTTGCACGGACCGAGAATTGTAGAAAGTCTAGATGGATATGGCCTGAGAAAGCAGAGGGCAACACTAGGGGTAGAACAGTGAAGCATCAAAGCAAATAAAAATTATTCATGAGATATTGTCAGACCCTATTTACTGCGACCAGTGCAAGAGCAGCAACTTTGCTTCAGACCCTATCTACTGCAACCAGTGCAAGAGCAGCAACTGCGACCAGTGCAAGAACATTTATTATGATGGCAATGGACTACTCTATGTCCTTATTCCGTAGTTGAGTGATCGTACACATGAATGGAACTAACATGTCATGTAAATGAAGTTCTTCTACTACTCGAGAGTTGGTGAAATGGACCCAGAAGATGAACCTTTTTTTTTTTTTTTTTGCAAATGCAGGTACCACTCAACTTTCATAGTGTACTGTTAGTAATGGTCTTGACTCACACACTGTTCTCTTAAGATATGCTCTGTTCCTTGCAGTGGCGTCACTGTAATCTGTTGTACCATTCACAATTCTGCTCCACTGTTTGCTCTTTTGATTCAACCTCAAGCCTTGAATTTTATTGTCCTTACCTTGCTTTTGGGAGATGGATTGCTGTGGCTTGTGTGCTACGGTAGAGATTCTCTGCTACCAGATTCAATTTGGTTGTCACGTGTTTTTGTATTTCTTCTTACCCCCTGTGCCAGGCTGCTCAAGCTCGTACAAGTATTCAAGTGCTGATTTGTTGGTTGTACACTCAGCCATCCCAGAATCTCATGATGTGGAATTATTAGCTTGTTTGTTTACTACTCAAAGAGGTTTGTTTACTACTCAAAGAGTGGAGCACGGTTCGGGGGAATCCCCAAGTCCGTGTCTATATCTTGAGCAATACTTTCGGAATGGTGATCTCTTTCATGAGCCGTTTTAGGAATGAAATCAAGTTTGTTTCAGTGTGAGTTGCTCCACATATATTCCTTGCAAAACGATGATGCTTTCTTGAAGGTACAGGGTCGTCATGGCGCCCCCCCGACAAACCTGTTCCCGAGTATGTACTTCCCTGCTGAAGGACAAAACTGTTTTGACGGCACGTAGCAGATATGTCCTTGAGAATTTCCCCTGGTTTAGGATACGCTGGGATCTATACTAAGATTGTGAGCTATTTAGTATTTGCATCATTCTTTGGTTGATAATACATTGGCATTTCACTTGTCAAGAATCTTTTCAAGTATGGTTTCATCTGTTTCAAACATTCAATGCTGGTTACTGTGGAGTTGTCCGTGCGGTGTCGTCCAACCATCCATTTCGCAAGAGGAACTAAAGCTTGGACTTTTTGAGAAACTGTCCATCATTCTCTAGTTTGGACTTCGGAGCCTCTTGAAGAATGCGAGTAAGCTTATTAGGGGAATGAATGCTCGCTTGTATTTACTTCTGTAACTGAACTGAACCTGCAGTTGCTCTAGATAGAGAATTGCTGGGGCCTGGGGTGTAGGGTGAGTGATCGGCATCGAGTCGAGCATAGCTAAGTCAAATCCCAGGCGGCGCAGAGACAATCTGATTTGGATTTGGTTTCCTGCTGGTCCTTTGGGTTCAGTGGCAATTTAGTCTGCTGTTCGCTGGACCCATTTTCGCTCTACCCCAGTGTAACCCTCTCTTTTTTACTTCCTGTGAAGTGATGGCAAGTATGACAGAAGCTAACATAACATCCATATTAAGTTCTTCTACTACATGAAGGTTGGTTACTCTGATACACGACTTGCCTATTTGCGAATGCTAGTTCCATCACGCTCATTTATGAACTTCTCTCCATTCTTTTGACGTGAGTTCATTCCAACCACTCTTTTTCTTGTGTTTTTGGCAAGAGATCGGAAACTAAGCATGCAAGTAGACTGGTCATATCATTCAACAGTCCACTCACATGATAGTAATGTGCTGATAAACGCTTTTTGAATGGCCTTCTCCACACATATCCCATGCTCACAATGTTTTCTTTCGAAAGAAGAGCTAACAAAGATTAGAGGTGTGTATAAGTCCTATATATACCCATGCCTTAGGATGTGAAAGTGTGTGATATGATTCCATATTTTTTGTCCCCTGCGTCTTTAACTTATTTAGGTCTAAAATATTGGAGGGAAACAAAAATGTGAGAGTCAAGCAAGTAAACGGAAAAGGAGCTGAAAATCACTAGCATTGTCGTGTCTTGCTTAGTCCACTTGAAGTCAAATTACCACTAGGCATGATATGTAAACGTAGGAGCCGCAGTGGCCTTTGTAGCTCCCGGAAGAACACCCACCATACAATGAGTACGCCAATGGTCTTGATTCCAAAAGCCTTGTTTGAAGCAACAGGCTGCCAAAGGTCTAACTGTGTCTTGTAGACATGACAATGCCTAAACTAAAAACTTTGAGGAAACCTAATGGATCGATGGTTGTTTCATGCCCGAGCCCTCGACCATGGCCACAACGGTCAGGGAGATCCCAGTCCATGGGAACCAGTATGACTGGGACACGGACAACGAAGGGGCCAAGAGAGAAAACGTAGTAGTGAGCCATAGTGTCCCATTTGTGAGAGTGTGTTAGTATGAAATGAGAATTGCCTGAACTCCCACCCTCTTCCTCCGTTCTTCTCATCACCTACCCCCAAATTATCCCCTCCGATGTGTGGTTCTAGTACCAGCACTAGCAGGACATGACAGTTTGATAACGGCAATCATCATAAATTTTCTCTGTCAGCATTCCAAAACAGTTTATGTAGGCACAAATCTATGACAGGACGGATGTTCTCTACTCCCTCCGTCTCAAAATAAGTGTCGCTGATTTAGCATAAAGTTGTATGGCAAATGAGAGTCCCTATGACTCTGAAGATGATAGAAGCCTTGCATCCAGGGCTCATGTGCATTAATATGTTTTGAGTAAATAGCATCAAATTACTACTCCCTCTGTCCGGAAATACTTGTCGGACAAATGGATGTATCTAGATGTAATTTAGTTGTAGATACATCTATTTTTATCCATTTCTTCGACAAATATTTTGGGATGGAGGGAGTACTTTACAGGCCAGGGTTTCAAAAAACTACCGCTTTTTATTTTTTCTCAGATAGCTACAAAATGGGTGGTCGGCTGTTTTAAAAAACCCAAATCGCCGAGTGCTTGTCTATTGACCGTGATTATTACAGGTCGGACCCACACCTAAAACAAGCGTTAGTTTGACCGTTAACTCACATGTGAGGGCCACATGTCAATGTCTCTTCTCATCTAGTCATCTTCTTCTCCCCCTCTTTGCCTCCGTTCTTCTCCTCCTCTCTCCCTGCTCGCGAAGAACGCCGGAGAAACGCTATCAGGAGCCGCCTGGGGCTCGGGTTGCCGCGCCGCAGCGCGCCATCCGGAGCCGCCTGGGGCGCCGCCTGCCATAGGGCTCCACTCGTGTCACCGCGCCGTCCCCCGCCATGGGGAGCCACCTGGGGGTCGCCGCCAGGGCTCGCCGCCCGCCATGGGGAGCCGGCATCATCACCAAGCACAGAGGCGGCCACTGGCACGACAGCGTCATCCAGCACTGGTCGGCTGCGGTTGTAGAGAAGCAGGTAAGGCGGAGGAGCGGCCAAGGTTGAGCTCCGGTGATCACCAGTGGCGGGCGGCTAGCTGGCCACAGGAGGCGGCATCGCGACGTCCGAGCAGACGAGGTCCGAGCAGACATGCGCCAATGGCTGCGGTGATGTCGCAGGGACCGGTAGTTTTTTACAACTTACAGGGACCTGATTGCTTTTTTAAAATTCTGTGCAGGCCCATCCCGAACGGTCAAACAAAAAAGAGCTCTTAAACGTGGGGCCTAACTGTCATAATCACGATTAATCATAAAAGCACTCGACGATTTGGGTTTTTTGAAACAGCCGACCACCCATTTGGTAGTTATCTGAGAAAAAATAAAAAGTGGTATTTTTTTCGAAACCTAGCCTGTAAAGTAGTAGTTTTATGCTATTTACTCATATATTTGTATTAACATAAGCGAATGTGTTTGTCCTCCTTGCGTCTTGATGACATTAAGACTGCTAGCTCCTTGCAAGAGCGGATTTAAGCTTCTATTTCTTCAACACAAAATCCAATGTTTTGTTTATCTGTATTTCTGCAGTCGTAATGATGTTACAATTTTTGTGGATTTTCTACAGAGCAGTTATTTACTATTAATAATTTCCTAGTTTGTGTTTCACTTTCTCCAATGTTTTTTCTAGGTTTCTTTACTATGATATGTGGAACTTTGGAGGGAACCAAAAACTTACCTTAAGTCAATTGTCCTTTCATTCATCTTTCATGTTGCAAGAAATGGGCATGAAAAAGCCTGTCTTTTTATTTCCTAGATGTGATGGCAAGAGCAACTCCAATAGCTCAAACAAAATACATTCCTGAAAAGTCATTTTACGGGATGTCTACATAATCTCCTTAGGGTAAGTTGATGATGACTACTTTTCTCAGTTCCCATAAATTAAACATCTACAATTCTTTTTTCTATTTCTGTTTTAAAAACTGGTCCACAACGTGAGGTACCCAACATGTCACTGAGAAAATGGAAGGTGCAGTTTGTAACAAAGGTCCGACAAGGTCGACGGGGAGGTGTGGACACTAGTAGATAAAGGGTCATTTGTCTCGGTTCGTAAGAGCCATTTGTCCCGGTTGGGGAACCGGGACTAAATGGTCGATACAAATGCCCTAGACCCTTAGTCCCAGTTCTTATACCAATCGGGACAGATGGGGTTGCACATGGCCACTGTGGGTAGCCCAGGCAGGGGGGCCTTTTCTCCCGGTTGGTAGCACCAACCGGGACAAATAAGGTTCCACGCATCATTAGTTTAGTGGCTAGGTTTTTTGTTTTTTTTTTCTAAAAGGGGAGGGCGTTTGGGGGTTTTCCAGGGTTAATTTAGGGGTTTCATATATTGTGTTAGCCCGCTAATAGAGAGAAGTGTCCTATCTTATCTCCGTGCTTGGTCGACGCTACGTACTATATATATACATATAGATCGGAGGACTCGACACGCTAGCTAGTAAGCAAATGAAGGAAACCATTAAGTACAGAAGATCGACCTCTCTCCTTCGAGAGAGATTGGTCGAACAACAAGTTTTCGTATATCTATCCGACGCTACTGGCTGCATACATACAATATAAGATCTCTTACTAAAATTCCCTAACATCTTAACTCAATTTTCAGATGGTATTCTCCGGCTTTATTGATGACGTGGTCAAGAAAGAATCCCGCCAATTCCTCTTGAATTGCCCGTATGCGATCTTGTGGTAGGGGTTCATCCCGCATCTGCCAAATCTAATTTGAAGAAGGGGATCAATACATATATATATATATATATGAATTAAACTCAAAAGAAATGATGGTAATAAAATAAAATTGTGAATATTTTTTCTTTCGCACATCAAATTGTCTTTTGGAGTAGCCCCGCCTATTCTTGGTCGTTGCGTTGTAGATGAACTTGCATATGTAGTATCCACAGTAATTATTTCCGGGTTCCTGCCACAAGCACTTTACAAGAAATAGAGGTCAATCAAACTGATAATGAAGCATTATAAATGGCATTGATGAAAGTATAGCTAGAGTCAACGGGAGATGCGTGGAACTAGCTAGCTAGTAGTACTTACTTTCGGGTAAATCCATCGCAGTTCCTGTGGCAGTGCCGGAACTTTTTTGGTGAATTCTTTCCAAACCTTGCGACACAAAGAAAATAATTACTTTAAATCAGGAAATGAACAAAGTTGCCGATATGGTGCGGTAATGATCGATTGAACTTACTTGTTGAGAAGTTTAGACATGTCCGCAAAGGTCTCGAGATCTATTCGTCTCGAGTCTAAGACGGTTACTAGTCCTTCCTCAAGCTTAATCTCTAGGAGAATATAGTGGAACCTGCGCACGCATGCATACAACTCATCAATTACATTAATTACTATAACCTTGAGTAATATATAATTAAGGGAAACCGAATATGCACAAGATAGTAACACTCACTGGAAGTTGTAAGGAAAGAGTATTTTATCTTTGTTTTGATTTATTATCAATGATTGTAGCAAGTTGGCCTCGGCTGCTTTGGCATGAAGTTGAACCTGATATTCATCTATGAGATTCGTGTTAATGAACCCAACATCATAGATATCAGCTTTTCTACATTCGACGATCTTCAATCTGCATAATAAAGTGAGGATAATTATATATAATTGCAATGAAGTATACTTGCAATGAAGAGCTGAGCAATATATAGAGACTTAATTAATGACAGAACTAGTACTTACAGAGAATAGCAAGTGATCGTTGGTTTATTGAGGGCCTTCTGATTGAAAAACTAGAAGAACTCCTCAAATGGACTAGACAACATATCAATTCCAACGAGGTCGTGGTCCTCTTTAACTTTCAGCATCAGAGTATCCTGGCCACTAGAGTCTTTGCAGGTTTCCATGTACCAGTCATGCAATCTTCGCATCATCGTGGTTAGATTTCTGACATCTTTGACGAGAGGCTTCCCGTACCGGTATTTGTGATCATCCACCTCTAACACATCAAGAACTACGTCATCGGTCAGGTAATCTGCAAGATTGGTACCGGGCGCCATCCCCAGATGATTAGGGACGATGTCGCTAGGCACCTTGAGCGGGGGGCAAGATTGGTTCTCTTGTTCACAGAGCTGGGGAATTTTTTTCCCACTTTTTTTTGTGCTAACCTGTGATCACTACAAGTACTTCCCGACCGCGATGCTTCGACATATGACTTTTTAATAATGCGCTCATAGTTGGTTTTCGACGGAGACGGTGGTGGTTTCTTCAAGGCATCAATAGTGCGCTTCGCTCTCGCTGGATCTGTCTTCTGCTTTAGAGGTGGAGGTTTCTTTGCAAAAAAGTCCTTCACTTCGGCTTTACAGATCTCCGCGTTCTCCTCGTCGGTCCTCTCCTATGGTAACTTCTCTAAGGACCTGAGTGATGGACCATATCTGTATTGCCTCCTGCCTCTGGTTGTACTGCTAGACACTTGAGCAGTCCCAGCGGCTGCCTTATTTTGTTGCTTACGAGGCGGAGGAGGCAGGGTGCTACCACGCGCCGGAGCAGCCGGAGCGTCGGCGGCTCTTTTCACGCCTTGCTGACGAGGCAGAGGAGGAGGCGGGCTGCTTGGACGCGCCGGCACAGGCGGAGAAGGAGGCGGGCTGCTCGGACGTGCCGGCACAGGCGGAGAAGGAGGCGGGCTGCTCGGACGTGCTGGCGTAGGCGGAGAAGGAGGCGGGCTGCTCGGACGCGCCGGCGCAGGCGGAGAAGGTGGCGGAGTGCCGCCACGCGCTTGATCACCCGGAGAAGGAGGCGGAGTGCGATGATCCCTTGCCGGAGGAGGAGGCGGAGGAGGAGGCGGAGTGAGCTTACTCGCCGGAGGCGTCCTGTTCACAAGGTTGATGAGGTCCTTCCGCCATAGGCATGGAATCTTCAGAGAAGAACCTAGCCGAGTCTCGCCTTCACCGGTAGGGTGGCAAGCTCGAGATCCTCAAACCCCTCTGTTATTTGAGCCACCATCACCCTAGCATATCCTTCTGGAATCGGACGGCAGTGAAAAGTTGCGCCGGGTTCAGAAGAAAAAACAGAGCCTACAGCCGCCTTGACTTTGAATTGCATCCATTGCGTCATAAGGTGGCAATGTTGAGACTCCATGATAGCATCCACGGGGTAGCTAGCAGGAGCCGTGAAGACAGGCTCCTCAGGCAGCTCGGTGGAAGCCACGCTGCTTTTCCGCTGAGATGGCGGGGTAGCTTCGACAGGTTTCTTGTTGCGAGCTACTTCTCGTTTGTCCTCTAGCGCTTTTACTCTTGCGTGCAGCGCCTGCAAAGTGGTCTTATCCACTTTCTTCTTCCTCTCCCAGCATTTGTAACCGCCTGCGTCGAGAAACCCGGCCTTCAACGAAAGGGAGCCTGGCGTGCCTCATGTCCGTCCAGGGTGCTCAGGATTCCGGAGGGCCATTGTGAGCTCGTCGTTCTCTCTGTCAGGAACAAACGTCCCTTGTTGCGCTGCTTCGATATAGAATTGAAGCTTCTTGATGGGTATTGCAAGTTGCTCCTCCGTCCAACGCACTTCCCTGTTACAGGGTCCAAGGTTCCCCCAACTCCGAAGAACCAGGTCCTTGAACGGTCTGGCCAGTGTAATGTCTGTGGTTCAACCCCTTTAGCAAGTAGGTCATTCTCGGCCTTGGCTCACAACGGCCGGGCTTTGAGGTAGCCACCTGACCGCGTGCGATGGTGATACTTTTTCTTTGCAGCATTTTTCTTGTTTCTCTTTGACATCTGCTTACTCTTTTCCGATTTATTGTGGGCCACAACTGCGTCCCAGTGATATCTGATGTTCTCAAACCAGCCGGTGAATTCTGGAGTCTTGTTTTTTTGACAAACTTTGCATTCAGCTTATTCTTCCACCTCCTGAATAGTTGCCCCATCTTCTTAAGAGCGGCCTCCTTGACCAATTGCTCCATAACTGGTGGCTGCTTCTCCGGATCCTCCTCTGGCGGTAGGGTGAAATTGGCCTTCAGCGCGGTCCAAAGATCATTTTTCTGCATATCGTTGACATGAGACACCTGAGGGTCTTCGTTCTTAGGCTTCTAACATAGGTGGATGCTGATCGGGATCATGTCCCTAACAACAACCCCGCACCGAGTAGAAAATGCATCCTTGGCCTTGCAGGGTTTACTCGGTAGGCCATCGCGCCCGATTTCTTCGATGATGAACTTTTCATCCTGGCGCAACCTTTTCTTCGGGCCTCGTGTCCTTACCGAACTTTGGCTCGATCCGGAGGGCTAGAAAAGAAGAAAGAAGAGAGTTAATACGTGTACATATATGCCAAAACAATCAATGCATCAATTAGCTATAGTGTTAGCACATGCTTAATTAATATATATATACCTGGCCGGACTCCGTTCGTTCACCGGAGCAGTCATCACAGTGTCCTTCTTCCACCGGTAATCGGTCACTGGAGCCATCATAATCATGTGTTTCCTCCTCCATTTGATCACCCTAGCCATCATAATCATGTGTTTCCTCCTCCATTGGATCACCGTAGCCTGCTTCTTCATCACCATGTCCTTCCAAATGACCATTGTAGTCGACGTTGATATACATTTCCACAGCAGCTCTGTCTGCGATTATGTCCCCCAATGCATGTTCCGCTACCTCGTCTCGTCCTATCTCCATAGTTTCGGCAAATATTACGACATGGCAATTATTATACAAACATGACATAACGGATATATTAGTGGCAAACGTAGACCTAGCTAGCTATAATCACAACAAGGAACCATATTAGTGGCCTCGACGCTTCACTAGGGTTTGCGGTGGCCTCGGTGACGCTCGACCCCCTCGACCCTTGAACCCTCGACCCCGCGGCTACCCCCCCCCCTCATGTCGAAGTTATCGGGGAGGGGTTATATATATCGAAAACTACGACATATACGTAGAAAAAATGTTATCGGGTAGGGGGTAGATCGATCGACCCCCTCATGTCAAAGTTATCGGGGAGGGGGTATATCGACAAAATTACATCATCATATATCATCGAATAAAATTACATCATCATCATCATATATTATACATCTAGAAGAGTTTTCATATATCACCATATATATCATCATCATCTAGTACAAAAAATTGACCAAGCAAGTTTTCATATATCATCATCATGTACTACAGAAAAAACTGACCCCTCGACGACCCTCGAACCCTCGGCCCCTCGACGACCCTCGAACCCTCGACCCCTCGGTGACCCTCGACCCCTCGACCATTTTCTTCTTCTTCCTCCTCTTCTTATTTATTTCTCCTCTTCTTCCTTCTCCTCTTCTTCTCCTTTTTCTTTTCCTTCTTCCTAACCTAAACATAAACTAAAATAATCCTAAAACTAAACGAAACTTCTCCTCCTCCTTTTTTTTTTCTTCTTCTTCTTTTTTTCATCCAAAAACTTTATAAATAAAATTACAACAGAAAAAACCATAAAAATTCTATGAACAAAATAAAAATTCTGTGAACAAAATTACAACAGAAAAAATAAAAAAAAATCTATGAAAAATTCTAACTTTT
>LR738709.1:28163208-28189854 GCA_902687465.1 Secale cereale | reverse complement strand
GGCTCTGCGCAGGGCGGCGACGGCGTCGGGGCGACGCGGGGCGGTGTCGACGTCGGGGCGGCGTCGGGGCAGCGCAGGACGGCGTCGGGGTGGCGTGGGACGGCGTCGGAGGAAGGGGCGACGATGGCGACAGTGAGGCAGAGTGGCAGCCTGGCGGCGTCGTCGGGATGGGGGGAAGAAGATAAATGAAATTTTCGCAAGTGTTCTGCTTATATAAACGGAGGTTTGGTCCTGGTTCGTGGCACCAACCGGGACCAAAGATCTCTTTTCAGCAGCCCAAAGAGCGGGAAGGAGAGACCGGGACTAAACGGGGGCATTGGTCCCGGTTGGTGCCACGAACCGGGACCAAAGGTGGGCATTGGTCCCGGTTCGATCCACCTACCGGGACCAATAGCCTGTGCACAGTGGCGTGGTCGTGGGAGTTTAGACCCACCTCGCTAGCTGAGAGCGACGAGCACCTGTTTATAAGCACCGCTGTCTCTTCCATCTAGAACTCCTCTGAACTTGAGGCCTATGGGGCTAAACTGACACTGCTATGCATGTGGGCCTGCTGGGGTTTCTACGGGTCTGAATTCTGGCCCACGGTTGGGTTTCTAGTCATATTCAGGCCGTGGTGCCCCAGTTGGTGGCATTTTTTAATTTTTTTTTCCATTTTTTTCTTTGTTGCTTTATTTTTTATTTTTGTTTCTACTTTCAACAAAATACTTACTATTGCTATTTTTATTTATTTTATTAAAGTTTATTTATTTTACTTTATTAAATTTTATATAATTCTAGTTTCATTAATACTAGAGGTTTATAAAAGCTTTTTGGTTCATTCCTTTAGCTATTAGAGTTTCATTAAAATTTTCTAGTTCATTCTTTTTTCTATTAGAGATTCATTAAAGTTTTCTAGTTAATTGTTTTAGTTTATTATTTTTGCTATTGAAGTTTCATACAAAAATTCCAGTTCATTCTTTTTTATATTAGTTCATTCTTTGAGCTAAATGACCCTGAAATTGAAAAGCATTTCAAATGAACTCTGAAAAGGTTGAAAGTTGGCATGGCATCATCATTTCACCCACATAGCATGTGCTAAAAAGTTGAAAGGGTTACGAGAAAAACTGGATGCACTTCGTGTACAAAACAGACTATATGTTTCGAGGTATCAGGGTTTCAGACGAAAACTCATCTGTTACAAAGGGATTTCAAATTTTTATCTTATTTGAACTACAGACTACTTCCATGTTCAAAATGCACCATTACAAAGTGATATTCTAGATTAAAGGCATCATCACAATAGTTGTGGAGAGAAAGTCTTCACTTTTTCTTCGCTTGTGTCCTTTGCTTATTGCGCCGTAACCATGGATAATCTTCATCGTTTATCAGGGTGCTTGAGTCATCTTTGACTTTGAAGGGGGGAATTTCATGAAACTTTTCGTAATCTTCGGAAATGTCTGTCTTGCCCTCCACTCCCACGATGTCTCTTTTTCCTGAAAGAACTATGTGGCGCTTTGGTTCATCGTTTGATGTGTTCGCTTCCATATCTTTTCTTTTTCTGGGTTTTGTAGACATGTCCTTCACATAGAAAACCTGCACCACATCATTGGCTAGGAAGAACGGTTCGTCTTTGTACCCAAGATTGTTCAGATCCACTGTTGTCATTCCGTAATCTGGGTCTACCTGTACCCCGCCTCCTGATAGATTGACCCATTTGCACATAAACAAAGGGACCTTAAAATCGTGTCCGTAGTCAAGTTCCTATATGTCCACTATGTAACCATAATATGTCTCCTTTCCCTTCTTGGTTGCTACATCAAAGCGGACACCGCTGTTTTGGTTGGTGCTCTTTTTATCTCGGGCGATCGTGTAAAATGTAATCACATTTATCTCGTATCCTTTGTAAGTCAATACAGTCGAAGATGGTCCCCTGGACAACGAGTACAGCTCATCACAAATAGTGTTGTCACCTCTGAGACGTGTTTCCAACCAACTGACGAAAGTCTTGATGTGTTCACATGTAATCCAGTCATCACACCGCTCCGGGTGTTTGGAGCACAGACTGTTGATACGTCCATTTTGCATCATGCTTATAAGTTGATATTTATTGCATTATGGGCTGTTCTTGTATGTTTTGTCACAACACTTATGCCTATTCTCTCTTATTTAACATGGTTTACATGAATAGGGAGAATGCTGGCAGCAGGAATTCTGGGCTGGAAAAGGAGCAAACTATGGAAACTTATTCTGCACAACTCCAAAAGCCCCGAAACTCAACAGAACATCGTTTCGGAAAATATAAAAAATATCTGGCGAAAGAAACCCACGAGAGGGGCCGCCGGCTGTGCTCGAGGGTGGGGGGCGCGCCCCCTTCCCAGGGCGCGCCACCTGCCTCGTGGGCCAGCCGGCAGGCCCCCGGTGCCTATCTTCTCCTATATGAGGTGTTTTGACCTGGAAAAAATCATAAGGAGGCTTTCGGGACCATACGCCGCCGTCTCGAGGCGGAACCGAGGCAGAAACCAATCTAGGGCTCCGGCAGAGCTGTTCTGCCGGAGATACTTACCTCCGGGAGGGGGAAATCGTCACAGCCGTCATCACCAACAACTCTCCCATCTTGGGGAGGGCTATCTTCAGCAACATCTTCACCAGCACCATCTCCTCTCAAACACTAGTTCATTTCTTGTATCCAATCTTTGTACCCAAACCTCAGATTGGTACCCGTGGGTTGCTAGTAGTGTTGATTACTCCTTGTAGTTGATGCTAGTTGGTTTATTTGGTGGAATATCATATGTTCCGATCCATTATGCATATTAATACCCCTCTGATCATGAACAATATTATGTCTTGTGAGTAGTTACTTTTCTTCCTGAGGACATGTGAGAAGTCTTGCTATTAGTAGTCATGTGAGTTTGGTCTTCGTTCGATATTTTGATGAGATGTATGTTGTCTATCCCCTAGTGGTGTCATGTGAACGTCGACTACATGACACTTCACCATTATTTGGGCCTAGAGGAAGGCATTGGGAAGTAATAAGTAGATGATGGGTTGCTAGAGTGACAGAAGCTTAAACCCTAGTTTATGCGTTGCTTCGTAAGGGGCTGATTTGGATCCATATGTTTCAGGCTATGGTTAGGTTTACCTTAATACTTCTTTTGTAGTTGCGGATGCTTGCATTAGAGGTTAATCATAAGTGGGAGGCTTGTCCAAGTAAGGGCAGCACCCAAACACCGGTCCACCCACATACCAAATTATCAAAGTACCGAATGCGAATCATATGATCGTGATGAAAATTAGCTTGACGATAATTCCCATGTCTCCTCGGGAGCGCTTTACCTTACATAAGAGTTTGTCCAGGCTTGTCCTTTGCTAAAAATAGGATTGGGCCACCTTGCTGCAACTTATTTACTTTTACCGTTTGTCACTTGCTACCAACTATCTTATCACAAAACTATCTGTTACCTATAATTTCAGTGCTTGCAGAAAATACCTTACTGAAAACTGCCTATCATTTCCTTCTGCTCCTCGTTGGGTTCGACACTCTTACTTATCGAAAGGACTACAATAGATCCCCTAGACTTGTGGGTCATCAAGACTCTTTTCTGGCGCCGTTGCCGGGGAATGAAGCGCCTTTGGTAAGGAAAAATTTATATAGTGTGCTGAAATTTATTGGCACTTGTTACTATGGCTCAAAATCCTTTGAGGGGTTGTTTGGGGTATCTTCACCCCGAGCAGAAGAGAAAAGAGTTGCTCCTCAACCTACTGCACCTATTGAAAATGTTTTCTTTGAGATTCCTTCGCGTAAGAGAGAGAAACTGCTAGAAAATCCCTATACAGGAGACGGAGCACTTCATCCCGATTTACATCTAATCTATGTGGATGAAGTTTGTGGATTGTCTAAGCTTGCAAGTATGCCCGAGGATGTTATCAAGAAGAAGGTTTTCCCTTTATATTTTAAGGGAGATGCATTGACCTGGTTTAGGCTATGCGATGATATGGGATCATGCAACTATAATCGTCTGAAGTTGGAATTTCATCAGAAGTTCTACCCTATGCACCAAGTTCATCGTGATCGCAATTATATTTATAATTTCTGGCCTCGCGAAGGAGAAAGCATCGCTCAAGCTTGGGGGAGGCTTAAGTCAATGTTATATTCATGCCCCAATCATGAGCTCTCAAGAGAAATGATCATTCAGAAAATTTATGCTCGGCTTTCTCATAATAATCGCTCCATGCTCGATACTTCTTGTTCTTGCTCTTATATGATAAAGACTATTGACTTCAAATGGGACTTATTGGAAAGAATTAAATGCAACTCTGAAGATTGGGATCTCGACGAAGGTAAGGAGTTAGGTATGACCCCTAAGTTTGATTGTGTTAAAGCCTTTATGGATACTGATGTTTTCCGTGAGTTTAGCACTAAATATGGACTTGACTCTGAGATAGTAGCTTCTTTCTGTGAATCTTTTGCTACTCATGTTGATCTCCCCAAGGAGAAGTGGTTTAAATACCATCCCCCTATTGAAGTAAAAATAGTTGAACCTATTAAAGTTGAAGAAAAGACTATCACTTATAATGTTGATCCTGTTATACCTACCGCTTATATTGAGAAACCACATTTCCCTGTTAGGATAAAGGATCATGCTCAAGCTTCAACTGTAGTTCGTAAGAGTAATACTAGAACACCTACACCCTCTGAGCAAATTAAAGTTGAACCTAGTGTTGCTATGGTTAAAGATCTCTTGGTAGAAGATTTAGATGGACATGTTATTTATCTCCAAGAAGAGTCTGCTAGAATAGCCAAACCCAATGCTAGGAATAAACATAAACATGTTGTAGGCTTGCATGTTATCTCTGTTAAGATAGGAGATCATTGTTATCATGGTTTATGTGACGTAGGTGCTAGTGCGAGTATTATCCCTCTTGATTTGTATAATGAAATTATGCATGATATTGAACCTGTTGAGTTAGAAGGGATTGATGTCACTATTAAGCTTGCTAATAGAGATACTATTCCACCAGTTGGGATTGCTAGAGATATTGAAGTCTTGTGTGGGAAGGTTAAATACCCTGCTGATTTTCTTGTTCTTAGTTCCCACAAGATGCATTCTGTCCCATTATATTTGGTAGACCCTTCTTGAATACTGTTAATGCCAAGATAGATTGCGTGAAAGATATTGTTACTGTTGGATTAGGGGATATGTCTCATGATTTTAACTTTGCTAAATTCCATAGACAACCTCTTGAAAAGGCACCACCCAGTAGAGATGAAATTATTGGTCTTGCTTCTATTGCCGTGCCACCTAATGATCCTTTAGAACAATACTTGCTAGACCGTGAAAATGATAGGCATATGAATGAGAGAAGGGAAATAGATAAAATATTCATTACACAGGGACCCGTATTGAAAAACAACTTTCCTGTTGAAATCCTAGGGGATCCTCCTCCACCCATGGGTGATCCCGTGTTTGAACTTAAACCTTTACCTGATAATCTTAAGTATGTTTATCTTGATGAAAAAAGGATATATCCTGTTATTATTAGTGCTAACCTTTGAGAGCAGGAAGAAGAAAAATTATTGAAAACTCTGAAGAAGCACCGTGCTTCTATTGGATATACTCTGGATGATCTTAAGGGAATTAGTCCCACTATATGCCAACACAAGATAAAATTGGAAGAAAATGCTAAACCAGTTATTGATCATCAGCGACGGTTAAATCCTAAGATGTAAGAAGTGGTAAGAAAGGAATTACTAAAGCTTCTAGAGGCAGGTATTATCTATCCAGTTGCTGATAGCCAGTGGGTAAGTCATGTCCATCGTGTTCCCAAGAAAGGAGGTATGACTGTTGTCCCTAATGATAAATATGAATTGATCCCGCAAAGAATAGTTACATGTTATAGGATGGTAATTGATTTCCGTAAGTTAAATAAAGCCACTAAGAAAGATCATTACCCCTTGCCATTTATTGATCAAATGCTAGAAAGGTTATCCAAACATACTCATTTATGCTTTCTAGATGGTTATTCTGGTTTCTTTGAAATACTTATGTCAAAAGGGGATCAAGAAAAGACCACTTTTACTTGTCCTTTCGGTACCTTTGCTTATAGACGTATGCCTTTTGGTTTATGTAATGCACCTGCGACCTTTCAAAGATGCATGATGGCTATATTCTCTGATTTTTGTGAAAAGATTGTTGAGGTGTTCATGGATGATTTCTCTGTTTACGGAACTTCTTTTGATGATTGCTTAAGCAACCTTGATCGAGTTTTGCAGAGATGTGAAGACACTAACCTTGTCTTGAATTGAGAGAAGTGCCACTTTATGGTTAATGAAGGCATTGTCTTGGGACATAAAATTTCTGAAAGAGGTATTGAAGTTGACAAAGCTAAAGTTGATGCTATTGAAAAGATGCCATGCCCAAAGGACATCAAAGGTATACAAAGTTTCCTTGGTCATGTCGGGTTTTATAGGAGGTTCATCTAGGACTTCTCCAAAATCTCCAGGCCTCTGACTAATCTCTTACAAAAAAATATTCCTTTTGTCTTTGATGATGATTGTCTAGAAGCATTTGAAATACTTAAGAAAGCATTGATCTCTGCACCTATTGTACATCCTCCTGACTGGAATTTACCCTTTGAGATTATGTGCGATGCTAGTGATTATGTTGTAGGTGCTGTTCTAGGGCAAAGAGTTGATAAGAAATTGAATGTTATCCAGTATGCTAGTAAGACTCTAGATAGTGCCCAAAGAAATTATGCTACCACTGAGAAAGAATTTTTAGCAGTTGTATTTGCTTGTGATAAGTTTAGACCCTATATCGTTGATTCTAAAGTAACTATTCACACCGATCATTCTGCTATCAAATACCTCATGGAAAAGAAAGATGCTAAACCTAGACTTATTAGATGGGTTCTCTTGCTACAAGAATTTGATTTGCATATTATTGATAGAAAGGGAGCTGAGAACCCCGTAGCAGATAACTTGTCTAGGTTAGAAAATGTGCTTGATGACCCACAACCTATTGATGATAGCTTTCGTGATGAACAATTAGCTGTCATAAGTACTTCTCGTACTGCTCCATGGTATGCTGATTATGCTAATTATATTGTTGCTAAGTTTATACCTCCTAGCTTTACATACCAGCAAAAGAAAAAGTTATTCTACGATTTGAGACATTACTTCTGGGATGAACCACATCTTTATAATGAAGGAGTAGATGGTATTATTAGGCGTTGTGTACCTGAGCATGAACAGGAACAGATCCTACGCAAGTGCCACTCCGATGCCTATGGAGGACACCATGCGGGAGACAGAACTGCACACAAGGTATTGCAATCCGGTTTTTATTGGCCTACTCTCTTCAAGGATGCCCGTAAGTTTGTCTTATCTTGTGATGAATGTCAAAGAAGTGGTAATATTAGTAGACATGAAGAAATGCCCATGAATTATTCACTTGTTATTGAACCATTTGATGTTTGGGGCTTCGATTATATGGGACCTTTTCCTGCCTCTAATGGGTACACACATATTTTAGTTGTTGTTGATTACGTTACTAAGTGGGTAGAAGCTATTCCAACTAGTAGTGCTGATCATAACACTTCTATTAAGATGCTTAAAGAAGTTATATTTCCGAAGTTTGGAGTCCCTAGATATCTAATGACTGATGGTGGTTCACACTTTATTCATGGTGCTTTTCGTAAGATGCTTGCTAAATATGATGTCAACGATAGAATTGCATCCCCCTATCACCCACAGACTAGTGGTCAAGTAGAATTAAGTAATAATGAGTTGAAATTAATCTTGCAAAAGACAGTTAATGGGTCTAGAAAGAATTGGTCCAAGAAACTTGATGATGCATTATGGGCCTATAGAACTGCATACAAAAATCCTATGGGTATGTCTCCATATAAGATGGTATATGGAAAAGCTTGTCACTTACCTCTTGAGCTAGAACATAAGGCATATTGGGCTGTTAAAGAGCTCAACTACGATTTCAAACTTGCCAGTGAGAAGAGGCTATTTGACATTAGCTGTCTCGATGAATGGAGAATGCCAAGTTATTTAAAGAAAAGGTTAAAAGATGGCATGGCAAAAGAATACAAAAGCATGAGTTTAACGTAGGTGATTATGTCTTGCTATTGAACTCTCGTTTAAGATTTTTTGCAGGAAAACTTCTCTCCAAGCGGGAAGGTCCTTACGTTATCGAGGAGGTCTATCGTTCTGGTGCCATGAAAATCAACAACTTGGAAGTCACAAATCCGAAGGTGGTGAATGGTCAAAGAATCAAACATTATATCTCAGGTAATCCTATTAATGTTGAAACTAATGTTATTGAAACCGTAACCCCGGAGGAATACATAAGGGACACTTTCCAGAACGATTAAGCCTGCAAAAAGGAAGAGGTACGTGATACGGTAAGTAAACCGACTCCAAAACAGTTCTAAAGGCAAATTTTCTCCGTTTTGGAATATTTACAAAAATAGAAAAATAAACCGTAGTTCGGAGGAGACACAAGGCCTCCTCGAGGGTGGGGGGCGCACCCCCCCTTCCCAGGGCGCGCCCCGTGCCTCAAGGGCACCCCGTGCGTCCCCCGGACTCCGTTTTCTTGTGGGTTACTCCTTTTGTTCGGTAAAAATTCATTATTTATACTCCCGAAAGTTTTAACGTCTGTATCACGCAGAAATACTCTGTTTTCATTCCGATCGGTTTCTGTCGCAGATAAGAGCAACATGTCGTCTCAGGATTTGGAAGGAGAAAGCTATGTAGCCGATTCCCTTGCTGACCCTAAGGTCTATGGGGAATGAGAACATTATGGCTGGACCACGGAGGTAGAAGAGGACCATGATCCCAAGGGGAAGGATTGGACTAGCTCTGATGAAGATGAAGTTCCACTACCACAACCGAGGGACATGCATGTGGAGTTCAAAAAGTCAAGCCTCCCCGACAGAGTAAAGAAACCTAAGATCGAATTTATCCCTTTTAACCTCTTGCAGGAGAACAAGCAGGCAGTATGCAAGAAGATATTAAATCTTGAGCCAGAGAACAATGATCTAAAGGAGAAAAATTCTACCCTTAAGCGTAAGCTGAGGAAGAAGTCATAATCACCACCCTTGAAGAAGGATACATAATCATATGGGTATGGGCACTCCCCTTGGCAACTACCAAGCTTGGGGGAGTGACCCTGGTATCGTATCACCATCACCCCTATCTTTACCGTTTTACTCAGTTCGATCCTTTTGGTAGTATCTTGATCTAGTAAAATAAAGTTAGCATGATCCAGTAGTGAAGTTTTTGCTTTGTGAGCTTTATCCTTTGTAATCGAGTCCGTGAGCTATATAATAAAGATTAGTGTTGACTCAAGGGCTTGATTTCCTCACTTGGGTCACGATAAAAAGAAAGAAAACATAAAGAGTATCAAAGAGCTCATATCGATCTTATGGGAAGTATTGACTTCACATACAAGAGTATGATAAATAAAAGTTGTTGGGAGGTGACAAACATAGCATTGGTAATCGTTGCAATTAATAGGAAGTAATAAAAGAAGAGAGGCTTCACATACAAATATACTATCTTGGACATCTTTTATGATTGTGAGCACACATTAAAGTATGACATGCTAAAGAGTTGATGTTGCACAAGGAAGACAAGATAATGGGTTATGCATTCTTATATCCGAAATAAAGTATATTGTCATGGATCATCCAACATGTTGAGCTTGCCTTTCCCCCTCATGCTAGCCAAAACTCCTCGCACTAAGTAGAGATACTACTTATGCTTCCATATATCCTTAAACCCAGTTTTGCCATGAGAGTCCACCATACCTACCTATGGATTGAGAAAGATCCTTCCAAGTAAGTTGTCATGTTGCAAACCCGCTAAAATATATATGATTTATTAGTTTGGGAGAAATTAGCTTTATACGATCTTGTGATATGGAAGTAATAAAAGCGACGGACTGCATAATAAAGGTCCTTATCACAAGTGGCAATTTAAAGCGAAGTTCTTCTATGCTAAGACTTTGTGCATCCAACCACAAAAACACATGACAACCTCTGGTTCCCTCTGCAAAGGGCCTATCTATTTCACAGGACCCTGTCCATTTGCCGTTTGTGTTTTAGATGTAACTGCTATGATTTGTTATTCCCGCGATCTTTTCATGAGTTGTAAGCTGTGTATCGTATCATGTGTTAATTAATTACAATTTATGGAAATAGTTTCATCGTTGATAACTCTTGACTTAAATTTTGCGCTAAGTAAAAACCTGGAGTGAGATATTAATTGTTTTCTTCCCTGAGTTATTACAACATATCTCTCTGCATAACGTGGATATTTTGTTATCTCGCACAACACCGCAACAACAGCATTACAACTCCGGCCACCCCACACAGTACACTAAGTTGCTAGTCCACGTACACCTATTTCACCAAATTGATCACCTCTCCATAGTCTCCTGAGGAGAAACTCGTGGGAGTTTATTCAGGCACTAGTTGCCTTCCGCACACTAACCACCGTTAGCACCCGACGCTCACGCCTAATCCTCGTGATCGCCGCCGCCGTGAAGAGCTAGCACCCGAGCCGCAGCATCACGACGATCGTCGAGGATCATCGCACATAAGAGCGCGGATACCTGCAGCAATGCCGCCAACCCCACGCACACTAGGACCATGCACCAGTCCGGCATCACCTCCGCCATTAGAGCCTCGACCCGAGCTCCTGCAAACACAAATAGAGGAGAGGGAAGAAGAAGAAAAAACGAGGCCAGGTGAGAGGAGGAAGAAGGAGCACCTCGGTCGTTTTATAGCTCGAGATCGGTGTACGGCGGGCGGAGTCCACCAGCGTCGCTCGTCGCCCAACCGCCGATGTTCGGAGGCGAATCCACGAGCAGTGCCGACAGCACGCTGGCCCGCGAGGTGAGAGCACGCTGCACCGGCAGCTAGCGCACCGCGCACTATGGCAGTACGGCCTAGATGCCCTACGAGCTAGCCGTCGCCGGTGGAGAAAGCACGGGAAAGCGCGCGGGAGAGAGGAGAAGAGAGAACCGAAGGTAGAAGAAGAGAATGACAGTGGGCCGAGGGCCCACCTGTCAGCTAGTGAGAGCACTGTGCTCTCGGGTGCAACCAGCGTATTTTAAAAATTTGAAAAATTTTATTTCTAAATTTACTATAGCCCGTAGTAGAGATATCTTGTTTTCCTCGACCGTAGATTTTTTTCCACGCAGCGCCAGTATTTCACACTGCAGTTTACACCACTTATAGCCCATGCACTGTAGTGGCATTTATTTGCATTACCAGAGCGGTTAACTTTGGAAATATATTTTTGTGGCAGTAGTAGATCTTTTTATAGCAACCCTTAGCAAATCTCGAGGACGAGATTTTTCTTAAGGGGGGTAGTGTTGTAACACCCCAAAATTTTGCCCTTGTTTTAGTAAAAAAAATTGACCAGTAGTTTCAACTTTTCTTTTCTGGGTTTTCTTTGATTTTCAGAGCCTCCTTTTTTTGTTGATATGGAGTTTTGCCCTAGTGCAAAGTTCTAGGTATGCTGTTTGGACTTATTGCCCTAACCAAGAGGAACAAACCCTCCATCCATAGGTCCTTTTTTGCATTATTATTTTTTTCCTTAAGCTCTATTAATTGAAGGGATTTTCTTCTGCCTTAAAGTCCCTTTTGCACTGCAACCCTTTGATTGAATTGTCCAAAAATTCCACCAAAATCCAGGGATGTCAGGTGAAGCCCCTACATCACTTCCATGCAAAAATCCTTGGGTGTCCTTTGGAAAAGTTGAGCAAAACATCCTCTTTTGCTCTCTGGTCCAGAATGTCACTTTCCACTACAGCCCTATTCTAACTTGCTCATTTGGCCTTGAGTTTTTTTCCAACTTATTGTCCTTCCTACCAAACCCCTTAGTCTAGAAGATTGGAGCAATTAGATCATTTTTGATCCATGAAGTTATGCCCTTTTCTTGCAGTCCAGATCTGTAGTTTGGCAAATCTTGCACTAGCAAGTTTCTCAGAATGGCCAACTGACCTTACCACTCTCTTTAACACCCAAAGAGAACCCAACCTGGAGTTTCTGGCCACCCCAAGAAATGCCTAGAGGCTTATGGCATTTTGTCAAACACCTTGCATGCATGGTCAATTTTGACATGGTTTCTGGTTTGTGAGATGGACCAGCTTGCTTTGCCTAACCAGTATGTCCACTAAGTTCCTAGCTAACCCTAATCCAAGCCTGCTAATTACCAGCCTCTCTTATGCCTTCTAGCACACGCTGGCATTTCATCGAGCACATGATATGCGTTGATACGTCCAAAACGTATCTACAATTTCTGCTTGCTCCATGCCTCTTTTGTGTGATATTGCTATGATATTTATGCACTTCCATACACTTTTGATCATATTTGGACTAACCTATTAACTCAGTGCACCCCAGTGCCAGTTTCTGTTTTCTGCTGTTTTTGTATTTCAGGTTTTCCCATTACGTAAATTGCCAGAAAAATTCCGGGAAAAATATATAAAAAATCAGCGTTCCGGAAGCTTCCATGCGGCCAAAGTAGGGCCAGAGGGGGGCCACCAGCGCTCCAGGCGACCAGAGGGGGCGGCCCCCCTCCTGGCCGCGCCGCCAGGGCGCCTGGGCCCCCCTGGCCTCTTCTGACGCCCCCTTTGGCATATATTTACACCGCGTCCCGAAACCCTCGAGGACGGAACCCTTTTTCGCAATTTCATCTCTGTTCCGCCGCCGCCGCGCTTCCAAGATCGGGAGCACCAGGAGAACTCTTCCCGGCACCCTGCCGGAGGGGAGAACCACCACCGGGAGCCTCTCCACCACCATGGACGCCTCCCGGATGAGTTGTGAGTAGTCTCCCTTGGACCATGGGTCCATGACCAGTAGCTATGTGATGTTCTCCTCCCCTCTTTGTTCTTCACCGATTAGACCTCGTGAGCTGCCCTACATGATCGAGGCACATATGTAATCCTTATGATGTTGCTATGATGAGTTTGCTGGGATCCGATGGATTATGAGATTATGTTCAGATTGTGTGTGAGTAATATATTTGATTCACCTCTTTTATATTTATGTTCTTGAGTAATTCTTGCATGTTCTCCGTTGCTGTTTATTGCTTTGGCCAAGTAGTAGGTAGTAACTCCAAGAGGGAACGTTATGCTTGATTGTGGGTTCATGCCCCTCGATGACTAGCTTGAGTGACAGAAACATGAGTCTAGGGGATGTGCTGTTGCCACAAGGGGAAAACAACGGTGCTTGTACTTGCGGGTGCAAAGATTTTTTACTTTACGCAAAGTTCTTTTAATGTAGTTGTCTGTTGCTTTGAGTTTACACTATGGGTGGGACTCGCAACTTAATACCAGTGAGATGTTCTGGATAGATATCTCAAGGTGGATGATTAGTAGTAGATGCAGATGGATTTCGGTCTACTTGCCTTGGCGTACCGCCCATTCTTTTGAGCCTCTACCTTTCTTGCAGCATAGTTAGCATTGGTTTGCGCACATAATCCTGTCAATTGCCCAGCTGTAATTCGTTTACCTCGCTTAGCTGTTTTATCGTCTTTTGGGAGAGAGACATCGCTAGTGAACATCATGGGACCCCGGTCCATATTACCATCAATGATCACACCCGTTATTTACTTTCTGTTCTTACTTACTAGTTGCAGTCATACCTATCACTATTATCTCTTGCATTTGATCCTTTGTAAACGACAAGGCCGGAGGGATTGACAACCTCTCTGTACTCGTTGGGAGCAAAGTTATTTGTATCTGTGTGCAGGTCCAGTCAATCGCTAAATTGCGCCGCTAGCAGTTGACACCTTCTTGTTGACCCTCGGAGTCTCAGGGGATTCGATCCTTGGTATCTTTGCCAAGGGAAAACTACCGCTACACTGCATCTCAAACCTTCCACTTGGGGTAACCAACGAGGGGCGAGAAGCCATCAAGCAAAGTTTTCTGGCGCCGTTGCCGGGGACTCCACTCTTCAAGATAGGGGGGTTGCACGCTATCTTTTATCTTTGCTTTTTAGTCTTGTTAGTTTACCTTTTAGTTTTCTTTATGTCTTTTCACTAGTTCTGCTTAATGGAAAACAACAAAAATATGAGAGAGCTTTATATGCTCTACCTTGCTTTGGGACATGATGTGTTTGAAGAGAAAATTAAAAAACCTATGGAACTTTATTATTTGCATAACAATCATGATGGTGGTGATGTTATTAGTATGCTTTCTTTGAATATCAATATTGCTAATGACATGGAAAGCTCTAAGCTTGGGGATGACACGTTTGATGAACATGATATTTTTAGTCCCCCAACTTTTGAAGAGAAAATTTACTTTGATGATACTTTGCTTCCTATATATGATTACAATGATGAATATGATGTTTTCAGTCCACCTACTATTGAGAATAAAATTTATTATGATTATGATATGCCTCCTAAATACAATGATTACCATGATGGTTATGATTGCTTTACTCTCACTATTCCTAATAAGAAAGATTTTGCTTATATGAAGAGTAACGATACCTTTTTGCATGTGGATCATGGTAACAATGCTTTATGTGATGCTTATATTGTTGAGTTTATTCGTGATCCCACTGAAAATTATTATGAGAAGGGAACATATGCTTATAGATATTTCAATAATATCAAGTTCCCTCTCTTTATGTTGAAGGTTTTGAAGCTGCACTTGTTTTGTCTTCCTATGCTTATTGCTTTGTGCTTCAATGAATTATTGTATTGCAATATTCCTATGCATAGGAAGCATGTTAGGCTTAAATGTGTTTGGTATTTGCTTCTTGATGCTCTCTTTTGTTCTTCAACTCTTATTCCTACGAGAGCATCATTAAAGTCTTAAGCCTATCTTTATGGCTATAAAGAAAGAGCTCTAGGGAGACAACCCTTGTTATCTTTGCTTTCAGTTTGTTCTTTCAGTTTTAGTGGTCTTGATGTTTGTTACTACTGTAGCAACATCATTTTATCTTTATTTTTCAGCTTTGTGCCAAGTTTAGCCTCTGATTGCAAGAAAGTTCAAGAGTTGTGACGTGCAGTCCAGAAACAGATTCTGTCCTTGGACAGAAAAAATTCGTATAAAATCACCAGATCATCTTTTTGGTCTGAATTTTTTCGACAGCGTGCACTATACAATTGGCTTTCGGGCGTCTGTTCTGAGTTTTTTGATTTGAGTTGCAGAAGTGCCCCCAAAAAATTATTTACTACCTTCTGGTCTGTTTTTCACAGATTCTGTCCTGTTTTGCCTTTTCTTCGTTTTGCAAACCTTGAGCTTGCTTTTTCTTTGCAAAAACCTTTTGGCAATCTTGAGAAACAGTAGATCTTCAAGATTATCCTTATTTCTAGTAGGGAAAAGTTGTTTTATTATGGGTACTAACCTTGCTAATCAGATTATGATGAGTTATGTATGAAGGGAGTTTTCAAGTGTGCGAGGGAAGATGATAAAAAGATTCAGGAGTGTCAAACGCTCAAGCTTGGGGATGCCCTCGTGCACCCCCAAGAAATATTCAAGAAGACTCAAGCGTCTAAGCTTGGGGATGCCCCCATGCATCCCCTTCTCCATCAACAATTATCAGTTCGTCTTTCGTTCCACTATATTTTAATCACTTCATGTGTTATGTGCTATGCTTGGAGCGTCTTGCTTTTAGTTTCCTTTTTAGTTTTCTTTAGCTTTGCTTGCTTTTCATAACAAGTTGGAACCCATCTTTCTTTGTGTGGGAGAGAAACATGCTCCACTTCAACCTAGAACACAACATAGGATTTTCATGTTTATCTTTGCTGTGTATGTTCTTGGTCTTTCAATAGCTACTGTCATGCTTAGCTCTTAGTTTTCATGCTTTTCTTTTTAAAGAGCTTTTGTTTAGTTTGTTGCTGGAACTCTCTTGAGTTATCATGCTTATCTTGTTAAGAGAGTTGGCTTCTGTTGCACTGGTTGATATGTCTATGATAAAAATGCTATGTGCATAATGGTGCTTAGTAGTTCATGTTTTCTTATGGTTAGTCTCAAATAGCTGGGGGGTTCTTAATGTGTTATTGAAGTACCAACATGATTTGTTTGCCTATGATGTGGTATGGTTTAGTGATATCTTCCTCCAAGAATTTATTTTGATTGACTTGGCATATGCTCACGCATATTTAAGACTGTAAAGAAAGTCTATCAAGCCTTGATGATCTTTAATTTCTGAGTAGCGATATAACTTCCATGCCCGATTCAATGTTGCTTTGTCGCTCTGCATGATTATGACCATCATTGCTCTCTTAGTTGGTCGCTCCCAGTCTTTTGCTAACCTTCGCCTGTACTAAGCGGACTGACTGCTTGTGCATCCAAAATCCTTTAAACCAGTTATGCCATATGAGTCCACCATACCTTCCTATACATGGTATTTACCTGCCATTACAAATGAAGACTATCTTGTACCATCTCGAAATTAATCAAAAAAGCATTTCTCTTTTGTGCCGCTGTTTTAGCTCATGAGGAAGTAGTAGTTAATTCATGATCTTTTTAAGTTGGACAAGCTTCACCCCGGGATTGCATGTCTAATGTGCAAACCCCTAATACGAGAAGGAACTGGCAAAGAGTGCGCCCGGCTCATTAAAAAAATATACAACAAACAAACCCTCCTTCACGCTTTGTTCATGAGAAATCAGAAAACTTTGGCAGTGATAAACAAAGGAGATTAAGAGGATGTGATCGTCCTCGTGCGGGAGCCGTTCCTCAAAACTTGTCCAGCTCGAGAAGTAATTGAGTTATCTACTAGCATTCGTTGACGAAATATGCATATTTCAAAAAAAAAATACCTCTGTTTTTAACCTTGCCATCAAAAGCCACGGTTCGAGAGTCTCCACCTTCTTTCTTTAAAGCACCAACTATTGAGAGCATGATTTTCATTCTGAGTGTAATGTGCATTGTCTCAAAGTACCATTGTCTTCTGCATGATTATGATATCGTTTATTCTGAAGTCATTGTATCTAGTCGTCATTTAAACTTCGGAGGTGCCCCTGCATTTATGTTTTGCTTCACTAAAAGGGGCAAGCGAGGTATCACTTTGTCATGTTTGCACACCATGCTCACTACAAATCTATTGAGTGTTTCAGTATCATATTGTAAAACTTTCAGTTCTTTGTGATATTCTCATGAGGCAACTTAATTACTAAAGATTCATTGTCTTAGTAAGCATTTGTCATGTGACTGTGAAAAGTTCTTATATGGTTAATAGCATGTCACCACAGAAATTATGCTTGTTATCATTTACCTACTCGAGGACGAGCAGGAATTAAGCTTGGGGATGTTGATACGTCCAAAACGTATCTATAATTTCTGCTTGCTCCATGCCTCTTTTGTGTGATATTGCTATGATTTTTATGCACTTCCATACACTTTATGGACTAACCTATTAACTCAGTGCACCCCAGTGCCAGTTTCTGTTTTGTGCTGTTTTTGTATTTCAGGTTTTCCCATTACGTAAATTGCCAGAAAAATTCCGGGAAAAATATATAAAAAATCAGCATTCCGGAAGCTTCCATGCGGCCAAAGTAGGGCCAGAGGGGGGCCACCAGCGCTCCAGGCGACCAGAGGGGGCGGCCCCCCTCCTGGCCGCGCCGCCAGGGCGCCTGGCCCCCCCTGGCCTCTTTTGACGCCCCCCTTTGGCATATATTTACACCGCGTCCCGAAACCCTCGAGGACGGAACCCTTTTTCGCGATCTCATCTCTGTTCCGCCGCCGCCGCGCTTCCAAGATCGGGAGCACCAGGAGAACTCTTCCCGGCACCCTGCCGGAGGGGAGAACCACCACCGGGAGCCTCTCCACCACCATGGACACCTCCCGGATGAGTTGTGAGTAGTCTCCCTTGGACCATGGGTCCATGACCAGTAGCTATGTGATGTTCTCCTCCCCTCTTTGTTCTTCACCGATTAGACCTCGTGAGCTCCCCTACATGATCGAGGCACATATGTAATCCTTATGCTGTTGCTATGATGAGTTTGC
The DNA here is from genome assembly GCA_902687465.1 of Secale cereale. Taxonomy (NCBI): domain Eukaryota; kingdom Viridiplantae; phylum Streptophyta; class Magnoliopsida; order Poales; family Poaceae; genus Secale; species Secale cereale. The sequence continues at coordinate 28,171,885 of LR738709.1, read as the reverse complement.
TGGGATCCGATGGATTATGAGATTATGTTCAGATTGTGTGAGTAATATATTTGATTCACCTCTTTTATATTTATGTTCTTGAGTAATTCTTGCATGTTCTCCGTTGCTGTTTATTGCTTTGGCCAAGTAGTAGGTAGTAACTCCAAGAGGGAACGTTATGCTTGATTGTGGGTTCATGCCCCTCGATGACTAGCTTGAGTGACAGAAACATGAGTCTAGGGGATGTGCTGTTGCCACAAGGGGGAAAACAACGGTGCTTGTACTTGCGGGTGCAAAGATTGTTTACTTTACGCAAAGTTCTTTTAATGCAGTTGTCTGTTGCTTTGAGTTTACACTATGGGTGGGACTCGCAACTTAATACCAGCGAGATGTTCTGGATAGATATCTCAAGGTGAATGATTAGTAGTAGATGCAGATGGATTTCGGTCTACTTGCCTTTGGCGTACCGCCCATGCTTTTGAGCCTCTACCTTTCTTGCAGCATAGTTAGCATTGGTTTGCGCACATAATCCTGTCAATTGCCCAGCTGTAATTCGTTTACCTCGCTTAGCTGTTTTATTGTCTTTTGGGAGAGAGACATCACTAGTGAACATCATGGGACCCCGGTCCATATTACCATCACTGATCACACCCGTTATTTACTTTCTGTTCTTACTTACTAGTTGAAGTCATACCTATCACTATTATCTCTTGCGTTTGATCCTTTGTAAACGACAAGGCCGGAGGGATTGACAACCTATCTGTACTCGTTGGGAGCAAAGTTATTTGTATCTGTGTGCAGGTCCAGTCAATCGCTAAGTTGCGCCGCTAGCAGTTGACACCTTCTTGTTGACCCTCGGAGTCTCTGGGGATTCGATCCTTGGTATCTTTGCCAGGGGAAAACTACCGCTACACTGCATCTCAAACCTTCCACTTGGGGTAACCAACGAGGGGCGAGAAGCCATCATGCGTGCGCTGGGCGCGCCTAGAGCGTGCATATTGCACGTGTGTGCGCCCGAGCCGCCGCATCGCGCCCCTGGCCCCAACTCACCGGCAGAACCGCGCCCGGCCTCATCTGCACACCAGAATGCTCCAAGCCGCCCCTGGGACTCCACAGCGCCATCGTCAGAGCTCGTTTGGCGGCACGCCGGCGGTCACAGTGGACCTCTGCCATGGTCGGCACCGCCCAGGCCACACGCGCTCGCCAGCTGCCCCGTGGAGTAGTGCGAGCTTATCCGCAAGCTCGTCCGCAAGCACTCGTCGCCGCCACATCCCTCTACAGCTACAGAATGGCGGTCGCCAGCGATCTTATCCACGACCGCCACGAAATGACATGGCTACACTGTTTAAAAGGCCCCCGAGCTCGTCTAGGTCCTCAGGCAGCCTCAGGCCACCCCCATGAAGCTCCCCTAGCCCGCAATCGTCAAGGAGAAGCATTCTTCCCCGTCTCCGGTCAGCACGGCCGCCACCTTGTTCTGGTCCATTCCGACGCAGCCAACGCCTCCCCTGCCTTGCCGACTCCACCGTTCTGCTCCACTTGTTAGCGCGAAGCTGCCCAGCCGCTCAGACGCAGCCAGGAACCGCCATAGGCCGAGCCCCTAAATCAACCGAAGCTCGCCTTCACCGCGGATCTCGCCGCCGACGACTCTCTCCACCTCCGACGACCCAGCGACCACCGGGAGGACCGCCCCGGTCTAATGGATCCATTCCTGCCCTTGGATGCCCATGAGGAACCTCCGTTCACCAGCGACGATCGCCGGAGTTCCGCCTCCGCTCGGACAGAGGAAGAGGAGGGAGAGACGACTGGTTAAACCTGACCAGTGGGCCCCATGGACCCACTGTCAGTGATGCAGCCCCACCTCCACGTGTTTTAAGTGGAGACGTAAACCGCAGAAATACGTATCCCCTGACCTGAAAGCGTATTCTTAATTGAAACGTTTTCTTTTCTGTTCTAATTTAAAATCAGAGTTTCACTGAAACTTTGACTGGCTTTAGCTTTTTAAATACAAATCCAAATGAATTGATTCTTTTTCTGTTGTTCCTCAAAATTGGTCTAGTTTATTTTCAGATTTATTTCAAAATTTTCCAGACAACTTTTTTGTGCTATTTTTAGTTTATGTATTGAATTCGTATCCTTTCTAATAGGATTTTGAAGAGGGAGAAAACCTCCCAAGAGTTTTGGAATGCAATTCTCCTCCCCTCTACTTGAAGGCAAGCACCTTTGAACCCTGGTCAAGGCATGTGGTTGTTGTTGATACGATTACATCGATACGGATGCATTCATCTTTCCTTGCATATGTGATGATATGAACATACCCATGAGTGCATAAGGTAGACCCCTTGCTGTGTATTATTAGCATGCATGACGGTGGTCCCCTCGTGTGCCTTCCATGCCTAACGGAAGAAAGCCGTGAAAGTCGTTGTCTCGTGTAGACACGAGCTTGTCACTAGCCCCCGTCGAGACGGTGGAGTCCGGTATGGCTTGGTGAGGCATGACGGGTGGCGATTCCGACTGTTGTTGTGGAATATATGGATCATACCAGTGATGCTTGAACCTCCTAAGTCGACCATAGATCGAGTCTTGTCCCAGTAACCCCCATACTTGTTTCGTGCTACCACGTGTCCCTGCTACAGGTAGGGTACGGTTCAGTAAATAGTCGACCCCTATTCTATCACACACCGTATAGAGAGGCCACGGTGGAAGATACCGGCTGCATCCGGTAGGCAGGCCACCGGGTCCGGGGGCATGGGTGTTTCGTTTGGAGCCGATGGGGGTAGCTTCCCCAATTTTGCACGCGTTATAAATTTTATGATCCCATGCTAGTCGAGGTTGTAGCCTCCCCACTTAGAGTCTGGCTTTACGGGTGTTGTGGGTGATTCCAGGCACCGGTAATATAGGCTGGTGTGTGTTGTCAGGTGTGCCTTCGAATTAAAAGACCGTAAACGGAATTAGTCCAGAGGGACTAAAGAAATCCGTTATTCATGGGTAAAGAGTACACCCTCTGCAGAGATTAAATCTATTCGAATAGCCGTGTCCCTAGGTTAGGACTACAGTCTGGGAAGAGTCAAGTGTCGGTCTTAGCGTCGGTCTTCGGAGGAGAAAACTGCTAAAACCAGAACATTGATTTTGATGTGCGGCATATGGTGACATTGATTATGATTGTGAACTAACCATTTGTATTATTTAAATTAATGAGTATCCCTGGGATGGTTCTACCTCCTGGATATTCACTGTCAACTATCTTTCTTTATAAGCCCTTTATGCGATGTCGCTCAGACGTCCGACTGTGGCATTTTGTTATTTACTTTTCCTTATAAGCCCTTTATGTGATGTCGCTCAGACGTCGGACTGTGGCATTTTGTTATTTACTTATCTTTATAAGCCCTTTATGTGATGTCGCTCAGACGTCCGACTGTGGCATTTGGTTATTTACGTTTCTTTATAAGCCCTTTATGTGTTGTCGCTCAGACGTCCGACTGTGGCATGTTGTTATTTATTTTTCTTTATAAGCCCTTTATGTGATGTCGCTCAGACGTCCGACTGTGGCATTTTGTTATTTACTTATCTTTATAAGCCCTTTATGTGGTGTCGCTCAGACGCCCGAATGTGGCATATTCGTTTATTTATTTTATTTTCACTCCCTGGTTGCATTATGGATTTTTATACAAATGACCTACTGGAAATATGGACTGTCATACACAATTAACATCATGATCATCTAATATTTTCGAGCGTGATTTTGTTTCACCCGTGTTCAAAATGTTTGCGAGTACATTCAAAGTACTCACAGGCTTGCCCCTTGTTATTGTCTTGACCAGATTTCTTGCTTGGAAAGGAGCTTTACGACAACTACCCGGAACCTATGCAACGGTGATAGCAGCCTCGCGATGATAGGAATTAACCTAGTCAGCTGTTCCCGTGGGAAATGGAGTCCCACAGTCGCCGACGTCTCACAGACCGCTTCCGCCATCAGCCACTAGCAACCTTGTGTTGTCCTTAAAGGCCAAGAATGGTCTTGTACTACATATTTTGTAACCTTGCTTGGGTTTTCTGTATCAAGGGATGACTCATCAGCTAACAGTAATCCTGGGCTGGTGAGCACAAGGGCCATTTTTTTGGGAATTTAATACCCCGAAAACCGGTCCTGACAATACTTGATATTGTGGATGAATTGTTACTTTAGCATAAGAAACATATGACTACATTTACTCAAGTTGCTGTTATCAGAATGATTATGATGCCCTCATGTCCGTATTTTGTTTTTATCGACACCTCTATCTCTAAACATGTGGACATATTTTTCGTTATCGGCTTTCGCTTGAGGACAAGCGAGGTCTAAGCTTGGGGGAGTTGATACGTCCATTTTGCATCATGCTTATAAGTTGGTATTTATTGCATTATGGGCTGTTCTTATATGTTTTGTCCCAACACTTATGCCTTTTCTCTCTTATTTTACAAGGTTTACATGAAGAGGGAGAATGCCGGCAGCTGGAATTCTGGGCTGAAAAAGGAGCAAACTCTGGAAACCTATTCTGCACAACTCCAAAAGCCCTGAAACTCAACAGAACATCGTTTCAGAAAATATAAAAAATATATGGCGAAAGAAACCCACAAGAGGGGCCACCGGCTATCCTCGAGGGTGGGGGCGCGCCCCCTGCCTCGTGGGCCAGCCGGCAGGCCCCCGGTGCCCATCTTCTCCTATATGAGGTGTTTTGACCTGGAAAAAATCATAAGGAGGCTTTCGGGACCAGACGCCACCGTCTCGAGGCGGAACCGAGGCGGAAACCAATCTAGGGCTCCGGCAGAGCTGTTCTGCCGGGGATACTTCCCTCCGGGAGGGGGAAATCGTCACCACCGTCATCACCAACAACTCTCCCATCTTGGGGAGGGCTATCTTCATCAACATCTTCACCAGAACCATCTCCTCTCAAACCCTAGTTCATCTCTTGTATCCAATCTTTGTACCCAAACCTCAGATTGGTACCTGTGGGCTGCTAGTAGTGTTGATTACTCCTTGTAGTTGATGCTAGTTTGTTTATTTGGTGGAAGATCATATGTTCAGATCCATTATGCATATTAAGACCCCTTTGATCATGAACAATATTATGTCTTGTGAGTAGTTACTTTTGTTCCTGAGGACATGGGAGAAGTCTTGCTATTAGTAGTCATGTGAGTTTGGTCTTCGTTCGATATTTTGATGAGATGTATGTTGTCTATCCTCTAGTGGTGTCATATGAACATCGACTACATGCCACTTCACCATTATTTGGGCCTAGAGGAAGGCATTGGAAAGTAATAAGTAGATGATGGGTTGCTATAGTGACAGAAGCTTAAACCCTAGTTTATGCGTTGCTTCGTAGGGGGCTAATTTGGATCCATATGTTTCAGGCTATGGTTATGTTTACCTTAATACTTCTTTTGTAGTTGCAGATGCTTGCATTAGAGGTTAATCATAAGTGGGAGGCTTTTCCATGTAAGGGCAGCACACAAGCACCGATCCACCCACATACCAAATTATCAAAGTACCAAACGCAAATCAGATGATCCTGATGAAAACTAGCTTGACGATAATTCCCATGTGTCCTCGGGAGCGATTTACCTTACATAAGAGTTTGGCCAGGCTTGTCCTTTGCTACAAATAGGATTGGGCCACCTTGCTGCACCTTATTTACTTTTACCGTTTGTCACTTGCTACCAACTATCTTATCACAAAACTATCTGTTACCTATAATTTCAGTGCTTGCGGAAAATACCTTACTGAAAATTGCCTATCATTTCCTTCTGCTCCTCGTTGTGTTCGACACTCTTACTTATCGAAAGGACTACGATAGATCCCCTACACTTGTGGGTCATCAACTGTTCTTGTGTTCATCGACATACGGGGTCACCAGGGTAGAGTTCTGTAGAACTGTGTAGTGTGCTTCAGACCAAGAATGCCCGTCCCTGCATATTATTGACTCCCCCTCCAAGCGTGCCTTTCCCAGTTAGTCTCCCCTCATACCGCGATTTAGGGAGACCAATCTTCTTAAGGCCAGGAATGAAGTCAACACAAAACCCAATGACATCCTCAGTTTGATGGCCCATGGAGATGCTTCCTTCTGGCCTAGCGCGGTCACGGACATATTTCTTTAGGACTCCCATGAACCTCTCAAAGGGGAACATATTGTGTAGAAATACGGGGCCCAGAATGACAATCTCGTCGACTAGATGAACTCAGACGTGCGTCATGATATTGAAGAAGGATGGTGGGAACACCAGCTCGAAATTGACAAGACATTGCGCCACATCACTCCTTAGCCTTGGTATGATTTCTAGATCGATCACCTTCTGAGAGATTGCGTTGAGGAATGCACATAGCTTCACAATGGCTAATCGGACGTTTTCCGGTAGAAGCCCCTCAGTGCAACCGGAAGCAGTTACGTCATAATCACGTGGCAGTCATGAGACTTTAGGTTCTGAAACTTTTTCTCTACCATATTTATTATCCCTTTTATATTCGATGAGAAGCCAGATGGGACCTTCATACTGAGCAGGCATGCAAAGAAGATTTCCTTCTCTTCTTTGGTAAGAGCGTAGCTGGCAGGACCTTCATACTGCTTTGGAGGCATTTCGTCTTTTTCGTGCAAACGCTGCAGGTCCTCTCATGCCTCCGGTGTTTCTTTTGTCTTCCCATACACGCCCGAGAAGCCTAGCAGGTTCACGCAATGGTTCTTCATCACGTGCATCACGTCGATTGAAGAGCGGACCTCTAGGTCTTTCCAGTAGGGTAGGTCCCAAAATATAGATTTCTTCTTCCACATGGGTGCGCGTCCCTCAGCGTCATTCGGAACAGATAGTCCGCCAGGACCCTTTCCAAAGATTATGTGTAAATCATTAAGCATAGAAACTACGTGATCACCGGTACGCATGTCGGGCTTCTTCCGGTGATCTGCCTCACCTTTGAAATGCTTGCCTTTCTTTCGACATTGATGGTTGGTCGGAAGAAATCGACGATGCCCTAGGTATACATTCTTCCTGCATATGTCCAGGTATATACTTTGGGTGTCATCTAAACAGTGCGTGCATGCGTGGTATCCCTTGTTTGTTTGTCCTGAAAGGTTACTGAGAGCATGCCAATCATTGATGGTTACAAACAGCAACGCATGTAGGTCAAATTCCTCCTGGTTATCCTCATCCCACACACGTACACCTTGTCCATTCCACAGCTGTAAAAGTTCTTCAACTAATGGCCTTAGGTACACATCAATGTCGTTGCCGGGTTGCTTAGGGCCTTGGATGAGTATTGGCATCATAATGAACTTCCGCTGCATGCACAACCAAGGAGGAAGGTTATAGATACATAGAGTCACGGGCCAGGGGCTGTGATTGCTGCTCTGCTCCCCAAAAGGATTAATGCCATCCGCGCTTAAACCAAACCATACGTTCCTTGCGTCACCTGCGACCCGTCAGCAGGTGCTCTCAACTTCCCGTTTTTCTTACGGTCCTCTGCGTGCCATCGCATCAACTTGGCATGCTCTTTGTTTCTGAACAGACATTTCAACCGTGGTATTATAGGAGCATACCACATCACCTTGGCAGGAACCCTCTTCCTTGGGCGCTCACCGTCAACATCACCAGGGTCATCTCGTCTGATCTTATACCGCAAGGCACCGCATACCGAGCATGCGTTCAAATTCTCGTACGCACCACGGTACATGATGCAGTCATTAGGGCATGCATGTATCTTACGAACCTCCAATCCTAGAGGGCATACGACCTTCTTTGCTGCGTACGTACTGTCGGGCAATTCGTTATCCTTTGGAAGCTTCTTCTTCAATATTTTGAGTATTTTATCAAATCCTTTGTCAGGCACAACATTCTCTGCCATCCACTGCAGTAATTCCAGTACGGTACCAAGCTTCGTGTTGCCATCTTCGCAATTGGGGTACAACCCTTTTTTGTAATCCTCCAACATGCGATCGAACTTCTGCTTCTCCTTTTCACTTTTGCACTGTCTCCTTGCATCAACAATCACCCGGGGGAGATCATCATCGGGCACAACATCGTCTGGTTCGTCTTGACCTTCAGCAGCTTCCCCCGTTGCAGCATCACCGTATTCTGGGGGAACATAGTTGTCATCGTCCTCTTCTTCTTCGTTGTCTTCCATCATAACACCTATTTCTCCGTGCTTGGTCCAAACATTATAGTGTGGCATGAAACCGTTATAAAGCAGGTGGGTGTGAAGGGTTTTCGAGTCGGAGTAAGACCTCGTATTCCCACAGATAGTGCATGGACAGCACATAAAACCATTATGCTTGTTTGCCTTAGCCACTTCGAGAAAATTATGCATGCCATTAATGTACTCGGAGGTGCGTCTGTCACCGTACATCCTTTGCCGGTTCATCTGCTTGCATTTATATATAATTAAGTGTGTCAAAAACCATTACAGAACATCATGGATACATTTCCACTCAAATTAATATAAGTTCATCATCACATTATATTCAAAGCACATGCATAGCTCACCACGGTGGTGCCGGCGACGAGATCGGCGCGGGCGATCGACGGCGGTGAAGACGGGGACGGGACCTGACGCACCGCTAAACCTAGCCAAATCTCGTAGAAAATGGAGCTTGCAGTTCGAGCTTCGAGAGGAGAAAGCTTAACTAGTGTGGCTCGGGCATTTCATCGAACACCTCATGTGCATATATATATATAT
>LR738709.1:28152809-28163057 GCA_902687465.1 Secale cereale | reverse complement strand
ATATATATATAGGTGAGCTAGAGCTCTCCACTCGCCGGCCAAAAAAAAGAGCAGTGTGGAGTGCTCTGCTCGCCGGCGATGGGGTATATCTAGGCAACCAATTGGTCCAGGTTCGTTACAGAAACCGGGACAGAAGTGGGGCCTTTAGTCCCGGTTCCAGGCACGAACCGGGACCAATGGGTGTGGGCCAGGAGCGAGGCCCATTGGTCCCGGTTCGTGCCTGGAATCGGGACAAATGGGTCCAGACCAACCGGGACAGATGCCCAACGAGGCCCAGCCGGCCCCCTGGGCCAACGAACCGGGACGTATGCACCCATGGGTCCCGGTTCGTGAGTGAACCGGGACTAATGGGCTTGTTAGGCCCGAACCAAAGCCCTGTTTTCTACTAGTGGGAGAAGGTCCGGCAAGGCAGCCGGCCGACGCAAAGAGGTGGGTGGGTGACACAATTGTCGGTGGAGCAGTCGCCGCAGGGAGAGGTGGGCTGGTGGAGTGGCGGGCATGCTTCTAGGCGGCGAAGGAGTTGTGGAACGACGTGGCATGTTGCCAGGTTATGGAGGAGTGGCAGCGGTGGGAAAGTGCAGACAGCGGATGAGAAGGGCAGCGACCGCAGCGGTGTGGGGGCTTCGTGGCGGCACGAGAGCGTCCAATGTGAAAGTTCAGGCAGTTTCAGTCCGCGAATATGGACCCTTCCCATAAAAGTGAATTAAGTTTGCGGGAATTATATGGGACCCAGTATAATATCCGGGTTTACAGGAGCTTTTGGAGGGCTATTTTTGCGTCAACTATTCGTAAACGGTATTTTTTTGATAGATACGGGAGCTATTGTAGTTGCTCTAAGTATGACCAAAAATACATAACATGTGTATTAAGTTCTGCCACATGAATGTTGGTTACTCTGGATCATTCATGATTAACCAGTTTGCAAATGCAACATTCGTTCAACCAGTCACTTATTCGGGAACTTCTATACATTCCTTTGTTTCCGGCAAGATATTGGAAACTAAACATGCATGTAGAATGATCCAGAGTAACCAACTTTCATGTAGTGCGAAGCAAGGTGACAAGACTCCGCAGTTTAATCCTGAACGGCTCATTCAACACATATATTATAATCGTTTTTCCCCCTAAAACGAGGACCTTAGAATGTCAAGTTGGGTGTGATATGGCCACATTTAGCTTCAGTCCATTTAAGATATTGGAGGAAAACAAAAAAAATGTGGGAGTCAAAGAGGTGAAGGGATAATAGACAATTTCTTGCTTTGGTTGTAGCCTCGTTGGTGTAGGAGTTGTCGATGGTGAGTGGGGCGTGAAAAGAGGAAGGACAAAGCCGCACTTGAAGAATAGTTGCTTCTACTCTAGTTTTCACCCTGGCGTTGGTGGGATACAGCTATGGATAGGGTATAGTATACATATCCTCGTTACCACCTACTTCTTCTGTTAGTACCGCCGTTCCGTCAATCTTAAGTCTTTCAGCCGATCAATTGTGTGACTTGATTTTTTTTATCAACACGTGACTAGATTTGTTCTACAGGTTGTAGCGATTGTCTTGCATGTATCTGTAATCTCCTCTGTAACCTTTCTAGCAGTTGTCAGCGATGTGTACTACACAATAGCAAAAGCCATACTAGATGGATGAGATCGCTTTATTACTTTATACTACATTCACCATTTAGCATGAATAGTTAATATACAAAATCAGAGATATTTCAAGTTATATAATAAAGTGAGAGTATGCTTTAGTCATACTTGGCCTTTAGTATGATCACCTAGCCGTGTTGAAGGGGTCTCGACCGGGATGTCATTGTTGTTACGTGGATGAGGGCGGGAGGAGAAGGTCTTATTTCTCCCGTAGCAAATGGTTATAGTCGCCATTCAACCTGAAGTGGTGGGAAATATGTAATTTTTCTCTCTTGGATCAAATGTCCCTTGTAAAGCCTTATCTTTTTGCCACGGATTTGAGAAAAATAATTTAAATCAACATCAGAGTAATAATTGCCGTAACTATTATTTGAGTCTGCTGGTGGCACATGTGTTCTCTGCAGCATGCCAGTGGCTATGACACGTCCGAGAGTGAGTGTGTACATATGTGGCTGTATATAGACAATGCAGCATGGCCATTTGTGGTGGGCATGCCACTTACGTCTAGAAGACGTTAGAAGAGAAGCAAGATCTTTGCCCTCGTCAAACACAACACACCACCGGCACTAACTATCAACTTGGCCACTTCTGAAGGGAAAATAATAAACACAAGACATGTACCCATGGCCACTTCTGAAGCAATGTGCATGGCGTAACAATCAAACTTGGTATTATATCTATATATAATCCATATAGTATGCATATTTAGTCCTCTAAAACAAGTGTGCATATAATCCATGGCGTAACAATCAAACTTGATGAACGCAGTTACTTGCTACCTTAGCTAGAGTCCCTAGGTGCTTATAAATAGCATCATGCTTAGTGTCGATCTTCACACTCTTCGCCACTATGGCTCCAGGTTCACCAACCCTCGCTCTCAAAGCGGCCACCATTGCCACCATGCTTGCCATGGTGATCCTTCCGTCCGTGGGGCGCTCCCCGTCGCTGGGCCAAGAACTAGTAACGACCCCGGCACCAGCATCGTGGCCGGCGCGTGCGATGCGGTGCAGCGAGTGTGGCCCGCACTGCACAGAGACGTGCAGAGTCTCGGTTCCGCCGAAGTGCGTCAAGTACTGCAACGTCCCAAGCTGCGAGGACTGCCGGTCTGCCGTGATCGGCAAGTGCAGGGCAGGCTGCACCACTGGTAGCTGCAACTGCGACGGCGAGGCAACCCGGTCATGCTATGGCTCTTGCTCTCGCAGTTCTTCGTGCGCGGACTGCATGAGGCTAACTAGTGAGCAGTGCACGAGTGACTGCAACGGCAAGTGTGCCACCACGTGTACGAACAAAATCAAGAACGGCAAATAGGTTGCAGCTGGGCCTCTTGGTATGTATGCATACCATCTATCTATGTCCTATGGTATGGATGTTGCAATTGTCAAAAAGTTGTACTGCCTTTTCTTCCTATCAAATAAAAATGTTGTACCTCTTCTTTATTCCTTGTCATAAAATACTACGCAAAGTATTACGTAATTTCATTTGCAATTACAAGGCGCCTGTCGTGTGATATTTGTATGTTTCACCATTTTTGGTTTTCCGTTTCATAGGATATATATTGGATTAAAGACCTGAACATAGATGGTGCTGGTGGAGCTACTGCTGCTACCACACTGCCACTACTGCCAATGCTCCCACTTACTGCTAGCACCACTATTACAAATGCTGCCACTTACAACTCGCACTACCATTACCACCACCACCACCACCACCACCACTACCTAATTTTCATTGAAATGGATCATTCAAGATCTATCACCACCACCACCACCACTACTACCTAAACTTCAGTAAGATGTTTGTACAATAAAAGTAGCACATACTTACAATTAATGGTTGAAGCAAAATTTCATTATTATAGAATCATCGGCAATAAATTAGAGGAAGTATGTTTCATAGGAAGCAATGGCTTCATTTTCTCACAATAAATAAAAAATACATAATTTTCATATGTATGGAAGGCAGGCATCAAGAAAGATGTGCTTGGCGAATAAATTAAGATTTTAATAGTATGGAAGCAAGGCATCGACAATAAAAAGCTTATTTGTTAACTGAAATATGGCAAGTTGTAGGAAGCATGAAATTATGGTAGCTCAAGATTACTATTCTTGGTTGGACGATAAAACATTGGAAATGTGAAAATGACACATATTTCGTTTTTGATGGATACAAATTTAACCGATTTGATGTTGCCTAGTGGAAACATTTTTCTATCCCAACAAGAATAAAAATATATTGAAATGGAGATGCATAATGGTAAGAAGCAGAAAAAAAGTGTCAAAACAATTTCTAGCGAACAAGGGGATGGATGTTTTGTGTCACCAAGATACCAATTTATCAATTTTTAATAAACTATGGAAGCAAATTGTATAGAGTTCAGAAGCAGCTTCACTCCAACTTAGGTGCTACATAATAAAGAAGTATGAACATTGAACATTGGAACATAACAAATCTTCGATGCAAGCATGCAAATTTGAAAATCGTAGTGAAAACTAATATTACCACCTAGATGGAGGCGCATGTGTATTGTGATGTCGTACTAAATTAACCAAAATTTGCATATAATATATTGATCGATTACACATCGAATAGAACCCTAAAAATTAACCAAAATTCATAGACAGTGATGAATTACAAGTAGGATAGAACAATGATATGAATAGAAGAATCAAGATTGGATGACTAGATGCCTGGGTCAGATGAGTGTACGCAACCTGCGGCAAAGAACATGAATCCTGCCATCTTTCCTCGTGTGTTGGTTTGTTCTGCAACTGAGACGATGATCCACCACGATGGACTCGAGAACTTGGGGCCCGAACCTATTGGAGAGGACCATACTGGGGGGTGGGAGCTCACTCGTGGTCGCAGTGGATAACACGAGTGTAACCACCGGATGGGACGGTGCACTGGTATGGTGAAACTCACCAGCGTAGTGGGTATGGTATGTTCATGGCGTAGAGATGCAAAGCGGTTGGTCCGTGATAAGAGCAACATTGGAGATGATTCAGGAGCAGATGGGGAAGAGGTCGGGTGGGTTTGGGGAAGGTGAGATTAAAGTGGGACAATTGATGAGATATTACAGGTGGGACATGGCGGAAAATCGGTTTGGTTTGGAAACAACCCGACGGATTTTGGAAGCAATCTCAGCCATGAGATAAAAACACATCAACGTCTCAGGATTGGCATGTCAATTCCTTTCTGTAAGACCATGGATAGGAATCGTTTCCTTGAACTATTTGCAGGTCCACTTGTAGCTCTTACGTGTTTATAAACTTTTCGCCATTTGTGTAATGTGAGATCACTCCAACCACACACTAACATGTTTCTTCCAAGAACAACACATTGGGAGAATGGACGTTTTTCTATAAAAAAAGAATTAACATTTCTCTTTAATTATTTTCTTGCAATTGATAAAAAAATTGGATATGCAAGTAGAATGGCCACATGATTGACACTCTAGTGAAATGATTGTAAAGAGCTTAGTTTGCTTGTTATGTTAGTTGCCAAAATAGAACCAATCGGTATTTGTTAAAAGCATGAAGTGCTTCTTTAATGGCTTTGCTCAATAAATGTTCCATGCTCGCATTTCGTTTTCATGAAAATGTTAACAAACTAGGACTATATATAGAAGTCTATATATACCCTTTGTATTTGAATCAATCAAGGCTAACATGTTTGCAAATGCGATTATTGCCATTCAAGTAGTCACTTAGGAGGTTTTTTCTCGGCCATTCTTGTAATGTGAGTTCTTTCCCACCAAATGCAATATCTCACTTTCTTTTTGGCTACAGATCGGAAGCTAACCATTGAAATAGAATCAGTGGTCACATGACTCAGCATTCTACTCGCATGATACACATTTATTGAATGGCTTGCTCAGCATGTAGCTGATGGTGACATTTATTTTACATGAAAAGAGCATACAAGAGACTAGAGATACAACCTTTCTAAAATGGCAAAGTCAATATGATATGAATTCAAATTTGTTACTTATTTATCTCACAAAGGCCGAGGGACAGAAAACTTTTTTGCAGTGGCATCTAACCAGTTGGAGCATATGATTAGGGACGTTTTCTCCTAGCAATGGAGGTTTTCTCCTAGCATCTGCAATGCTGCTGTGATTGTCATAAGTTGTGCCTTGTCTTCCTTTCTTTACTTCTCGTCATGGAATACTCCACGAAGTATTACTTGCCACTAATTTCCATTTCCAATCACAACGCATCTATTACTTGCCACTAATTTCCATTTCCAATCACAACGCATCTGTCAAGTGATCCTTGTATATGTAACCATATTTTGTTTGGTGTGCCATATGATATCTTAGAATAAATACATGAACATAAATAGTGGTGGTGGTGCTGCCGCTACCGCAACTAACACTACACTACTAGGAAAAGGCCTACTAATGGCGCACCTATTTTGTCCATTAATGGCGCATTAGTGGTGCGTCATTAGTGCCACGCCATTAGTATATTTTACTAATGGCGCATCTGTGGTGCGCCATTAGTATGGCGCACCACAGATGTGCCATTAGTATATACCACGGTGCGCCATTAGTATACTCTAAATAGTATGATGATCATTTTGTGGACAAGCCTTTGCCTGCCACACGACCAGCTGACGACGGCTTACTGAGCTTATCCTTTTTCTTCATTACATTCAACGCCCTATTTAGAGTGGTGTCCCAAGGGTTGCTCTTAGTCGACCCCGCGCTACTGCTTTCAGTCGCCTGTGGAAGGAATGTGAACCATTTAGAAATTTGGCTTCATTAATTAGAATGCAACCATATGGAGCTAATTACGCGGGGGTGTATTCCTAACCAGAACAAGCTCAAGCGCCCTGGTCTTCGGATCCGTGGTAAGCTCCTTTGTTTTCGGGTCCTTCTTGTACCGGGCCCTGACAAAGTTCCTGGTCTGCTTATCCCTGTATTTATCGAAGAGGGGCGGTAGGCCTTTCTCGGCACGGTCCGCCTCCTCCTTGTCCCATATAGGCTCCGCCACTCTGTAACCGCCGGGACCAAGTGTGTGTTCCCCTAAGTTCAGCTCCCGCATTTCTTCCCCCCACTGACTTGATTCGGAGGTTGCGGTGCTCGAGCACTTGATCTTGAAGTCGTTGTAGTCATCTTCGGTGATCGAAGGATTTTTCTCCTTGATCTTCTCATAACTCTCACCTTTCACGATCATTCTCTGCACCGTGCTTCTCCAAGTAGACAGGGCCGTGCTCATCCTCGTGAGGGCAATATTGTTCACCTTATTCCCTTTGAGGCTTGTGTTTTCAAATTCAGCGGGGAACCTGTATCGTTCGTGCATCTTCGTGAAGAGGAGGTTACGCAAATTCCCTCGGTCAGGATGCCTCAGGTTCTCGGTGTTGATCGAGACGGTGCTCCGGAGAATGCACCCGAGCTGAAGCGAGTACCCCTTGACTATTCGTTCGGGCGCCGTTGGATTCCCGTCGGAGTCCACTTCAGAAAATTCCTCCTAGACGGTGCGGAGCACGGTCGCGCGCCGGTCCTTCCGTTTCCTCTTCGGTTGGCTGCCATCTGTGCGTGCGCCGCCATCATCAGTGGTGGCATCCTCGGCGGCACCATCAGTGGTGTCATCCTCGACGGCACCATCAGTGGGGTCATCCTCGGTGGCACCATCAGTGGTAGTGTCAGGATCGGTGGGGAAGGCGGCGTCCTCATACAAGTGAGGTTGTTCCTCCATCTCCTTGGACAGCTCCCATAATGCCTTCCCGCCCGAACCCCCGGCCTCATCGTTGTTGGCCATGTTTCTCTCTAAATAGGAAAAAAAATTGGTCAAAAATTTGGTTATTGTCAAGGAACAAGATCATGGTCTCATCATTTAGGGTTTGTCGACACCGAGGCATCCTAAAAGCTAAGCTTTTATCATTGAGGGTTTTTCGACACCGAGGCACCCTAAAAGCCAAGGTTTTATAATATATGGTTTGTCGACACCGAGGCATCCTAAAAGCTAAGCTGGGAAGGAGAATTCTAAGTTGGGCCTAATCACTTGGCTCTATTGCCGCCTATGGTTTAATGCAGCAAGAATAAAGGGGCATTTGATCCTACTTAATTAACTACTAAGATACCCCGGCCCATGCATTAGTCACAAGTACCCCATAAGTCCTATTTTTAGCAAAGTCATGCTAAAATTCACGGAAAATTTCAGCATGACCTTTGCTGAAAATAGGACATATGGAGTACCCGAATTTGCTGGAACGAAAGTTAATCGACATTTCAGCAAACTCAAGGGCCTCTCGGGGTACCTGCAAAATCATCACGACACGATGGTTGGAGACAAAACCCAGCAAACTAGCAAAATCATCATCTTTACAAGTCTTTCTCTATGTAAAAGTACGCAGTTCACAAATTTTGGCACAAGAAGTCCAGTTGATGCCGTACCAACAGTGCTTAAAACAGTTGGCAACAGACAAGGCAAAATTAAATACTAGCACTCGAAACTGACGGCTAGAAATTTCTCTTGTTCGTAGCACAACAATAAAAAACCAGAATTGAAATTATAGAGGACCGCTTTTGTAGCAAGACAAAGCATTATGCGGACATCTCCAGATATTTGAGAGAACATACATTATTTGCTACAATTAATCAACTTGCTGGACAAACTGAACTGGTGCAACTTCATGTAACAACTTAAAAACCATGCGAGCAAGCTGCAAGAAGCACATCTACCCATGCATATACTAAAGAGCAATACCAGAGAACCTAGCTTGAGAACCATGCAAGAACCATGTCTCGATGGCCGAACCAATCTCAAGGCACAACAAGAGAGGGAGACAGAGGGAGGAGACCATCGACTCACCAGAACCGAGGAAGAGGCTGAGGAAATCCACCAAACCGTAGTAGCCAGACAATAAATTTGATGATTCTTTCAAGAGACCTACACATAGAGCACAAAGTTGATCAGCTGGAAAGGCCACAGATACTAAACAAAGAACTCTGATTCTAGACCCTCATGATTCCTACAGCTGACATGCAAAACCAATGCTTTTACTTTCTATTCTACGAGTGCTACTACAGAAGGAAACCAAAACCAAATGGCAATTAGATGGCAGGGAAACAATAAAAAGAAGACAATGAAGTGAAGTTGGCCCATATGAATGTAGTTCAACACAGTCTGAAACAGTAAAAACCTAATTCATTAATGATAAAATAATCAAGGAACTCCAAAGTACGTGACAAGATGAGGTTGGCTCCTTGTCATGGCAATAATTTCTGTCATGACAAATGGTAGTTCAACACAGTTTAAAATACGCAGTTCACAAATTTTTGCGCACTGTGAATAACACTAAGGCCATAGACAAGGCAAAAGATCATCACTAGGCTAAAAGATCAACTAACAACACTTTCTGCAACTAAGCCGAGCTAAAAACACTACAGGAAACATGTAATTTGTCGTCTGTGGATAACAGACGGCGAAGACCTAAATCCATACTGCAAAGATTTTGCCGTCAGGAAGCAGACGACAAAGTCAGACGGCAAAGATAAGTCGGCAAAGAAAACTTTGCCGTCAGCTTTTCATCGGACAGACGGCAAAGACATTGCCGTCAGCCAAACTATGGCTTTGCCGCCAGCCGTTCTATTAACAGACGGCAAAGTGAGCATAGTTGCCGTCAGTCGTACTGCACTATAGACGGCAAAGTGAGCAGAGTTGCCGTCAGCCGTTCCACACTATAGACGGCAATGATTTTTTTATTTTTAGTTTTAAAATAATAAGCATGGCACATGAACATCAAAACAGACATGAAGGACTAGTGCAAAATTCTGCTCCAACATTTTCCACAGATCAATTTACAAAATTATAGCTCTGAAACATCTAAACATCAACATTTTCCATGGATCAATTTACAAATTTACAAATCTGAAACACCTAAACATGAACATTTTCCATAGACCGAATTACAAAACTCTGGTGCAACTTCTGCAAATATCAATTTACAGACTTTTTTTTTGAGAGCGAGAGAGTGGTGGATCGGGCCTCCTCTTGCGCGGAGGCGCGGGTAGTGCCGTCAGCAGCCGCGTGAGCCTTGGATCCGCTCTGTGTGAGGCACTGCTCCCTGCGGCGCCCGGTGAGGCGAGCGGCGGCGGCGGCGGCCGGTCAGACGAGTGGCTGCAGCGGTCGGTGAGGCGAGCAGCAGCGAAAGATGAGGTCGAGGCGGCGTGGTGGTGGCCGGCGAGCTGAGCTGCAGGACGGGGAAGAGGTTGTGGCCAGCGAGGTGGATGCGCGGGCGAGGTGAGGGTCGGGGCGAGGGCGAGGTGGTGGTCGGCGGGAGCGGCCCATGGAGCGAGCTGTGCCGGCGGCCTGTGGGGCGAGGACGCAGTCCACCTACGAGGGGAACAGTGTCGTATCCATGGAGATAAGGAGGGAGATGATGTGCTAGAGGAGAGATATGGAAGGATAATGGAGTGGTGGGTGTGGGCTGTCCGGCATGGTGGTTGGGGACATGGGCAGGGCACGTGGTGGGTTGGTGTGTGTGGTGCAGATCGTGGGCCGGTGTGATGTGTGTGTGGAGTAGATTTTGCCATGTCATCGATCCGTGGACTCAATCCGTGTGCTGTGTTTTCTCTTTGCCGTCTGTGTTTATTTTTACAGA
>LR738709.1:28128547-28150519 GCA_902687465.1 Secale cereale | reverse complement strand
AGTAGGGGAGGGTGCGGGGGGTCGGCGGCGGCGGCCGGTGGAGCGATGGGTGCTCGACGGCGAGGGGGACCGGATCTGGCGAGGTGGGATAGCGATCGAGATGGAGGGGGATCGAGATCGAGTGTCCATGAAATTTAAAAACATTCAAGAGTTCAAAAAGTGCCCATGAAATACAATCAAGAAATGAAGGCTACGATTTAAATACAATCGATCTTAGCTAGCTATATGTTCACAATCTTCATGCCCTTCTTTTTTCGCAAATGGAGTTCTTATGTGGAACGGACGTCCTTTTGGTAGGGTGGTCCTACTTCTTCTTGTGGTGTATGCTGCTACTTCATCATCGTCGTCATGTTCGATCCTCGGGTCGCCGTACTTGTCGAAGTCTTGCTCATTGTCTACTCCATCCATTCCGATGATCTTCCTTTTTCCTCTCCTCACGACAACACGACTGGGCTTTGACGGGTCGGTAATGAAGAAGCATTGGTCAACTTGGGAAGCCAGTACCCATGGCTCATTTTTCGCGGTGACGTTTGCGCCCGCGGTCTTGGATTTGGCTTCGGGTATAACCATGGTGGTGAAACACCGGTCTTCTTTTAGGACGCTTTTGGCCCATCTGACACGGAACATCGGGACCTTCTCTCCTGCGTAGCTCAACTCCCAGATCTCCTCGATCCTTTCGTAGTATCTGTCCTTGTCGTTACCGGTGTAGGATTCCATCGTTACCCCGGAGTTCTGATAACCATCGCTCTTCATGTCCTTGGCCTCGGTGTAGAATGTGTAGCCGTTGATATCGTACGCCTCATAGGTCATCAGGTTGTGCTCGGCGCCCTGTGACAAGGAGAATATGAGTTGTTCTTCCGCGGAAGAATCCTCATGTAAAGGGTACGACAGAAGCTTCTGCTTGAACCAATGCGTGAAACACGAGTTGTGCTCTTTGATTATATCTCCGTCCGTCCTCTGTTGGTCTCGGTCATTGTACGTCTTCTCAATAAAGGTTTTGTGCTCTACCACCCAAGGATCGACCACGTCTATGTGTTGTAGCGCGACTATGTTTGCTCTTTCAAAGTCGGCGAGTCGACCCTCGAAGTCGACATGCATTTCGCGGCGACCCTCACGGTGACCCCATCCAGCGAGCCTGCCGAGGTGCCTGTTGACGGGCAGACCAACGGGGTTCTCGATGCCTAGATAATACGTGCAGTAGGAGACGCACTCTTCAGTCAGAAAGCCCCTGGCTATGCTTCCCTCTGGACGTGACATGTTACGAGGCAGGTGAAAAACTGCTCGATCTCCTCCTGACTTAGAGTGAAGCACGCGGGAGGGTAGTCATTTCCAGTCTTCTTGGCCTTTTTGCCTTTGCGACGACTTTCCGTATCCTGCTTCGACTCATCATCATCATCATATATAGAGTGAAGCTCCTGCCTGATGCCCATTGATTTCAAGTCCGCCCTTGCTTTCGGCCCATCTTTGGTCCTCTCTGGCATGTTGAGCAGGGTACCAAGCAGACTCTCGCACACGTTCTTCGTGATATGCATGACATCAAGGCTGTGAGGCACACGGTGGATCTTCCAATACGGCAAGTCCCAGAAAACATACCTCGTTTTCCATACCTTCAGCAGCGGCTCTGGCGCCTTTTGCTTCATTCCCGACAGTGGGCAATCTTTCCAATTTTTCAACAGCTCGTCTATTTCCTCGCCGCTCCTCGTACGCGGCCGTCCTCGGGGTTCGGTTTCACCATCGAACAGATCCTTGCGTTTTCTCCACAGGTCATCGTCGCGAAGCCACCTTCGATGTCCCATGGACACGGTTTTCGAAGACCCGGGATCTCTATCTAGCTGGCGATATGTTGTGTCATCCATGCACCTGACGCATCCAGAAAATCCGTGGACCACCTGCCCCGCGACATATCCGTAACCGAGATAATCGTGCACCGTCGTGAGCAGCGCGGCTCTCATAGGGAATATTCTTTCTCTGCGGCGTCCCACGTATTGGCTGGCGTTTTCCACAGCGTGTCAAGCTCCTCTTTCAGCAGCCCCAGATACAGATTGATGTCGTTCCCTAGTTGTTTCGGTCCTTCAATTAGCATACTCATGTGAATGTACTTCCTCTTCATGCACAACCAGGGGGGAAGGTTGTACATCCACACAAACACAGGCCAGGTGCTATGTGTGCTTCTCTGGCTGCTAAACGGATTGACTCCATCGGTGCTCGCGCCCAGCACGATGTTCCTTGGATCGTTCCCAAATTCTAGGTCTTCGAAGTTCAACGCTTGCCACTGGCTCGCATCCTTAGGGTGACTCAGCATCTTGTATTTTTTCTCTATCTCCGGATCATTTGCGTCATCTTCTCGCTTCTTCTCCTGCCTATCCGCGTCCCAACGCAGGAGCTTTGCTACCTTAGGGTCCGCGAAACACCGCTGCAGACGAGGAGTGATCGGAAAGTACCACACCACTTTTCGAGGAGCTTTCTTCCTCTTCTTGTATCGAGTGACGCCGCACACCGGATATATGGTAGACTCCGCGTGCTCATCCCGATAAATGATGCAATTGTTCATGCACACATGGTATTTCACGTGCGGTAAATCCAGAGGACACACGATTTTCTTCGCCTCCTCCAAACTGGTCGGGCACTTGTTCCCCTTGGGAAGACATTCGTGCCAGAATGACATGTTCTCGTCGAAGCATGCGTCGGTCATTTTGTGTTTTACCTTCATCTCCAGAGCCATGAGCGTTACTTTCAGGTGGTTATCCTCGGGCCTGCATCCTTCATACAATGGAGTAACCGTGTCTAACTCCAGTTGATCCATCTTGGCTTTCTCTCGGGCGACAGCTCTTGCGGTATCCGTCTGCTTGAGATGCAGCTCTTGAATATGAGGGTCCTGCACCCAGCCCAACGATGGTCCAACGTCGTCTGCTCCGCCGGCATCATCATCTTCATGATCATGCCCGTCGTCTGCTCCGGCATCTTCCTCATCATCATGTCCTGCATCTTCTACATGATGACTGTGTACAGCATCACCGTCGTGATCATCTCCTGGGGATTCTTCGTCTTCTCGCCCGCCCGAGCCGCGGTGGTTGTCTTGCTGCCCTTCCTCATTTCTTGCCCGGCCACCATGGACGACTTCGTAGTCATCTTCATCACCTTGCCACCGATAGCCATCCATGAAACCACGCAAGAGCAGGTGGTCCCGCACCTTCCTGGAATTCGGGTCCGCAATAAGGCTCTTCAGCTAGCATCTTCGACACGGACATCTTATCTCCGTCTCGTTCTTTTGAAGCATCTCGGCCTTTGCAAAACTCAAAAACCTATTCACGATGCCTTCGGTCATCGTGCAGACCTTGGTCGCCTGCGGGGTAGAGGAAAACGATATTTTAGAACCAAGAAAATTTTTGGCATGACTTTCCCTAAAAAAAGGACCAAAAAAATGCTTAATGCCAAAATTCTCGCCGAAACGGAAATGAATCAACATTCCGGCAAAATATTGGCAACTATCGCATTTCAAATACCAGTACACCTCCAAACACAAACACATATGCAACACCACAAACATATGCAACAACGTGAACATACATAGATCTAGCTAGGCCATAAAAAGTGCATGTGCACATTGTTGTAGGGAGAACAACATAAATATAGCTTCCCCCTTACTTACCTATCAAAACAAGGTAATTTAACCACTTAATTTGAATGAATCTGTGGTGGAAATGAGGTGACAAAGAGGAGGCACCCGAGACAAGGAGGAGGTGGAGAGAATGAAGTGGGGAGAAAGTGAGTGGGTAGGAGTGGCTGTCCAAAATATCTTGTTGGTGCCCACTTACTAATGGCGCACCACCTCAAAATGCGTCATTAGTAACCCATGTTACTAATGGGGCACCTTCTGGTGGTGCGCCATTAGTAGTTTTGCAAAAGAATAATAAAAAAAACATACTAATGACGCACTGTCCCAAAGTGAAAGGTGCGCCATTAGTAGTTTTGCAAAAAAAAAGAATAAAAAATATAATAAAAAAAATAATAGTAGTGGCGCACTATGTGAAAGGTGCGCCATTAATAGTTACAACTAGTAATGGCGCACTTTGTCTGGATGCGCCATTAATATGTTTGGAAAAGGAAAAAAAAATGATACTAATGGCGCACCCCGCGCCAGGTGCACCATTAGTGTATTCAACTCTAATGGCGTACCAGAAGGTGGTGCGCCATTAGTATATACTAATGGCGCACCGCATGTCTGGTGCGCCATTAGTGTCAATCTCATCTATAGCCCTATTTCTAGTAGTGCTATCACTGCCCCCAACTACCACTATCATATATAACTAAGGCACCACTATCACAACCACCACTGCTATTACTACCAGAAAGTTGGTCAAATGAATTATTCAAAATTAACATCTGTTGCGACTTTGTTTGCCACTCAACTGCTTGTCCGGGAACTTTTCTCCATTTTTTAGGGTGAGATCACTTCAACAAAACATATCATTTTATCAACAAAAAAAAATTACCATTTCACTATACTTCAATTTTGTAGTCCGGATGAGTTTTTAATGACATTTCCGAATGAGTTGAATACCTAGTTGGGTAGCCAAAAAATTGGCCTATACAGCTGAAATATTGAATAGGTTCGAACGGAGCACGACAAAGCATCCATTGCAAATGGATTCCTCTAGAATTCTATCAGGACTTATGGATGGTCATCAAATCGGATCCCATATAGATGCTTATTTTTCCACATGCCGAGTAACCGGACCTATTCAGAGTAAATTTTGTTCAAATCATTTCGCTGGAAAAAAGAAGGCTGAATGGATCTTGCTGTATAGGATAATTTGCCTGCTTAACGCTTAGCTACCAAATTCTCACCAAAATCGAGACTAACATGCTCAATGCAATAGCCAATCATCTGGTCCGACCAGCTCAAATGATATTCATGAAAGGGACAAAACATCCACGATGGAGGACTTATCTTCCCCGAGACCAAGCACACGATGCATCGAAAAAACATGAATCGGACAATTTTCAAAATCTACATTGAAAAAGCTTGTGACATAGACAGACGGAAACGAAGGAATTCTCCAAGAAATGGTGTATGCAGGTCAACAATGTTGTCCAGTGGTAGTTTTGCTATAAATTTCAATGCAAACGTTCACCATTAATTTTGATAAGAAAAAAGGACTCCAATAGCTTGGCTATAGAAGCTACTTGTTGATGATAGCTTATGGTCCTCCGACGTGTGGTTTCGATGTAGAATTGGATCCATCTCTATGTGTCCTTGCTCGGAGTTGTACTTGTATTGTCTTTATGCATCCTATGCGGCCCTTAACAACCTCCCTCCGCTCCTAGTGCTTCCATGTATGTGGTTAAAACATTACCAGTGTCGCATTCATCTTTGTGTTGTGTTGTAACATTGTACTTCCTATTTTTCTGTATTCTAGCTTAGGCAAGATGTATAGACCCTCGGGCTATATAGTTTTCAATATGATTTCCAACATAAACTGTATCATAGTTCACTACACCACAACACTGAATTGGGGGCAATTAACTGCCGGGAGAAATAGTAGAACAAGGGCAAAATATCTGCCGGGAATCTAGTTACTGCCAGCAGAAATACTTACGGGTAGAAAAACTGCCGGGAGAAGTTGAGTACCAAGGGCATGCACACTGCCGGAAATGTTCTCTACGTTTCAGGGCATCAAATCTGCCGGCACAATTAAACCCTGGCCCACTATCTGCCGGGCTGTCCATGGCGCGAGACCAAAAACAATTGGGCCCAAACGCGTGGTGGCGCGGGAACGCGCGATAGACTAAAAGTTTTTGCTCAAAAAAAAAAGAACTGAAAATTTTCGCTCAAAAGACCTAGCCGCCGCCCCCAACCAGTTCTTCCCCAAATCAAACATTCGAGTGCCCTCCTTCTCCGCCGCCGCCGCCGCCGCCGACATACCCTCTGCCCTCGACCGCGCCCTCCACCACCGATCCCTCTGCTCTCGAACGCGCCGTCCACCACCGACCCCTCTGCCCTCGAACGCGCCCTCCACCACCGACACCCTCTGCCCTCAAACGCGCCCTCCACCACCGACACCCTCTGCTGACCTGTGCGACCCCCACCAATATCGATGACGCCGGTGCGTAGAGGTCAACCTCGCCTCTGGTTTCGCTCCCTTCGGGGCCGGTGCGTCGAGGTCGACATCGCCTTGCTCCCCACCACGTCTCCCGCCACCCTGACAACAAGCGCGATGTCTGCTCCCCACTACGCTAGTACAACATGGTGCTCAGATCTGTCATGAAGGAAACGAGATGCAGGTGTGCTTTTTCCATTCAAAGGTTGTGAAGCTCTCCTTTCCTACTCGATGAGAACTCACAAGATGCTGTTGCTTTATCTTCTCCTCGCTGCACATTTTCCCTCGGTTCCACCGAGTCACTACTTGGCTCCACCTCCACGTCTTTCTTATTGCTGCTAATTTATATCTTGCTACTAAATTGATGCAGGTGCTACCAGTGAAAGGATGTGAGATTGGTTCTAGCAGCTGTAGGTTTGTTTGGAATTCATAATGCTCATGATTTGCAAAGGCTATCAGCCAGGTTAGTGTACACGTACTCTGGTATTTCATTTTCTTATCTTAATATGCATGTATATGTGCCTATGATTTGTAAAATGTAATGTGCTTGTATCCAGCCAATTTTAGCGACATTGATGGGTCTTTGTTTATTCAGGTTCAGGCATTGCACAACTGAAGGCAAGTGTTTCACAGCTTGAGAAAGTTTACTCACTAATGGCTGACTGTATACAACTTTAGAAAGTTTCTTGTGCTACCATCTACAAGAACTAAATTATAGACATGAGTGCTGATTTGATATTGAAAATTGCTCTATAAAATTAATAACTTTTCCTTCCCTGATTTATCATCTACCGAATTGTTTCGTAGCAGTTCAGTGGTGCCCTATCTGAATTTTCAACCAGCATGAAACACTGCACTGGGCAGAAAATAGTTGTAGAAAGGAATGCCGTTAGTGGCTGGCACTGCCATCAGGCTATCACACACGACACTAAATTGGGCTTGTTGGACAGTGCAGGTCATCTGCACCAGATAATAGAAGCCCTGCAAGGTCCAACATGGCTATGGTTTGCTTGTGTGGAGAGGCTAATTTTCTGAGCTGCAGCATGAATAATTTTTACCTTATGATCCAGAAAAGGAAAGAAAAACAATCTATTTCTTATCGTGTTGGTTGGTTGGCTACTTGCACATTTCCTATGAACCATGCCTTGATAATCGAGCCGCCACTGTAATCTCACATCATGATCAGTCCTCACTTGATGAAGTAGCATTTTGACAAGTTAGTTAATTTTCTGAAGTTCTTGGCATTATTTTTTGACGCCGCCTGCTTTGATACACTTCATTCTTTACCATTGGCTGATCTAAGCTCATTTTTTTACCAGAACACGTCGATGCATAGCATTAAACGTCTGCCAAAAAGAGTCGACAGCTCCTTGCGCTCAAGCATTATATTGTCTGACCTCCTAAGGGTCGTCGAGGAGTTGGTATATAATAGCAGCGACGCAAATGCTTAAAAGGTATTCCTTTCATATGTAGGAAAAATGATCTTGATATGCTATTCTGACCTGAATAGTCATTGCTTTTTATATGAAAATAAATGCCAAACAATCCACAGTTCCGCTTGTATTATCTATACTGGTTATCACTTTCACATTCAAAAGAAGGGTATATGCTTACCTCATGTATTGACAATATGTATATACATATACCTATTTCATATCGATGTTTCAGTAAATGTCAGAACATGTTACATTAAAGTGGAAGATGATGGTATTTGCTTGTTGGAAATACACCCTCAGGATCGATCACATCAAACTGCACGAACACACACGCACAAAAAACTGATAGCCAAGGGCCCTTGTCGTGCCCTTTTTTCTTTTTATTTCTTTTTCTCCTTTTCTCTTTTCACCGGTTACAATCTTAGCAGTCCTATACGTGCATATATACACGCTAGGACCTGACCCATCAAACCGACACAAACAAGACTTCCTTGACCTATACGGACACATACTTCGCCCACATAAGGCAATAGCCACAGCCGTGTAGGACTAGGAAACTTAACTAAAACATACCTAATCTAATTACTCGGCCAGATTTACATCCTACGAATTCTGGCCGGACACTACTAACACAAGAAAAGCAAACTGACTGAAGCTAGCTTTCCTATACTATTACACCAAATGCAAACTTGTAAACTATTATGTTTGGATTAAGCTAACAATCACCCCATAATCCAAACCCTCGACCCTTTACCCGAACGAAATACGCAGACGACCACATATTCATCTTGTCAAGTTAGCTGCCTCTGGTGACGCGACTTACCGGACCGTAACTTCTCTCTTCACGCAACGATGGCCACCACTTTATCATCATCTTTTTCATACCGACTTGTAGACTGAAATCAACAATTACCTGGACTACCAGCCACACTGTCACATCTTAGCGTGCTACATGCCGACTAAACGCATAGCCTCATGCAGGAACTCGTCTTAACTGGTCCGCGTCCATCTTCACGTTGATCTTCATCTTCTTACCGGTTGCTTGCGAACGGGGAGACACATCTCTTCACCCGCCACATCTTAAATCTTGTCATTGTCGCCGATGCCACATCTTATAGAACGACACGTCCTGTCCAGCGGCAACACAACTCTCCATATACGTGCAACTCATCTCCATCGTATATGAATTCGCCGGAACTCCACGACCACGAACGGAAACGCAAGGCACAAATTCCTTTTTGCATCCGCACTCGCTTGCAATTCTCCTCCGCCAGTGACGCATCTCAACTGCAGCAGGAGACTGACACACTTTATCTCTTGGACGCACCTTGCAAGAACTCATGCGCACACATCGATGATGGCTCGCAACTTCGCCATCTCCACCTTGCACCCTCCAACGATGATCTCGACGATTTCCTCAGTGTCGCAACTTCGGCACCTCCATAACCATCAACGATCACCAACGCCTTGCTGACGACAGCACTGTCGCCCTCCTCCAGGTAGTTTCACCGAACGACGATCACCTGTCACCTCGCTTGCGACAGCATCCTTGCCGCCTTCTTGTCGCTGCTCCATCGACTGACAACTGTCTGATCCTCCTTGTCGCCGCTCAAAAGACAATTGCCTGCTCCTCCTCGTCGCTGCACCGCCCAGCGACTATATCGCCCACTCCTCGTTGTCGCTACACCAGCGACTGTATCGCCCGCCCCTAAACGCTAGTAGGTCGCCACCCCGGGGCAAGCGCAGCTTCAAATCGACCTTGCTCTAGATACCAATTGTCGGAAATACACCCTCAGGATCGATCAAATCAAACTGCACGAACACACACGCACAAAAAACTGATAGCCAAGGGCCCTTGTCGTGCCCTTTTTTCTTTTTATTTCTTTTTCTCCTTTTTTCTTTTCACCGGTTACAATCTTAGCAGCCCTATACGTGCATATATACACGCTAGGACCTGACCCATCAAACCGACACAAACAAGACTTCCTTGACCTATACGGGCACATACTTCGCCCACACAAGGCAATAGCCACAGCCGTGTAGGACTAGGAAACTTAACTAAAACATACCTAATCTAATTACACGGCCAGATTTACATCCTACGAATTCTGGCCGGACACTACTAACACAAGAAAAGCAAACTGACTCAAGCTAGCTTTCCTATACTATTACACCAAACGCAAACTTGTAAACTAATATGTTTGGATTAAGATAACATTGCTTACCTCACGTATTTAACTTTCTTATCACTGGGATTTGCTTCTGAAAAAACATTGTCTTTGTTGTAGCTATTGCGGGTTGGGGTATTGCTTGAGATGAATTCTTTCTATTGGGAGAAAAATATGGTAAGTCATATCTTTGGGTGCTTTTCTGAATTCGTGGGTATCAGAATGAGATTGTTCTCATATAGAAAGGATTGCCTAATTTGCTTCACAAAAGTAATAATGGAACTGTCATCCATTCTGTGATAGTTGACCTCGATGATTGATATTTAAAGGGGATATTATGTTTATTCTACCCGGAATTCTGATTTTTGCTTGCATTGCAATGTAATATTGCACTTGAATTAATATATATGTTTTAGTAACAGTTGCTCTTGTTTACATAATACCATTGCATATTAGCGTGGGTGAGGTATGGGGGCCATTTGCTTTCAGATACATGCTTGTTGCTATTTCAGAACATTGAAACTTTATTTAGAATTTTGTTTCCTATATGCTTCATGCAAATGAAACTGCAGTAAACATACGGACTATGCTTGTCCTGAATGTGCTTAGCCTTTTTATGCATACAATTAGTGGAACCTTTTACATGTCCAGTCTACGCATGTCCAGGAACTAAGCTTTTGCTTGTCCTGTGTATTATAAAGCTTAATCTTTTGTTATTGTTGGGCCAGTACTTGAAACGGTGTCTTGGTCTGCCAGTCGTAGAACCATTTATGAATAGCATAGGTGTTGCCTTCACTTGTATTCCTGCGCATAGTCTAATACTAATTTTTCCTTGCTCTAATACTCCTTTTTTCCTTAAGACAAGCAAAATGGCATCACATCCTCGATTATCTCTATGGTCCTGCATCATCTTTCATAAATCTAATTAAGTAATGGCTGGCTTGCATTGTTTAGGAGAAATGTACCTTTTCATGTGTGGCATTACTGTTCAGTATTTCATACTCAACAGGAATCTTGCTATAGATACACACTGGAAGTCTAAAATCATACTAGTAGAAATAGATGTTCTGTCAGCTACACATCTATTTTGTTGCGTGTGTCTCGTACTACTCAATTTGTGATTAAATAGGTATTCTGCATATAAGTTTGCCAACTGATTGACCATGTAAGACTGGAAACAGCACCATCTTGGTGACATCTAATTTGTTCAATTTTTTTGCAGAAAGTGCTAGTCCAATGGATAAGAACATTGGCACATGTGACTCGGAGCCCAAAAGACTAGTAAGAATGTTGTAAACCACGTGAACATAACACCAAACATTTTAGTTTCTATACTACTGTCATGTTCGTGCTGGAAAAACGTTTGAATTTTGCTGTTTTCCATGGGATGAAACTATTTCATATCTTGAACTACATTCATTGTGTCTTTATACCAAAATACAAGATCCCATGATGTAAAACATTAATTCCAGTTGTGGATGTCACTTCCTTTAATCACTTCCTAATTTGTCTTATGTGCAGTTTTCTGGGCGGTGTTATATGGAATCTTCACATACAGGGAACTGAAATTTATATCAGTGGTAATCATACGATGTAATAGTGGTGAACTAGATGTGCTTAATTTATGTGTCAATGCATGAAACTTTTTTATTTTTCTATTAAATTGAATATTCACTTGATGACTTGAAAGGAAATTTCATTAGAAATTCTCTTGATGCTGTAGACGTATTTCTTATAAAACAGGAATAGTGCACTCAATATACTCTTTTGAGTGTTGTAATCAATGTAATGCAGATAATGTTTTATTATACATGTATTTTTCAATTCTTCTCTTACTGTCCAGGTTGTTGGAAATGTTCCTGAAGACGGGTTAAGATACCTTGATGTAACCATATGCTCTGAGCTCACCTAGAAGACCTTACAAGCTTTACTCTTTGTGCTTGTTCCATTTTGTACAACTTCGACGTCTTGAACCTGCAGATGCTAAATTATAATGTAATTCTTCACATGTAATCAGTGAATTGCATATATTGTAACCTTGTAAATATTTGATGAACATAATTTATAATATGAATGTAAAGTACTTGTGCCGATTCCTTTCAACCGATGCCTTGTCAGTGTGTGTATCTAAATGTTAAATAAATGAAGAATTGTGATACTAAAGTGTAATAATGATATAGATTGGGTTATAAGGTACCACATGCATATAATCTGCCGGGAAAACTATTAACTGCCGGGAGAACAAGTCTGCCGGGAGAATAGAAACTGCTGGGAGAAATTGGAACATGACGGCATACAAACTGCCGGGAGATCTCTATCTGCCGGGAATTATAATCCCCGGCAGCCGTTCTTGTGGCAGTTCTATCTGCCGGGAGAAAATTATTCCCGGCAGTTTGCCTGCCATCCTAAGCTACTTCTCCTGGCAGTTATCCTGTCCTTGCATCAGTGTCGTGGTGTAGTGGTTTTTGACCCTTTTCCCACATAAATTGGGTCATTTTTTTGAGTTGATATTAATAGAGTAAAATATACTAGAGGTCCTAAAAGTATCCAAGTGTATCAAGTAGGTCCTACAAGTTTGAAATCATTCACCATAGATTGAGATCTGTCACAAGAGGCATGACCTCTCGGCATGCCAAGGCTTCTACCATTACCCTCAGTAGTGCTTAAGTGCAGGCTATTTGACTCGGACGTGTTATGAAAAGCTTGAGGTATTTCGCGCCCCCGCCTAGGGGACCTCCAACTTTCTGAACATGTTTGTGGTGATAATGTTTACTGAGATTTCGTGGTTGACCAGAACTTTGTTGAGCTCATTT
This sequence comes from Secale cereale, assembly GCA_902687465.1. NCBI lineage: Eukaryota > Viridiplantae > Streptophyta > Magnoliopsida > Poales > Poaceae > Secale > Secale cereale. The sequence goes on along the minus strand of LR738709.1, from coordinate 28,138,001 downwards.
TCGCCCAGCTTTACCTATATCATGAATGGCTTTTGATCCCTGTCCTAGCCAGCGCCTAGGAAATCACCTCAAGGGATCCTTACCCTACGTGCCATTAGTTGTTGAGTGAAGACTGATCCATGCACCAAGATCGAGCCCAACCTTTGGCATGTCAAGCATGGATACAATGGATGCATTAATGCACCTTGGAGATTTTAGTCCCTCAACAACTATGGTACACTTTAAGGAAGAAAATAAAGAGGGAAACATGTGAAGTTCAGTGAAGGTGATTAAGTCTGCAACAAGGTGGAGCCAACTTGTGTATGGCAAGACTACATACATTGGATGCGCTAGTGCGCCTTAGAGATGTTATTTTATCGATGGCTAGGACTGCACTTGAAACAAGAAATTTAAAGAAGCAGACACGAGAAGTTTGGTGAAGCAATGAAGTCTACACATACATGCTGACTATAAATGACTATTTTCCTCATATAACAGAAGCAATGCTCGAAAGAAGAATAGAGGTGTGTCATTGTGAGACAACTGTGTAGAATATGAATAATTCTATGGAGAGGGCGAAAATTACCAACACACATAAGTGGCACTAGGAGTTGAATGGGGGGGTATATTTCTGAAATGGGATGCATTGGAAATTTGACCTAGAGGTCAAAGCTTGGGACTGGAGTTCGTCTTTGCGGTTGGTAGGCAGAGCTTTGGCCTAGCAGATGAACAAGGCGAACGTTATTGAGGCTGTGGGAAAATCATCTCGTCTACCAGCTACATCATCGACATGTTTACGCTCTTGTTTGCCCTAACAAATATCCAAACCGGTGTCGTAGCTCCAGAAAGGCCCGACACAGGCAGAATGCCGACCAAAACAAGTCCTACAATCACCAATACGGCGAGTAGTTAGCCAAATGAACCGAAGTACTATGATGCTAAATTTGTTGTCTCACTTTTGCCACAAGCAACAACAAACAGGTGCTTGTATACTATGTGCATCAGAGTCAACCCACGGGATGTGAACATGTAGCACACACTGTATATTCTAGTTTTTGAATAGTTGATACATATTACATACACATTGCACAAACATTGACTGGATCAACCAGTATTATTACGTCTCCTCAAACATTGACCCGAGACGTCACGTGGGTTCTGGCTACTTATGTTGGTTTTTGGTCTCTAGATCAGACCACCCACGATCAACAAAGTACGTCTGTACGTCTGTACGTATGTGCTAAGCTAGCACACAGGCTAGCAGGTGGATTAATGAACAGTAACCACAGCCGTTACGTGCTGCTCACTGGTACTTCTGTACGTAGAGTAATCGCTTTCGGATCAATTTCAGCTCTCGGCGAAACCTCACGTAAACGTAGCGAACGAAACAAAAAACACTGAATGGATTTAATGGCCGCAGGTGCCTTTCACACCTGTTGATTTTCTTTCTATGTCGGAAGACCAGCTAGTCAGCAGCGTTCATCCCCTCTTCTGCTGCCGGCCGGTGGTGTGGGCCTGCGAGCTCGGCCTAAATAAAGGTGGTTTGGCCTTGTTGTTTTTGGAGCGCCATGTCGTCGATCTGCTTTATACAAGCCTCTTCGACCAAGACGTCGACGAGTTCCGGTCTTCCTCTCGGTGATTCCACCGTTTGGCACATGGTATCACCGGATACATAGATTGGAATCGATCCGGTCGTGCGCTCCCTTATATTTGACCAGTGAGGCTTCATGAGAGAGTGATGCGAAGCTTCGCTCTTGACTACGCCATGGGACATTTCTAGATATAGATATCCATGGTATTGACAGATGTGGAGGTCATGGTGACTGCGAACGGTGGTTTGTCATGGTGGAGAGGTGTTTTGGTGCCGATGAAGAATGGCGGCACATGTTTTTCCTGTGTGTCGGGTGTTGGTCACTTGCATCAGCAACCTTAGAAAAAGTGGGTGGCAGCATAGGTGGACTTCATTTTTGGTGGTGCTCGTTGAGTACCGAGTCGTGAATTCTAGGGTCAAAACCTAAGGTCTGGCCTTCGCTGGTTGTGCCTGCCAATGGCCTTGTTAAAGGTATTTTTTTGTGAACTCGGACTTTCTTCAGGGTGAAAACTCAAGATCTTCGATCGGGCAACGACCACGCTGTGCTTTGTTTCCTTCCCAGAGGCGTCGTTTTTGTAGAATCTCTTGTGCGGTCCGGGTGTTGCCTTCGGTGGTGGTTAGAGTGTTGTTGTTGTGAAAGATTCGTCATCGCGACGGGGTCATTGTTTTCTATTTCTCTCTTTCTTATTTTTTTTAATGTGTGCATCCTTGTTGTCTTTGGACATTTTGTTGGTGCAGAGGCTGGGTGTAATTGATATCTTCACGATATTAATAAATTCCCTTGGTCAAAAACGACGGATCCATCTAGCTAGTTGGTCTGCAATCTGTTCATGGGTGGTGGCTGCATGGCGACGTAGAAGGAGCTCAGCGGCCGGACGCTCAAGGATGAGTGGCCTCCAGTTGTGGCCTACGGTGGGTCTCGTTGTCATGGACTTGCGTACATTGGTTGTTTGTTTCATCCAACTCGTGTCGACGGGACCCAACAAGGCACTTCGGCGAGGTGGTACTCGACGGTGATGTACTCCGCCATTGGTGTTGGTCTTTTTACCACTTTGGACTGCATTGGCGGCTTCGATGTGGATTACGGTGGCTACCGAAAGGTCTTCATGAGTGATCCTCTCTAGACCCGGTGGTCGACTTCGGCGGGGAGAGATGCAAAGTACCGACAACGACTTAATGCAGAGGGATGGTTGTCTAGCGGGGCGGTCACACATCGCATGTAGCTACTGGGATTGCAGAAAAGTGGCGGCGACAACATAAAAGTGGTGTCAAATGGTGGTGCCACTCGAGCACCCGGTCTCGAGCTCCGGAGTGAAACCCTAGGTCTGTTTATACCGGGCAAATGGCGATGTTTATATGTCATTACCTTAAGGCATTGCTCGGATATGTCCGGATTGGTTCTTCAGGGTGGAAACCTATATTCTGACCTTGGGTGGTTGGATCCTGTGACGGCGGCGATTGAGCGTCGCTCCTTCTTGAAGGCGCTGCTGTTGAAGAACATCATCAACCACGTGGTGTCATGAGATTGTTGGCGCTGATATGGTCGTGGTTGTAGTTTGCCGATCATGGATTTGATCGGGTTTTCCCAATGCTAGAGCATAGCTTTGGTCATACATGACTTTTCTATTTGCTGGCGTGTTTTTGTTTGCGTGTGTTGATTTTGGATGTATTAATCTTAACTATACAAAGGTCACGTGTAAGCTCTTTGTGTTTGTAACTTCTTTACGCTTCATTTTAAGCTAATAAAATCTACTCCCTCCGTCCCATAATGTAAGACGTTTTTTGACACTATACTAGTGTGAAAAAATGTCATACATTATGGGACAGAGGGAGTACTATTTATCGGAAAAACATACGCATCCTATACGGGGACTGCCTCCACGCCCTTACCGGAGGAGTACTAAGCCGTGTTTAGCTCTAACAACTTACGCACCCCCTCCTCAACGGCAGGAGGAACGGTTGCTGCGAAGAGCCAGTGGACAGGGACCAGCCAGCTACTAAAATGTTTTAATAATGGTCATGAGATTGTCAATTTCCTGTCGGCTAGGGTTTGCGAAGAGGATCGCGTCGTCGGCGTATAAGCTAACTCTGGCAGTGATTCAATGATCAGGGAGGAGGCCCGGATGTTGGAATTTACTTGTATTTACTAGTCCAAATAAATTCAGAAATTCTCATTGACACATTATTATTTTGTTAATTGGGAAAATTAATGAGTCATTGATTAATTAGTAACGGTCGCATTTATTGGGGCTGTTTCTATTTCATTAACAGACCCGGTTATTACGACCGTTTCTGACTCATTAACAAACGCGTTTATTGTTACTGTTTCTATTTCATAAACGGACGTGTTAAGTACGGCAGTTTCTAAATCATAAACGGACGCGTTTATGGCGGCTACTTTGACTCCCAACATACACTATATAAACCCGTACCAAGCCAGCCTTGGGAGTAGGTTGTTTTCGTATGGTTTCTCACCGTTCCAAAATATTGCGCCGCCACTCAAGCCTTCTCCATCCCTCCTTCAGGCGTGCACCAGAAGAAGGGACAGCAGGCCTCCGGAACCCCGCCTCTTGCGATCCTGTACGGGAGAGGGGCGATCAGGTTTTTGGGGAGAGCTCTCACTCGACTGCTGACAGCGATCACTTCCCCAACGACGCGACTTCCCCGACATCGGCAACCTCTTCCTCGACGACGACATGGCCCAGACCGGGGACAACACAGTCGCTACTACAGCTGCTGCTGAAGGAAATATGCCCTAGAGGCAATAATAAAGTTGTTATTTATATTTCCTTATATCATGATAAATGTTTATTATTCATGCTAGAATTGTATTAACCGGAAACTTAGTACATGTGTGAATACATAGACAAAACAGAGTGTCCCTAGTATGCCTCTACTAGACTAGCTCATTGATCAAAGATGGTTATGTTTCCTAACCATAGACATGAGTTGTCATTTGATCAACGGGATCACATCATTAGGAGAATGATGTGATGGACAAGACCCATCCGTTAGCTTAGCACTATGATCGTTTAGTTTTACTGCTATTGCTTTCTTCATGACTTATACATGTTCCTATAACTTTGAGATTATGCAACTCCCGAATACCGTAGGAACACCTTGTGTGCTATCAAACGTCACAACGTAACTGGGTGATCATAAAGATGCTCTACAGGTGTCTCCGAAAGTGTTCGTGGTGTTGGCATAGATCAAGACTAGGATTTGTCACTCCGAGTGTCGGAGAGGTATCTCTGGGCCCTCTCGGTAATGCACATCATAATAAGCCGTGCAAGCCAAAGACTAATGAGTTAGTCACGAGATGATGTATTACGGAACGAGTAAAGAGACTTGCCGGTAACGAGATTGAACTAGGTATTGAGATACCGACGATCGAATCTCGGGCAAGTAACATACCGATGACAAAGGGAACAACGTATGTTGTTATGCGGTTTGACCGATAAAGATCTTCGTAGAATATGTAGGAGCCAATATGAGCATCCAGGTTCCGCTATTGGTTATTGACCGGAGATGAGTCTCGGTCATGTCTACATAGTTCCCGAACCCGTAGGGTCCGCACGCTTAACGTTTGATGACGATCGGTATTATGAGTTTATGAGTTTTGATGTACCGAAGGAGTTCGGAGTCCCGGATGAGACCGGGGACATGATGAGGAGTCTCGAAATGGTCGAGACGTAAAGATCGATATATTGGACGACTATATTCGGACATCGGAAAGGTTCCGAGTGATTCGGATATTTTTCGGAGTATATGGGCCTTATTGGGCCATACGGGAATAGAGGAGAAAGGCCAAAAGGAAGGAGGCGCGCGGCCCCCCTCTGGTCCGAATTGGACAAGGGGTGCAGCCCCCTTTTCCTTCTCACTCTCCACCTCTTTCCTTCTCTCCTACTCCGGAAAGGAAAGGGGAATCCAACTAGGACTTGGGAGTCCTAGTAGGACTCCCCACACTTGGCGCGCCCCCTCTAGGGCCGGCCTCTCCCTTGCTCCTTTATATACGAGGGCAGGGGGCACCCTAGGACACACAAGTTGAATTGTTCCAGCCGTGTGCGGTGCCCCCCTCCACAGAAACAAACCTCGGTCATACCGTCGCAGTGCTTAGGCGAAGCCCTGCGCCGGTAGATACATCATATCCGTCACCACGCCGTCGTGCTGACGAAACTCTCCCGTGAAGCTCAACTGGATCAAGAGCTCGTGGGACGTCATCAAGCTGAACGTGTGCTGAACGCGGAGGTGCCGTACGTTCGGTGCTTGATCGGTTGAATCGCGAAGAAGTTCTACTACATCAACCGCGTCACTTGACGCTTCCGCTTCCGGTCTACGAGGGTACGTAGACACACTCTTCCCTCTCGTTGCTATGCATCTGGTAGATAGATCTTGCGTGATCGTAGGAAAATTTTAAAATACTACGTTCCCCAACAGTGGCATCATGAGCCAGATCTATGCGTAGATGATATGCACGAGTAGAACACAATGAGTTGTGGGCGATACTAGTCATACTGCTTACCAGCATGTCATACTTTGCTTCGGCGGTATTGTGAGATGAAGCGGCCCGGACCGACATTACGCGTACGCTTACGCGAGACTGGTTTCACCGTTATGAGCACTCGTTGCTTAAAGGTGACTGGCGGGTGTCTGTCTCTCTCACTTTAGCTGAATCAAGTGTGGCTACGCCCGGTCCTTGTGAAGGTTAAAACAGCACATACTTGACGAAACATCGTTGTGGTTTTGTATGCGTAGGTAAGAACGGTTCTTGCTAAGCCCGTAGCAGCCACGTAAAACTTGCAACAACAAAGTAGAGGACGTCTAACTTGTTTTTGCAGGGCATGTTGTGATGTGATATGGTCAAGACATGATGAGTTATATGGCTTTATATGAGATGATCATGTTTTGTAATGTTATCGGCAACTGGCAGGAGCCATATGGTTGTCGCTTTATTGTATGATATACAATCGCCATGTAATTGCTTTACTTTATCACTAAGCGGTAGCGATAGTCGTAGAAGCAATAGTTGGCGAGACGACAACGATGCTACGATGGAGATCAAGGTGTCGCGCCGGTGACGAAGGTGATCATGACGGTGCTTTGGAGATGGAGATCAAAAGCACAAGATGATGATGGCCATATCATGTCACATATTTTGATTGCATGTGATGTTTATCTTATTATGCTTCTTATTTTGCTTAGAATGACGGTAGCATTATAAGATGATCCCTTACTAAATTTCAAGGTACAAGTGTTCTCCCTGAGTATGCACCGTTGCGAAAGTTCGTCGTGCCGAGACACCACGTGATGATCGGGTGTGATAAGCTCTACGTTCAAATACAACGGGTGTAAGCCAGTTTTGCACACGCAGAATACTCGGGTTAAACTTGACGAGCCTAGCATATGCAGATATGGCCTCGGAACACTAGAGACCGAAAGGTCGAGCGTGAATCATATAGTAGATATGATCAACATAAGATGTTCACCATTGAAACTACTCCATCTCACGTGATGATCGGACATGGTTTAGTTGATTTGGATCACGTGATCATTTAGATGACCGGAGGGATGTCTATCTAAGTGGGAGTTCTTAAGTAATATGATTAATTGAACTTTAATTTATCATGAACTTAGTCCTAGTAGTATTAGCATATCTATGTTGTAGATCAATAGCTCGCGATGTTGCTCCACGTTTATTTTTTATATGTTCCTAGAGAAAACCAAGTTGAAAGATGTTAGTAGCAATGATGCGGAATTGTTCCGTGATCTGAGGATTATCCTCATTGCTGCACAGAAGAATTATGTCCTTGATGCACCGCTAGGTGACAGACCTATTGCAGGAGCAGATGTAGACGTTATGAACGTTTTGACAAAAGCTCGGTATGATGACTACTTGATAGTTTAGTGCTCCATGCTTTACGGCTTATAACCGGGACTTCAAAAACGTTTTGAACGCCACGGAGCATATGAGATGTTCCAAGAGTTGAAATTAGTATTTCATACTCATGCCCGTGTCGAGAGGTATAAGACTTCTGACAGTACTTTGCCTACAAGATGGAGGAGAATAGCTCAACCAGTGAGCATGTGCTCAGATTGTCTGGGTACTACAATTACTTGAATCAAGTGGGAGTTAATCTTCCAGATAAGATAGTAATTGACAAAATTCTCTAGTCACTATCACCAAGTTAGTAGAACTTCGTGATGAACTATAATATGCAAGGGATGACGAAGGTAATTCTCGAGCTCTTCGCAATGCTGAAATCGGCGAAGGTAGAAATCAAGAAAGAACATCAAGTGTTGATGGTTAATAAGACCACTTGTCTCTACTACTATTAAACAAGCAAATATATTCATCGCTAAACGTACCCAGCCTAATTTCCCCAGAACATCCCGACCAATTAGAGCCTTACGATTGAGCCAACTCATTTAGATCTAACCGATAATATAACAACTAATTCTCGCCTAAAAGTACGTCTAGCGATTTGAGGTGGCGGACGAAAACTCTGCCGCAGTTCCGCTTCCGCACCCGCTGATGTTCGGCGAAAGGAAATAAGGGCACGGGAAACAACCTATCCGCTCCGCACGAGGGAGGGCTGGGTTGTGGCGGCTTCCTCGTGCGACGGGTCGTCTGTCTTGCGCCGATCACGGGCAGCGGCGGGGCAAGCCGACGGCTGCGGGTCAAGCCGATTGGGGCAGCGGCGCATCTTTGGGAGAGGAGGCGAGGGGAGAAGAAGGAGAGGCATGGCGGCGGCTAAGGAGGTCCTACGCGCCGCAACCTTCGCCTCAAAGGGTCGTCAGATCTCCACTGCGACGCGCATCCAGGTGCTCTGTCCCACCGGTGATCCAAGCAGGGCTGGTCCTCTGCACCCAGATGCGGCATGCCGCCGGAACTCCGCCTCGAACTTCGGTTTTTGTGGTATGGATCCCTTTCCCTTTTCACCAAATTTTGCTATGTGCCTTGCCTGCCGCCTTTCAAGCAACACGCACCATTGCCCTGCTTGGCGTGTTGTGCTCACATGCTTCTCCGGCGCACGACGCCGTCCCCGTCGCCTCTCCGGTCCAATCGCAGTCATTGGGGTTCTCCCTCCAATTCGTCATGAACCACCGAAGGACGCATGCGAGCAGCGTCGGGCATTCAGAGCCTCACAGGTTTGATGGTTGCACACAAGCGATGGAACAAAGGAGCCTGCGAATTCTTAATTTCCTCATTTCATCTTTTGCTAAATGATCCTCTGTTGTTGATTGCAAAGAGAAACATGTTTTACAGTCTTTTAGATTTCGGACATGAGAGAGGATTTGGATTCTTTTTCTATCACCACACAGAGAAATGTATGTCAGTGCTAATTGAAAAGGTGTAAGAAAGTTGAGATTTCCTTTATCTGTACTGCACTATCAGTCTACGGGAGTACGGGGGCAGTCATGGAGAAGCCAAGTTTAACCGAGACTTCAATTTTTTGTGGCCTTCGTAAAAATAGAAAAGGTGCTTCTACTTCTTGAAACTCCGGACTGCTCATGTACTATTTCACATTGCCCTCTTTGTTACTCATCGCTTACTTGACAGAGATACAAAAGACGGAAAGGGAACACTACCCAACACATATTAATAATGTCGTCTCCGGAGTAAAGTCATACAAACTTTCTGGACAGTTATGCAAATCAAACCTTATTTGATGAATTTAGTAGGAAATATTCAGTTATGGATCCATTCTATGGGTGTAATTAGAGACTTCTTGTGTGTTTGTGTGTGTGTGTTTATTCTTGCTTGAATCTGGTGTTGAGGTGTGAACAGGTGAGTCCTGCTTACAGGTTTGTCTAAAGAATAGCGGTCTATCATGTATTAGCCCTTCCGTCCGGTTTAGCTTGTTTCCTTTTTTTGGGGGGAGG
>LR738709.1:28114870-28128462 GCA_902687465.1 Secale cereale | reverse complement strand
GGGGGGGTTTACACTGGTATGTTTATGTTTGCCTCAAGGCCTGAGTGACTTCGGTTTTCTGAGCATGTGCACATGGGTGCAGAAGGTGTTAGTTTTCAGATAAACACTAATTGCTATCTTGGCGAAAATGTGCAGGAAGACGATCCTGTTAGAGGAGATCCTGACTATCATTGAAATATTAGCTTGTTTTTTTCTAGAAAAGTTGGGTAAAGCAACTACGAAACTATGAATGGAATAAGTCTAAAAAGAAAGATATATATTACAATAAAGGATGACAAGAGCCTCAAGGATCTAAACACTGAAATACTAATCTGAATGTTGTCATAGAATGTACAGACCATAGGCCGGCCAGAGCCTTCTTTCGAATCGACTTGTCTTCTAAAGTTTCGCTACCTACAAGTGCCGCTTTACTGTCTAGGACAACTAGCTAGAAATTTTATAAGGGTGATTCACCAATACAATTTGAATATAAATTCCTTGCAGTTTTGTATAAGACTATTTAGTTTGTGCCGCTAACTCCACCACACCTAAATTTTGGTCCTAGGTTCACCGCTGCGTGTATGACGGCCTAAGATGGTGTGACCGGCGTGGTGTGACGGTGGTTTACAGCGGCATCAAGATTGTTGGCGAGGACTTCCCACTAGGTACGAGATGCCGGTAACCAACGCTCCATGCTTCTTCCTCCCTCCCATGTGGAGACGGCATGCCACTCTCTGATGGATGTCTCCTTCCCAATGAGTATTTCAGTTCGCCCGAGTCACTCTTTCTGATGGCAATATTAAGTTCAGTTCGTTGGTGACCTTGCTCATTAAATATTTTTGTTAGAATCCTCCATTCTAAGATTACATTATAATGCATTCTAGCCCAGAGATATGATTTCAATCATGCGACTGTTGTAGCAAAGGCCATACATCCCCTCCTACACTCAGAAAATTTGAAGCCCCATATTTTAATTTTGAACCCTAAAATGTTGTGCTCACTTGGCAATCCCAGGTCTGTTCTGGACTTTTGGTATTCAATCTAAATTATAAGCAGTCATGATGCTCAATATTGTAGCAATGAACATCAGGGTGTGTACTAAGTTCCAACTAAGAAAGTTAATTTGGCTATTTCATTTTTTACACATATCAGACTGAGTAACTGCAAAAGGGTTATATCGTTTTGAGTTTTTGTGTAAGAGAAGGTACCATCAACAATCTCGCATAATATGAAATTGATAGCTTCACACATGTAGCTATCACATGATCTTGAGTTATATTACTAAAGCGTGGATCTGTATGTATAACTGTAAAAATGTCCTATAGTAAAAAAAATGTATCATTTCTGAAGTGTTGCTTTGTTGTCCTAATGATAACCCGTTAGCAAATAAAAGTAAATAATTTGTACCTTATTTTAGCACCTAATTTTCCTTCAGTATGTTGATGTTAATAGTAGCATTTTTTTTGTTCAGATAATCATTATTTTGTAAGTCTGCATACCTTGTTTCTATTTATTTAAGTTCAGACTGTCCCTTCAAACCCCATGAGTCAAGTCTGGGATATGGTAGCATGATGCGTCCACTCCCAAAATGAGATCAAATTCTTTTAATTTCAGGTAGGAAACTATCATGGTTATTATTTTACTCTTTGGATGTTGCATAAATGCTTGAACAATTTCATCCCCTTGTAGATTTCAGTGTAGTGGTTGTAAAAGTGTAGATGGAAATGGCTTATTGAGTTGCCAATTTTCTATTGCAGGGACTCGTGAAGCACAAAGGGCAACATGGGGCTTGGAGTAGACACCCAGCTCCATGGTTCCATTCCGCAAGATGTGCTTGGATTGCCATGCTGCTGAAAACAACCAATGATGGCCTTGCTTGGTTTTGAAATTGCGAAGGTTTAGTTCAAGATTTTTATAACCCCCCCCCCTCTCTCTCTTTTTGTACGGACAATGTGTGTGCCGTCTATAAAATGTTTAGTTATGTTTGGCACATGAGTACAAACTCTTATCTCTCCACGTTTACCATGAAGAATGAAACACACATCAGTTGGCTCACTTGATTTTTTTTGCGAATAGCCTCACTTGAGTTCCTATGCTAACTGATAATCTACGCAGTCTCTTATTCTGAATGTTGTACATTTTTGTTTAGGGTCATACTAACTCGCATTTAAATAATGTCAGACCATGTCAAATGACGCCAGTGTGAAGCCGAGGTTACTTCTATTTTCCTATGTCACGTGTGAAGCTTATGCAAGGACATACCATTTTATGTACTTTGCATCGGAATGCAACAGCTCAGCTGTATCAATATGTGGATTGGAACAAACAACTTCAAGCATCCAAAATTCAAACTTGAATTAGACGTGCATTGCACGTACATGTTTACTAGTTTCAAGTAAAGGGCAAAGGGATAGAAGGGGAACTTCAAAAGGAATGACAAGCAAGTTTTCACACCCGTGAAGAAACCCAAAGCTAAACTCAAGCCTGAAACTAAGTGCTTCTACTGCAAAGGAAAAGGTCACTGGAAGTGGAACTGCCCTAGATATTTGGCGGATAAGAAGGATGGCAAAGTGAACAAAGGTATATTTGATATACAGATTATTGATGTGTATCTTACTAGTGTTCATAGCAACCCCACGGTATTTGATACTGGTTCAGTTGCTAAAGAGTAGTAACTCGAAATGGGAGTTGCATAATGAACAGAAACTAGTTAAAGGTGAAGTGACGATGTGTGTTGGAAGTGGTTCCAAGATTGATATGATCATCATCGCACACTCCCTATACTTTCGGGATTAGTGTTGAACCTAAATAAGTGTTATTTGGTGTTTGTGTTGAGCATCAATATGATTTGATCATGTTTATTGCAATACGGTTATTCATGTAAGTTAGAGAATAATTGTTGTTCTGTTTACATGAATAAAAAACCTTCTATGGTCATACACCCAATGAAAATAGTTTGTTGGATCTCGATCGTGTGATACACATATTCATAATATTGAAGCCAAAAGATGCAAGGTTAATAATGATAGTGCAACTTATTTGTGGCACTGCCGTTTAGGTCATATTGGTGTAAAGCGCATGACGAAACTCCATAGTGATGGACTTTTTGGAATCACTTGATTATGAATCACTTGGTGCTTGCGAACCATGCCTCATGGGCAAGATGACTAAAACTCCGTTCTCCGGAACTGTGGAGCGAGCAACAGAGTTGTTGGAAATCATACATACTGATGTATGCAGACCAATGAGTGTTGAAGCTCACGGCGGGAATCGTTATTTTCTGACCTTCACTGATGATTTGAGCAGATATGGGTATATCTACTTAATGAAGCACAAGTCTGAAACATTTGAAAAGTTCAAAGAATTTCAGAGTGAAGTGGAGAATCATCGTAACAAGAAAATTAGAGTTTCTACGATATGATCGTAGAGGTAAAATATTTGAGTTAGCGAGTTTGGCCTTCAGTAAAAACAATGTGAAATAGTTTCACTACTCACGCCACCTGGAACACCACAGTGTAATGGTGTGTCCGAACGTCATAACCGTACTTTATTAGATATAGTGCGATCGATGATGTCTCTTACCGATCTACCACTATTGCTTTTGGGGTTATGCATTAGACACAGCTACATTCACGTTAAATAGGGCACCATCTAAATCCGTTGATACGACACCTTATGAACTATGGTTTGGCAAGAAACCAAAGTTGTCGTTTCTTAAAGTTTGGGGCTGCGATGCTTATGTGAAAAAGCTTCAACCTGATAAGCTCGAACCCAAGTCGGAGAAATGTGTCTTCATAGGATACCCAAAAGATACTGTTGGGTACACCTTCTATCACATATCCGAAGGCAAGATATTCGTTGCTAAGAATGGATCCTTTCTAGAGAAGGAGTTTCTCTCGAAAGAAGTGAGTGGGAGGAAAGTAGAACTTGATGAGGTAATTGTACCTTCTCCCGAATTGGAAAGTGGAACATCACAGAAACTAGTTCCAGTGATTCCTACACCAATTAGTGAGGAAGCTAATGATGATGATCATGAAACTTCAGATCAAGTTTCTGCTGAACGTCGTAGATCAACCAGAGTACGTTCCGCACCAGAGTGGTACGGCAACCCAGTTCTGGAAGTCATGTTACTAGACCATGATGAACCTACGAACTATGAGGAAGCGATGATGAGCCCAGATTCCACAAAATGGCTTGAGGCCATGAAATCTGAGATGGGATCCATGTATGAGAACAAAGTGTGGACTTTGGTTGACTTGCCCGATGATCGGGAAGCCATCAAAAATAAATGGATCTTCAAGAGGAAGACCGACGCTGACGGTAATGTTACTGTTTACAAAGCTCGACTTGTTGCGAAAGGTTTTCGACAAGTTCAAGGAGTTGACTACGATGAGACTTTCTCTCCCGTAGCGATGCTTAAGTCTGTCTGAATCATGTTAGCAATTGCCGCATTTTATGAAATCTGGCAAATGGATAACAAAACTGCATTCTTTAATGGATTTATTAAAGAAAAATTGTATATGATGCTACCCGAAGGTTTTGTCAATCCTAAAGGTGCTAACAAAATATGCAAGCTCCAGCGATCCATCTATGGACTGGTGCAAGCATCTCAGAATTGGAATATACGCTTTGATAAGTTGATCAAAGCATATAGATTTATACAGACTTACGGTGAAGCCAGTATTTACAAGAAGTGAGTGGGAGCACTACAACCTTTCTGATAAGTATATGTGAATGACATATTGTCGATCGGAAATGATGTAGAAATTTCTGGAAAGCATAAAGGAGTGTTTGAAAGGAGTTTTTCAAAGAAAGACCTTGGTGAAGCTGCTTACATATTGGGCATCGAGATCTATAGAGATAGATCAAGACGCTTGATAAGACTTTCGATGAGTACATACCTTGATAAGATTTTGAAGTAGTTCAAAATGGATCAGTCAAAGAAGGAGTTCTTGCCTGACTTGTAAGGTGTGAAGTTGAGTAAGACTCAAAGCCAGACCACGGCAGAAAAATATAGAGAGAATGAAAGTCATTCCCTATGCCTCAGCCATAGGTTCTATAAAGTATGCCATGCTGTGTACCAAACATGTTGTATACCTTGCCATGAGTTTGTCAAGGGGGTACAATAGTGATCCAGGAGTAGATCACTGTACAGCGGTCAAAATTATCCTTAGTAACTGGATGACTAAGGAAATGTTTCTCGATTATGGAGGTGATAAAGAGTTTGTCGTAAAGGGTTACGCCGATGCAAGCTTTGACACTAAATCCAGATGACTCTAAGTATCAATCTGGATGCGTATTGAAAGTGGGAGCAATTAGCTAGAGTAGCTCCATGCAGAGCATTGTAGACATAGAAATTTGCGAAATACATACGGATCTGAATGTGACAGACCCGTTGACTAAACTTCTCTCACAAAGCAAAACATGATCACACCTTAGTACTCTTTGGGTGTTAATCACATAGCGATGTGAACTAGATTATTGACTCTAGTAAACCCTTTGGGTGTTAATCACATGACGATGTGAACTATCGGTGTTAAATCACATGGCGATGTGAACTAGATTATTGACTCTAGTGCAAGTGGGAGACTGAAGGAAATATGCCCTAGAGGCAATAATAAAGTTGTTATTTACATTTCCTTATATCATGATAAATGTTTATTATTCATGCTAGAATTGTATTAACCGGAAACTTAGTACATGTGTGAATACATAGACAAAACAGAGTGTCCCTAGTATGCCTCTACTAGACTAGCTCATTGATCAAAGATGGTTATGTTTCCTAACCATAGACATGAGTTGTCATTTGATCAACGGGTTCACATCATTAGGAGAATGATGTGATGGACAAGACCCATCCGTTAGCTTAGCACTATGATCGTTTAGTTTTACTGCTATTGCTTTCTTCATGACTTATACATGTTCCTATAACTATGAGATTATGCAACTCCCGAATACCGTAGGAACACCTTGTGTGCTATCAAACGTCACAACGTAACTGGGTGATCATAAAGATGCTCTACAGGTGTCTCCGAAAGTGTTCGTGGTGTTGGCATAGATCAAGACTAGGATTTGTCACTCCGAGTGTCGGAGAGGTATCTCTGGGCCCTCTCGGTAATGCACATCATAATAAGCCTTGCAAGCAAAAGACTAATGAGTTAGTCACGAGATGATGTATTACGGAACGAGTAAAGAGACTTGCCGGTAACGAGATTGAACTAGGTATTGAGATACCGACGATCGAATCTCGGGCAAGTAACATACCGATGACAAAGGGAACAACGTATGTTGTTATGCGGTTTGACCGATAAAGATCTTCGTAGAATATGTAGGAGCCAATATGAGCATCCAGGTTCCGCTATTGGTTATTGACCGGAGATGAGTCTCGGTCATGTCTACATAGTTACCGAACCCGTAGGGTCCGCACGCTTAACGTTTGATGACGATTGGTATTATGAGTTTATGAGTTTTGATGTACCGAAGGAGTTCGGAGTCCTGGATGAGACCGGGGACATGATGAGGAGTCTCGAAATGGTCGAGACGTAAAGATCGATATATTGGACGACTATATTCGGACATCGGAAAGGTTCCGAATGATTCGGGTATTTTTCGGAGTATATGGGCCTTATTGGGCCATACGGGAATAGAGGAGAAAGGCCAAAAGGAAGGAGACGCGCGGCCCCCCTCTGGTCCGAATTGGACAAGGGGTGCAGCCCCCTTTTCTTTCTCCCTCTCCACCTCTTTCCTTCTCTCCTACTCCGGAAAGGAAAGGGGAATCCTACTAGGACTTGGGAGTCCTAGTAGGACTCCCCACACTTGGCGCGCCCCCTCTAGGGCCGGCCTCTCCCTTGCTCCTTTATATACGAGGGCAGGGGGCACCCTAGGACACACAAGTTGAATTGTTCCAGCCGTGTGCGGTGCCCCCCTCAACAGAAACAAACCTCGGTCATACCGTCGCAGTGCTTAGGCGAAGCCCTGCGCCGGTAGATACATCATATACGTCACCACGCCGTCGTGCTGACGAAACTCTCTCGTGAAGCTCAACTGGATCAAGAGCTCGTGGGATGTCATCAAGATGAACGTGTGCTGAACGCGGAGGTGCCGTACGTTCGGTGCTTGATCGGTTGAATCGCGAAGAAGTTCGACTACATCAACCGCGTCACTTGACGCTTCCGCTTCTGGTCTACGAGGGTACGTAGACACACTCTTCCCTCTCGTTGCTATGCATCTGGTAGATAGATCTTGCGTGATCGTAGGAAAATTTTAAAATACTACGTTCCCCAACAGCTGCAACGTATGCATCTCTCTCTCATCTGTATCAGATCTCGCTACAATTTCTATGTCTAGTACTTGCCGTAGATTGGATCTGTTTCCCCATTGTACTAGATATTTGCATGCTCGCTTTAGTTGCTTCTGTCATGATTAATTTTATGATATTTCGGATTAAACCATATGATGAATTGCTAATATATTCAACATTCCAAAAACCTGATTATAGGCTATTTGCTACACCTGCTTTTCTTACGTCGACAAAGCCCGATCGGTTCAAGGGTGTGAACTATAAGAGGTGGCGCACGAGAGCAGTGTTGTGGTTTCAATCCATGAACTGCTATGCGGCCACCAAGGGCATGACTGAGGGCGATCTTGAACCTGCACAGCGGGAAGCCTTTGAAAGGGTTGATATTATGTTTAAGAGAGCCCTCCTCGGTATTATTGATGATTCCATTGTGGATCCTTATATGTCGTTTGATAATGGCAAGGACATGTGGGCCGCCCTCGAGGCCAAGTTTGGGGTCTCGGACGCTGGTAGCGAGTTGTACGTCATGGAGCAATTCTATGACTACAAGATGACTGATGAGCGTTCTGTTGTTCAACAGGCTCATGAGATACAGTCACTCGCTAAGGAACTTGAGCACTTTAAGTGTAATTTACCGGACAACTTTGTGGCCGGTGGCATCATTGCCAAGCTTCCACCTTCGTGAGGCACCTTTGCTACTTCTCTGAAACACAAGAGACAGGAGTTTTCCGTTTTGGACCTCATCGGATCTCTTGATGTGGAAGAGAAGGCGAGAGCAAAAGATACACGTGCTCGGGTTGCTGAGGTAGGTTCTGCTGCGCACATGGTGCAGAAGATAAACTACCAGCCCAACAAGCCTAAATATAACAAGAAGAAATACGAGGGTAAAGGCAAGCCTGACAACAAGTTTAAGCCATCGTCCTCTACCAACTTTAAGAAGAAGAAGGGATCATGCCACGTTTGTGGCGACCTGAGCCATTGGGCTCCGAGATGCCCCAAACGGCATGAGCTGCAGCAGCTGGAGAATAGCGGCAAGACCGCTAATGTTGTCATGGCTGACACCGAGATGAAGGATATTGGGTACGGTATAATTCCTACCATTCTTTCAATTTGTCATTCTCCTGATTGGTTGATTGACACAGGTGCCAATGTACATGTTTGTGCTAATGCCTCCATGTTCTCTTCTTACCAGGTCACAGGGACTTCCCCCGTGCTGATGGGGAACGGGTCACATGCCACTGTTCGTGGTGTTGGTACGGTCGATCTGAAGTTTACTTCGGGGAAGATCGTGCGACTGAAGAACGTGCATTATGTGCCCTCCATCAATAAGAATCTCGTCAGCGGTTCGCGTTTATGTCGAGATGGTTATAAGTTGGTTTTCGAGTGCAATAAAGTTGTAATTTCCAAGTATGGACAATTTGTTGGTAAAGGCTATGAGTGCGGAGGCTTGTTCCGCCTATCTTTGTCAGACTTATGCACTAAAGTTATTAATCATGTTTGCCACGATAATGAATCTGATATTTGGCATTCACGACTTTGTCATATTAACTTTGGTTGCATGACGCGGTTAGCAAATATGAGTTTAATTCCGAAATTTACTACTGTGAAAGGTTCCAAATGTCAAGTGTGTGTTCAAGCTAAGCAACCTCGCAAGTCCCATAAGACTGCGGAGGTAAGAAATTTAGCACCACTAGAGCTTATACATTCTGATCTTTGTGAGATGAATGGCGTGTTGACAAAGGGTGGAAAGAAATACTTTATGACACTCATTGATGACTCCACTAGATATTGTTATGTGTATCTTCTAAAAACAAAAGATGAGGCTTTAACTTACTTCAAAAACTATAAGGCCGAAGCAGAGAACCAACTTGATCGTAAAATTAAACGGCTTAGGTCTGATCGTGGTGGAGAGTATTTTTCAAATGAATTCGATTCTTTTGTGCGGAACATGGTATTATCCATGAGAGGACGCCTCCCTATTCACCTCAGTCAAATGGGGTGGCTGAAAGAAAGAACCGAACTATGTCTGATTTGGTTAACGCCATGTTAGACACTTCGGGTCTCTCCAAGGCATGGTGGGGGGAGGCGCTAATGACTGCATGTCATGTCCTAAACCGAGTTCCCACAAAGAATAAAACCATTACTCCATTTGAGGAATGGGAAAGGAAAAGATTGAAACTCTCTTACTTACGTACTTGGGGTTGTTTGGCGAAAGTCAATATACCAATTCCCAAGAAGCGCAAGCTTGGACCTAAAACCGTAGAATGTGTTCTTCTAGGCTATGCTTTTAATAACATCGGTTATAGATTTTTGGTAGTAAAATCTGAGGTATCCGACATGCATGTCGGTACGATTATGGAGTCGAATGATGCGACTTTCTTTGAGAACATATTTCCTATGAAGGATATGGCTAGCTCATCAAATCAGGAAATACCTATTTTATCGAGTCAGGAAATAACTGAGATTCCTGAACCCACCATTCCAATAGAACACGTTGAGAATCCCTTGGAGGATGACAATAAAGTTCCTGTTAGGAGCAAGAGACAGAGGATTGCAAAGTCCTTTGGTAATGATTTCATTGTGTACCTCGTGGATGACACACCTAGGACTAATTCAGAAGCCTATGCATCTCTTGATGCTGACTACTGGAAAGAGGCTGTCCGTTGCGAGATGGATTCCATCCTGGCTAACGGAACCTGGGAGATCACCGATCGTCCCTATGGGTGTAAACCTGTAGGGTGTAAGTGGGTGTTCAAGAAAAAGGTTAGGCCTGATGGTACAATTGAAAAGTACAAGGCAAGGCTTGTGGCCAAGGGTTATACTCAGAAAGAAGGTGAAGACTTCTTTGATACTTACTCACCTGTGGCTAGATTGACCACTATCCGAGTGCTACTGTCTTTGGCTGCCTCGCATGGTCTTCTCGTTCATCAAATGGACGTTAAGACAGCTTTCCTTAATGGAGAGTTGGATGAGGAAATTTATATGGAGCAGCCAGATGGTTTCGTAGTGCCCGGTCAGGAAGGAAAAGTGTGTAAGTTATTGAAGTCATTATATGGCCTCAAGCAAGCTCCTAAGCAATGGCACGAGAAGTTTGAAAGGACTTTGACTTCTGAAGGCTTTGTTGTAAACGAAGCTGACAAATGTATGTACTATCGCCATGGTGGGGGCGAGGGAGTTATTCTTTGTCTATATGTCGACGACATACTGATATTTGGAACCAATCTTGATTTAATTAAGGAAGTTAAGGATTTCTTATCTCGTTGCTTTGAGATGAAGGATCTAGGAGTGGCTGATGTTATCTTGAACATCAAGCTGCTGAGAGATGATAATGGTGGGATTACACTGCTTCAATCTCACTATGTGGAAAAGGTCTTGAGTCGCTTCGGGTATAGCGACTGTAAGCCTTCTCCAACTCCATATGATCCTAGTATGTTGCTTCGAAAGAATCGACGGATTGCTAGAGATCAACTGAGATATTCTCAGATTATAGGCTCGCTTATGTATTTGGCGAGTGCCACGAGGCCTGACATCTCTTTTGCTGTGAGCAAATTGAGCCGGTTTGTTTCCAATCCGGGAGATGATCATTGGCGTGCGCTTGAGAGAGTTATGCGCTATTTAAAAGGCACAGCGAGCTATGGAATTCACTATACCGGAAACCCGAGGGTTCTGGAAGGCTATAGTGATTCTAATTGGATATCTGATGCTGATGAGATTAAGGCCACTAGTGGTTATTTATTTACACTTGGTGGTGGCGCTGTTTCTTGGAAATCTTGCAAGCAGACCATCTTAACGAGGTCAACTATGGAAGCAGAACTCGCAGCATTAGATACAGCCACTGTTGAAGCAGAGTGGCTTCGTGAGCTTTTGATGGACTTGCCTGTGGTTGAAAAACCAATACCCGCGATCCTAATGAATTGTGATAATCAAACCGTGATCATCAAAGTGAACAGTTCTAAGGATAATATGAAGTCATCAAGGCATGTGAAGAGGAGATTGAAATCTGTCAGGAAACTGAAAAACTCCGGAGTTATTACAGTAGATTATATCCAAACGACTATGAACTTGGCAGATCCCTTCACAAAGGGTTTATCACGTAATGTGATAGATAATGCATCGAGGGAGATGGGTTTGAGACCCACGGTATGAGTTGTCCACAGTGGTAACCTACTCTATGTGATCGGAGATCCCGTGAATTAGAAGTAAGAGACAAGTTGTTGGTCAGCTGAGAGGAGAGTATTCTTATATTTTATCCCACTCCGTGAAGATGCAATATTCTTCTAATCTGTATGGTAGGCTGACATTTGTCTTAATGTGTTCCAAGTGGTTTACTTATATAAGCGGAGATGTATCCTACAGAGCATCTCTTGAGGAACTCACCTATATGAGCTTGATTGTTGAACGTCGCAATCTGTGAGAATTGGGTGTTCTTTAATAAACTCATGAAAGGCCTTCGGAGTATGACGCATAAGCTCCAACCGCGGGGAAGCCTTGTGGCAGCCTAGTATCGGTCTAGACGTTGTGTGAAACTGGTATCACAGCAAACTTGTAGTTCAAGGCATAGTCCACTATCCAAGTTGTGAATTAGTGTAACATAACATTCTAGGTGGAAGTTCAACTTAACAGTCTCCACTAAGTATCGGTATATAAACAATGCTTTGGAACTTAAAAATGAGGAGATGTGTCTATGAGATTTTGTGGGGAATTGTTGAAATTTACTAGTATTTACTAGTCCAAATAAATTCAGAAATTTTCATTGACACATTATTATTTTGTTAATTGGGAAAATTAATGAGTCATTGATTAATTAGTAACGGTCGCGTTTATTGGGGCTGTTTCTATTTCATTAACAGACGCGGTTATTACGACCGTTTCTGACTCATTAACAAACGCGTTTATTGTTATTGTTTCTATTTCATAAACGGACGTGTTAAGTACGGCAGTTTCTAAATCATAAACGGACGCGTTTATGGCGGCTGCTTTGACTCCCAACATACACTATATAAACCCGTACCAAGCCAGCCTTGGGAGTAGGTTGTTTTCGTATGGTTTCTCACCGTTCCAAAATATTGCGCCGCCACTCAAGCCTTCTCCATCCCTCCTTCCGGCCTGCACCAGAAGAAGGGACAGCAGGCCTCCGGAACCCCGCCTCTTGCGATCCTGTACGGGAGAGGGGCGATCAGGTTTTTGGGGAGAGCTCTCGCTCGACTGCTGACAGCGATCACTTCCCCAACGACGACTTCTTCCCCGACATCGGCAACCTCTTCCTCGATGATGACATGGCCCAGACCGGGGACAACACAGCCGCTACTACAGCTTCTGCAACGTATGCATCTCTCTCTCATCTGTATCAGATCTCGCTACAATTTCTATGTCTAGTACTTGCCGTAGATTGGATCTGTTTCCCCATTGTACTAGATATTTGCATGCTCGTTTTAGTTGCTTCTGTCATGATTAATTTTATGATATTTCGGATTAAACCATATGATGAATTGCTAATATATTCAACACCGGATGCCCTGTTCGGTAGCCGCAAGAAATCATCTGTAGCTGCAGCACGGGGATGCAAGGTGAACTGGACTCAGGTGTGCTCGCCACTGCAGCACGGGGCCTGGGCATTCTGAACCTACTAAAATTTAGCCGTGCTCTTCGGCTACTGTGGCTATGGCTGGCCTGGTAGCAGCCTCGTCGCCCGTGGGTGGGTTCCCCAGTTCCTTGTGATGCAGTGGATCACGAGTTGTTCAACGGTGCCACGCGGGTCACAATAGGAGACGCCGCCACGGCGTCCTTCGATGACTGGAGTTGGGGGCGCCGAAAGAACAGGACGGTGCTTGCTGCAATCACCAACTACACTTGGGTAAAAGATCTTTCTCATGGTGATAGGGCTGTGATTGTTAGAGTGTTCTTGTCCCTCTGGCGTCTGCTGGCTTCACAAGATGTCACGTTAATGCCGGGAGTCAACGTCATGATTGCTTCGATTGTGGGAATCTCGGGTCAGTACTCTGCGAGTCAACGACAAGATCTTAAGGCAAGTGTATTTTTCATCATCCACGCACAAAAAAATTCCTTTGACATGTTCTAATTTTTTTGACAGCCTTCATGGCGCACTTTATTTCAATTTAAATAATGATACATCGTTTATTACAGCTGGAACAATAAAACTAGGAGGATTATCATCCCAAAATACAGAAGAATTTGAATCTAAAGCGTGTCTAGCTAAAGTGTGCGCCAGGGGTGGACCCAGGAAAAAAAGTGAGAGGGGGCAATAATGTATGGCCATATTGATGAACACTTCTGCTTCGGTAGACACCCCCCCCCC
>LR738709.1:28079393-28099263 GCA_902687465.1 Secale cereale | reverse complement strand
AGCAAGACAATCGGTCCTTATAAATTAAAACCTAGGAACAATCACTTCATTGTACATGAGATAACCAAATTCATTGCCAAAAGAAATAAAAACTAACAATTTGAAGCAAAATGACTTGCATCTTGTTCCTAGTCGCAAAAGAGAACATTGACACATTGTCTAACAATCTAACCTACAACCTGCAAGAAAAATAATAATTATCAAACAAGGGGATAATGAAAACATACAAGGGTGCCTTTATACAAATGAAAAGGAGCTTTTAACACCATTCTTTCGTTTCATCCCACGGCGATTTTCACGTCATGAAAATGTTTAACTAACACTTCATTAGGAAAGAAACTAGCAATACTTTTTCTACAAAGCTAATATGTTGATTCATCTTCCCAATTGTCATTGGCTTAATCTTCCTAGGACGAGGCCGGCTAATATCATTGTGTTGATTGAGATTGTAGTACGCAATCTTCTTCGTTTTTGATGGATGCATAGGAAGCTTGTTCAAATGAACTAGTTCAGGCATCTTAGTGGTTGTTATTTTATTTTTATATAAAAACTCTGCATTAGCTTCTCATTAACTTTAAGTGCCAAAAGAGCAGAACGTCAAATGAATTGGCAAGGTTTCAAATATAGTACACGGAGTTTAAGTGTGCTGGGAACTAGGAAATATAGACGATCCGAACGAAAATTTGAGTTTGTCAATCTAGATTAAAACTAGTACTAAAATTGTGATCTAAACGGTCTTATATTTGTTTACAGAGGGAGTACATCTTCTAACAAAATCATTTGAACTGATCTAGTCATTTAAATCGGTAAATTATACACATAAATAGATAATACTAAGTTTCTACAAAGGTACTGCGGGCGAACAAAAAAGTTTGAAAAGAAAGAACCCTAATGATCTATTATATGGCTTACTTGATGTCAATTAGGACGATGAAATTACACAATCGGTGATGAGGCTGTGCTGCGGCGGCGGCGCACAAGCGTGAGAGATGGGCGACGACAAGTCGCTGATTGCCGTCCGCGAGCCGAGCCAGAGACTGTGTGATGCCGCGATCGTGCGATAGGCAGTTTCGGGCGGCTCCACGGGTGCTCGTATCATCCGTTCATTTTTTATATGCGTGCGTGGACTAGAGGTCTGATCTATCAAATAATCGTTGCGTTCGTGGCCGACGTAGTGTAGGCTGTTTCTTGGTGGTGGGCTTCTTATAGCCTTTCAACAGATTTTGAATATATGGGCCTTTGAAATAAAAAGGAAATTGGACTGAGTGGGGGCAAAACAATGGGACAAGTGGGGGCACACGTTGCGGGCAGGATCGACGTAAACGTACGACGGAAAATCGAGTGGGGGCAGCTGCCCCCACAACCATCAACGTGCGTCCGCCCAGTGCGCCACCTTGTTTGCTTCCCTATTGCAATGGGGGAACTGAAATATTACCAATCCTGGATGCTACATGAAGAAAAATATTCCTTTGACAAGTTCTAGGCTTTCTCTCCTTGCCGAATTCGAAGCTGCCACGGTGAGCACTCCACGTGCAGGA
The DNA here is from genome assembly GCA_902687465.1 of Secale cereale. NCBI lineage: Eukaryota > Viridiplantae > Streptophyta > Magnoliopsida > Poales > Poaceae > Secale > Secale cereale. Next base: position 28,097,725 of record LR738709.1, on the reverse strand, counting down.
TTTTCTAACGGCAAAGTTTGTACTAGCTGTTAGGCGGGGTCTATCGCCAAGAAAATAAAAAAATAACTAAGTATCCACATATCACTATTCCTAGGGAGCTTAGAGATTGAAGGATAGGATGAGCATGCCACCTATGGGCTGCAACTACTAATTCTTTTGGTCTAAAGGTGTTTGTGTGGTTGTTATTTGAGGCCTTAGCCAACTGGATTTTACTTTCACGAGGTTGAACGGTGAATGCCAAATGTATGTGTAGAAACGACATGTTTATATGGCTGTTGTTTTGACACCTTAACCAACTAGATTTTACACAGGGATTTTTATGAGGTTGATTGGTGAATGTCAAGTATATGTCTTGGAACTTCTAAGACCTGTAGTATGGCATCGACAATTTTTTTATAAATTTGTGTTGGCTAAGGATGGTGATGTAGGCAGGTGGTCGTTCTCTCTCGATTTTATGGAGAGAAGATAGTAATAGTTATGACATTGTGTGAAGAGAGGTTATTTGGTAGTTGTACATTTCTTACTTTGTGGTACTTACAAGTAGCTATGTTCTTTCTTTTGATCTGTGGAGCTGATGATAATTGTGCTATGTAAGGGGGTGTGATAGGTTTTGTTTTTCTATATTGGTTGCAATACTTTGATTGCTATGGTATTCAAAGTATTCGGGCTCAACCTCTTTTGTTATAATACAGAAATATAAGGACAAACGTGATTCGAAAGAAAGAACATGCTTATTCACCTCTCCTGATTAGCTTCATGGGGTGTCTCGCAAGCCTTGTGTAGAGACATGTGGTTAGTAGAGTTAAAAAGAATAAGCGATCATTCAGAATCAAAGCAAAGGAACAAATTACGTGTCCATGATGAATTGATATTTCCACAATCATTTGGATTCAGTTATGTTGTTGATTTATACACATATTTGGTATGATGGATATTTATCTGTGGGAATATAAAAATGAAAAATTAATAAACCCTACGAAGTTTCAGTCACAAAAGTTACTCTTTTTCCTTTTAGCTAACACCATTCATACTAGTTTGCTGAAAAGTGAGCAGGTAAGAGTGGCCACGATGTGGCAAAATATATTTAACAAGAAAATGAGCTTGTGGAGTAGAAATATAATTTACAGGTGGGCACTAGGGAGATAAGTGGTTGCGAACATTATATTTTTGTCTGTGACTAGAACACTATTTTCATAACCAAGATGAAGCCCAACTTGTGACATGTCAAGGCTACAAATATTGGATGCACTTTACAGTAGGTTGTTTCGTGACAGTCATGGCTACACTTTAAGGAAGAAAATTAAAAGGTAGACACGCGAAATTTGGTGAAGTAATGAAGTCTTCACTTCCACCATGTCAATAAATATATAGTTTCCTCATGTAGCAGAAACAATGCTTGAAACAACAATGGACGTGTGGAGGCAACCATATACAGTATTGACAAAGTCTATGGAGAGTGGAAATGGTCGAGAAGATGAGTGGCACAGACAGTTGGATGGGGTCATCTGATAGAAATGGGATACATCGGAAATTTGGGTTGGAGAGTAATGCTATGGAAAAGCCATGATTAGTTTCTGTGGCAGACACAGGTTGAACTCGGTAGCAGAGTTCGTCTTGGTGGAAGAAAGCCCAAGTTTTTAGAAGAGTAGGTAGGCGATGGCGAGAGTGGACTTTGTACTCCCGGGTGTTGGCAGACCCACTATCCCAGCCATCCACTGAAGTTGTTGTGCATCGAGATGCGAGCCTTCTTCTCCCACGCAGTAGTGATTTGCAGGCTATTCAGCAATATCAGCAGGAATTTTTTTAATAGGTGATGGGTCGCATATATAGGGCACCGTTCACAAGAGAAAGATTCTTTTCTCTGACACAGATGCATCACGCAACATGTGGGCCGAATCAAAACCAACGCATCTCTTACTTTTGTTTTTTAATCTTACTTGACAAAACTGAGTCTTTTTTTCTTTGCAACTCTCACAGAATAGATCAAAATTGGATTGCTACCAACATTTGGCATCTCTTACTTTTGATTCCAAGGGTTAATCCCAAGGCGTCGCTGCCCCTGCCAAGCAACCGTTCATCTAGATCAGGGCAACAACCAAACAAACACTCTGCACATTGCATACGCGCTCCAGAGAACAAGCGTTACATGTCCAGGAAGCCAAACAAGCCTTACATGCGTCGAGAAGTAGAGTAGTCAACCATACGGTGGATACTACAATTTTTAATTTCCTGCCCGAAAGTCAACTACTAGTAGTTGCCAAGGACGCCCTCGTGTAAGTCAAGCCTTGTGATATGAAGATCATAAGATAAAACTACGTCGTCATCCTGTATTTTGTTGTTATTCCTTAATTACTTAGTGTGAATTATATACACTCCGTATAGTACGTATGACCCACTGGTGCTTGCATTGTAGTAGCATGCATAAGCAGTAAGCATCCACTGGACCTATCATTCGGAGGTCTCCTCAAGCAATCCACGTGAAATTTGGTGAAGTAATGAAGTCTTTACTTCCACCATGTGTATAAATATCTAGTTTCCTCGTGTAGCAGAAACAATGCTTTGAAACAACAATGGTCGTGTGGAGGCAACCACATATAGTATGGACAAAGTCCATGGAGAGTGAAAATGGTCGAGAAGATGAGTGGCAGCGACAGTTGGATGGGGACATCTGATAGAAATGGAATACATCTGAAATTTGGGTTCGAGAGTAATGCTATGGACAAGCCATGATTACTTTCTGTGGCACAAAGCGGTTGAACTGGGCACTGGACTTCGTCTCAGTGGAAGAAAGCCCAAGCTTTAGAAGAGTAGGCCAGCGACGGGGTATACTTTGAGATGGCGAGCGGAGATTCTCCATGCTTTGAGAAGGACAGCGGAGCTTCTCTAGAACTTCTGCTACTTTCTTCTCTAATCGGTATCCGTGCCGCTCCCCAACCATAGGCCGCGCATAACGCCGCTCGAAATCAAAAGCTATGGAAGGTTAATCCCAAGGCGTTGCTGCCCCTGCCAAGCAACCGTTCATCTAGTTCAGGGCAACAACCAAGCAAACACTCTGCACATTCCATACCCGCTCCAGAGAGCAAGCGTTACATACCCAGGAAGCCAAACAACACTTACATGCGTCGAGAAGTAGAGTAGTCAACCATATGGTGGATACTAATTTTTTTTATTTTCTGCCCGAAACCCACTACTAGCAGCAGCCAAAGGACGCCGTCGTGTACCATGTACGTATGAGTCAAGCCTTGTGATATGAAGATCGTAAGATAAAACTACATCGTCCATTCTATATTTTCTTGTTATTCCTTAATTAATTACTTAGTGTGAATTATATACACTTCGTATAGTACGTATAACCCACTGGTGCTTGCATTGTTGCAGCATGCATAAGCAGTAAGCACCCATAGACCTAACATTCGGAGGTGTCCTCAAGCAATCCTGGCGACGCAACGGTAGTGAGCGCATCCTCATTGGTGGAAATGGAATAATGCTGGGATCATGCAACTGAGGGCCGGACGGGACCAATACTAGTCCCTCTATTCATTTTTATAAGGCCTTAAAACAATTCAGACGATGTACAAAACAGCTTATTTTTAGCTGTCTGAAATGACTTACAAATGTGTACAAAAAATTATCTGTGTTACTCATGATGCATGTGTACACGCTTGTTCAGCCGTCTGAATTAACCAATGAATATCATGCAAAGAAAGAAATAAACGGCTCGACAGCACACTGACTGCAAAGTAACTGGCTTCAGCCCAAAAAGGATCTCTCCAGTTCTGTAACTTGGGATTCATTCTGTCCAAGCTTCAGCCTTTCAGGTCTTCGAAGATTTTTTCCATCCGAGCATAGAAACAGGGAAACAAATGGCTTGCCGACAGCCGATATACAGGCCACCGCTAAGGCGAGCTGCCGACAAGGCAGGCCACCGCCCAAGTGATGGAACGTGTGATTCCACAGCGTGCGACTAGCGCTTTCTACAAATTGTGTGGCTTCTTACAGCTTTGCAGACCGCCAAATGAGCGATGCGTTCGAGAAAACATCAACAAGAACATCGCCGAGCTCCGGTCCGTCGCCATGTGCCTCGCTCCACCGCCCCCGCCACCACCTCAAGAGCCAGATTAACTAGCTTCTTTTCATTCTGTAGGGGTTGTTGTGTTGTGGCCCCTATTAGGCATAATCTTTGACATGAGAATGGAGCGGCCGGCCGGGTCGTACGTGGAGTTGGATAGCTACCAAGTCGTGTGGCCGGCTATTGAGGAATTGATGCGTGCATGGATATGGATGCCGTGCATGTAGCTAGCCTAGTGGTAATTAGTGGGTACATGACTTGTGTGTGTAGGTTGGTGGCCGAGTGCAGCGGCAAGCCAAGTCAGTGCGTGCGTGCGTGGTAGCTCGCCTGATGTGTGTGCACGGGTATAAGGACCCACCTCATATGTACTGGTCGAGGTGCGAAGTAATGAGCCGAGCCTAGAAGAGCCAGAAGATGAGTGTAGTCTCCGCCAAGACTGTGGTGTGCGCCGGGTTGGCAGCAGAGAGTGATCCTCTGGATAGGCTGCCGGTTTGTTGCCGAGCCCGGATATGTGCCCAGTAAAGTAACGTCGTTCATGCGGTCGAGGCGTCGTCCGTGCGGCGGAGGCGTTTGTGCATCATGAAAATCGTGTGCTACATCTTCCACCTTCGTTTGTGCGAGTGAAAGAGAAATAGCTGGTTTGAGGTTTGTCCCAACACCCCCAGCTTATCATTACTTATAGCTTGGACTTATTGCTTTTGCTTTTGTCATCTGATTTTCGAACTTGAACTCGATTCTGATCCTGTTGTTGTGCTTGGTGGTTTCTTTATAATGTAAAGCGGAATGAAACCCTTTTTCATCGAAAGCAAGAGCGACAGGCATGGCGCGGTAGCGGTCGGACAGAATAATCAACGTTCCAGGAGGACTATCTTGACTTGAAAGTGAAGCGATAGATTATAGTATCCGCCGTCGGATGGTGATCCGATGTCCGCTCGGATGGAGCGAAAGGCAGAGTGTTCGGATAGACCGTCACTTTTCTTCAGAGATTGGTATCTGCTCTTCGGTTAGGTTCAGAGGTGGAACAGGAACAGGAGATCTTTAGGGCTTGTGGATGGTTACATGGAAAATGATGTCAGGATATTTTTTATGGAAATTAGTGATCACCCCAAGAAAGTCAAAAGAACAGAAGTAACTATACAGATAGATGATAATTGCAATAGGTATCACCGTATCAGGATGAATTGTGCATCCAATACATATCTCGTGAATAGTACTGTGTAACTATATGCAAGTTTGCCCTGCAAGAAAACAGTAGCTGTTAAATAATAACGAGAATAAACGAGACAGAGAGACACGGATTTTTACGTGGAAACCCTTGCGGGAGAAAACCACGGACGCACGAAGGCGCAATCACTATGAGGAGGAGTATTACAAGCACGAGACGACAGGCCGTCTTAGGTGCGACTACATGGGGTATATATTGAGGGCAATACATAAGAGTCCTTGGAGGACAAGTAAACGAGTTGTACTCGTACACGTCGACGTCAACGGAAAAGCCCACAGCGTATGTACTACGTCTAGTCCAATACGGTATAATTTGGATCACAATTTAACAATCTCCACCTTGATCCAAATTCCCTCCAGTAGTCGAAGAAAGTTAATAACTCCATCCAAATCAGCATTAACACCTTGTGCGTCAAAGTCCATAGGACTAGTGAGAAATACCAACTAAGCCTGAGCAAAGCTCAAACTTATTGGTAGGAACTGGCTTTGTCATCATATCAGCTGGATTATCATGAGTGCTTATCTTGCATACCTTCAAATCACCTTCAGCAACAACATCTCGAATATAGTGAAATCTGACATCAATGTGCTTCGTTCTCTCATGATACATTGGATTCTTTGTAAGATATATAGCACTTTGACTGTCACTAAATATGGTAGGGCAAGATAAATCTCCACAAAGCTCAGCGTACAAACCTTTCAACCAGATAGCTTCTTTGCATGCCTCGGAAATAGCCATATACTCGGCATCAGTAGTGGAACAAGCCACAATAGACTGCAAAGTTGCTCTCCAACTCACAGCACAACCACCAATGGTGAAAACATAACCTGTGAGTGATCTTCTCTTATCCAAATCACCAGCAAAATCCGAATCAACAAAACCAACAAGTCCATCTCCAGTTTTCCCAAACTGTAAATAAGCATTAGAAGTACCTCGCAGGTATCTGAAAATCCACTGAACTGCTCTCCAATGCTCTTTTCCAGGATTAGCCATGTATCTACTGACAACACTCAATGCATATGATAAATCCGGACGGGAACAAACCATGGCATACATAAGTGAACCAACTGCACTCGAATAGGGAACTCTAGACATGTACTCAATATCTGCATCTGACTTAGGACATAAAGCTGATGATAATTTGAAGTGTGCAGCTAACGGAGTACTTACTGGCTTGGCATTATGCATATTAAAACGACGAAGAACTTTATCAATATATCCCTTCTGACTTAGATATACCTTTCCAGACGGCCTATCTCTGGATATTTCCATGCCAAGAATTTTCTTTGCTGCACCCAAATCCTTCATCTCAAATTCATTACTCAATTGCTTCTTTAGTTCATCAACATCTGACATACTCTTTGCAGCAATTAGCATATCATCAACATAAAGGAGCAAATAAATAGTTGAACTTTTGACAGTTTTCAAATAAACACAACTATCATAATTAGACCTTTTAAAACCTTGAGAGAGCATAAAAGTGTCAAATCTCTTGTACCACTGTCTAGGGGATTGCTTCAATCCATAAAGAGATTTCTTTAACTTGCAGACAAGCTTTTCTTTTCCAGGAATAACAAAACCTTCAGGTTGTTCCATATAAATATCCTCTTCTAATTCTCCATGTAAGAATGCAGTTTTAACATCCAATTGTTCAAGCTCAAAATCATGCATGGCAACAATACTGAGTAAAGTGCGAATAGAGCTATGCTTCACAACAGGAGAAAAGACTTCATTATAGTCAATACCTGGAATCTGACTATAACCTTTAGCAACTAACCTTGCTTTATATCTTGTCTCATCATTAGGAGAAACACCTTCTTTCCTCTTGAAAACCCACTTGCAACGAATAGGTTTCTTCTCTCTCGGTAATCTTACTAAATCCCAAGTGCCATTCTTTTCGAGTGATTCCATCTCATCATGCATAGCGGTCATCCACTTATTACTATCACCGGAAATAATAGCCTCGGAATATGAAGAAGGCTCAGCATTACCTTCAATTTCCTCTGCAACAGATAAAGCAAAAGAAACAATATTGCACTCTTCAATTAACCTTTTAGGTTTATCAGTACCCCGCCTAACTCTGTCACGTGCAAGATTCCAACCGGGTGGAACAATAGGCTGATTTGGAGTGGGAGTGACATGTTCATCATCAACGACGGGATCATCATGTGCATCAACATTTTCATTACCGGATATATCATCTGAATCAATAACATGCTCCACCTGAACAGTAGGATGCTGAAGAGTAGCCTGCTGTTCACTCTCAACGGGAACATTAGTAGATGGAACATCATGTAACATAGCAGATTCATTAAAGATAACGTTTCTGCTAATAACAACCTTCTGGGTTTCAGGATTCCACAATTTAAAACCTTTAACACCAGACTTATAACCAAGAAAGATGCACTTAACAGCCCTAGGCTCCAATTTACCATTATCAACATGAGCATAAGCAGTGCAACCAAAAACTCTCAACTGTGAATAATCAGCAGGTGAACCAGACCATACCTCAATTGGAGTTTTCTTATTAAGAGCAATAGATGGTGAACGGTTAATGAGATAACAAGCAGTGGAAGCAGCCTCAGCCCAAAAACGCTTATGCAAACCTGCATTAGATAACATGCAACGGGCTCTCGAAATAATGGTCCTGTTCATACGCTCAGCAACACCGTTTTGTTGAGGAGTATAAGGAACGGTGTAGTGTCTGACAATGCCTTCAGACTTGCAATAATTCTCAAATTGCTTAGAACAGAATTCCATACCATTATCAGTGCGAAGTATTTTTACCTTTTTTTCAGTTTGTCTTTCAATCATAATCTTCCACTCCTTAAATGCTGAGAATGCTTGCCATTTATGCTTCAAGAAATAAGGCCAAACTTTTCTTGAATAATCATCAATTATAGTCAGCATGTAACTAGCACCACCTAGTGACTTCTTGCGAGATGGTCCCCATAAATCAGAATGCACATAATCAAGAATACCTTCAGTTGTATGATTCGAAGTATTGAACTTCACCCTCTTGTGCTTGCCGAAGATGCAATGCTCACAAAATTTCAATTTACCAGTTTCGTATCCTTTCAGAAGACCTCTCTTATTTAACTCTGCTAAACCAAGTTCACTCATATGTCCAAGACGCATATGCCAAAGGTTAGCAGCATCACAATCAGAATTCTTTGAAATAACTGGAGTAGCGTTACCTGAAACGGTAGAACCTCGAAGGTAATAAAGACCATTGGTCGAACTTAAGTCACCTTTCATCACAATAAGGGAACCTCTGGTGACCTTCAAAACACTATCTCCACCTGAATACTTGTAGCCCTTTGCATCAAGGGCACTCACAGAGATAAGATTTCTCTTCATCTTCGGAATATACCGAACATCTGTCAAAGTTCTGATTGTGCCATCAAACATCTTGATTCAAACGGAACCTATGCCTTCAATCTTGCATGGTGAATTATCAAAACCCAAAACGGAACCAGCAGCAGTAGTGGAATCAAAAGTAGTAAACCAATCTCTATGCGGGCACATATGAAAAGTACATGCAGTGTCAAGTACCCACTCATCATTGGTCTCAGCACATCCAGCAGTAACGACAAGAGCATCATCGGAACTATCATCACGAGCAACGTTAGCAGAATTTTCACCTTGTTTGTTACCTTTCCTCTTTTCCTTGTTCTGCAACTTGAAACACTCGGAGATGTCATGCCCGTCTCTCTTGCAGTATCTGCAATACTTCTTGTCTCTGGATTGTGACCGGCCCCTGTGGCCGTTCTTACTTTTGCCTCTGTTTCCATTATTGGAGTTCTTCTCCTTTGTCCTGCCACGAACAGATAATCCCTCGGCTTGGGATGAACTCGAACCATCATGAGGCACCATTAATTTCATCTTCTCCTTAGAGTTCAAAGCTTCATAAACTTCATTAAGTGTGAGAGTATCACGACTGTATAATATGGTGTCTCTAAAATTGGTATAAGAACTTGGCAGTGAACAAAGTAACATTAAAGCAGTATCTTCCTCTTCATACTTAACCTCCATTGCAGCTAGATCGGATATGATCTCTTTAAATTCAGAAATATGATTCAAAACATTACCTCCCTCGGGTAACCTGTGCAGGAATAATTTTTGCTTCAGATGCATCTTGCTGGTAAGATCTTTTGTCATGCAAATGCTTTCCAGCTTTAACCATAGAGCGGCGGCAGTTTTCTCGCTCAAAACTTCCTGCAAAATATTATTATGCAAATGGAGTTGAATTTGTGACAAAGCCTTACGATCCCTTCTTTTCTCATCAGCAGTCCAGTCCTGAATTCGGTCCTTCCCAAAACTATCCAGTGCATCATCATAGTCGGCCTGTGCCAACAACGCCCGCATCTTGACTTGCCATAGGGTAAACCTTGTGTCACGGTCCAGCAGCGGAAGATCGTACTTCATGGATGCCATGAGTCGAATAAATCTGTGTACACAAGTAATGCAAGCCGGTAGAAAAATTCTCAAAAGAATTAATTTGCAGGGCAAAGAATCAGTAAAAATAGCACCTGATGATAGTCGCTCGGTGGACGTAGCAGTTGATGGAAAAACCAGTCTGATCTAGTACTCAACTAGTAGTACTAGCTTTGAGCACTCCACGTGACCAGTACAAGTACTAGTAGTAACCAGTGGCAGCGACTTGAGAAATCGAGCTAGTGCCAGTCAATGGAAATTACCACGTACGAGAAGTAGTACTAGTCGCAGTAACGATCCGATTGAAAACTCGTGAGTAGCAACAGCAACGTGATCCAATCTTCTCGGGACTTTCGCCGGGAACAGTGGACATATAAGCTGCAGTAGCGGCCGAGGCGCTCAGTACGCCGCTGTCGATCTCGGCTTCGTATGGCGGTGTAGCGGAAATAGACCAGAAGCTGGACTGGCGGATTGACAGGTCTCGTGCGGCGGCGCGCACGAAACCCTAACTCTTGTTTTAAATCTCGTATCTACAACCTCAGCTCTGTATACCACTTGTTAAATAATAACGAGAATAACCGAGACAGAGAGACACGGATTTTTACGTGGAAACCCTTGCGGGAGAAAACCACGGACGCACGAAGGCGCAATCACTATGAGGAGGAGTATTACAAGCACGAGACGACAGGCCGTCTTAGGTGCGACTACATGGGGTATATATTGAGGGCAATACATAAGAGTCCTTGGAGGACAAGTAAACGAGTTGTACTCGTACACGTCGACGTCAACGGAAAAGCCCACACCGTATGTACTACGTCTAGTCCAATACGGTATAATTTGGATCACAATTTAACAGTAGCCACAGGAAACGGCACATAGCCAATGTAAATGATGGCTTAGCTGCGATGCAAGTTTATTTATGGGAGAAGGTGGCTGCATTGGCATACTTGTGGATGAAAGGTCATTGTAATGTTCCGATGATGATGTTGTATCAAAATGTTGTAGACTCTCCTGTTTGTTTGATCTGACGGCTTAAACAGACTAGTTAGATCTATTAGTCTAACAGAAAAATAAATAAAGGGTAACGATAAGTGAAGTGGTCCACGCACCAAAGTACGCGAGCCTCGATCAGAATTATTCTTGTTATCATTTACCTACTCTAGGACGAGCAGGAATTAAGCTTGGGGATGTTGATACGTCCAAAACGTATCTATATTTTCTGCTTGCTCCATGCCACTTTTGGGTGATATTGCTATGATATTCATACACTTCCATACACTTTTGATCATATTTGGACTAACTTACTAATCCAGTGCACCCCAGTGCCAGTTTCTGTTTTCGGCTGTTTTTGTATTTCAGGTTTTCACGTTTCGAGAACTGCCCAGAAAAATACAGAAAAAATATATAAAAAATCAGCGTATCGGGAACGACACTGCTTCCGAAGGGGAGCCTAGGGGGGCCACAGGGGCCCCAGGCGCCCTGTGGGCGCCCCCCCCCCCGGGCCGCGCCGGGGGGGCGCCTCGGCACCCCGAGAGCCCCCCGGTGCCCTACTTTGGCAGATATTTAAAGGGTCCCCCGTAACCCTTGAAACATGACTTCTTTTCACGATCCCATCTCTGTTCCGCCGCCGCCGCCGCTTCCAAGATCGGGAGCACCAGGAGAACTCTTCCCGGCACCCTGCCGGAGGGGAGGATCACCACCGGGAGCTTCTCCACCACCATGGACGCCTCCCGGATGACTCGTGAGTAGTCTCCCTTGGACCATGAGTCCATAACCAGTAGCTATGTGATGTTCTCCTCCCGTTCTTGTGCTTCACTAATTAGTCCTCGTGAGCTGCCCTACATGATCGAGGCACCTATGTAATCCTTATGTTGTTGCTATGTTGAGTTTGCTGGGATCCGATGGATTATGAGATTATGTTCAGATTGATCTTGAGTAATATATTTGATTCACCTCTTTTATATTTTAGTTCATAAGTAATTCTTGCATGTTCTCCGTTGTTATTTATTGCTTTGGCCAAGTAGTAGGTAGTGACTCCAAGAGGGAACGTTATGCTCGATTGTGGGTTCATGCCCCTCGATGACTAGCTTGAGTGACAGAAACATGAGTCTAGGGGATGTGCTATTGCCACAAGGGGGAAAACAACGGTGCTTGTGCCCGCGGGTGCAAGGATTGTTTACTTTACGCAAAGTTCTTTTAATGCAGTTGTCTGTTGCATTGAGTTTACACTATGGGTGGGACTCGCAACTTAATACCAGCGAGATGTTCTGGATAGATATCTCAAGGTGGATGATTAGTAGTAGATGCAGATGGATTTCGGTCTACTTACTTTGGCGTACCGCCCATGCTTTGAACCTCAACCTTTCTTGCAATGTAGTCAGCATTGGTTTGCGTTCGTGGTCCTGTCAATTGCCCAACTGTAATTTGTTACCTCACATAGCTGTTTTATCGTCTTTTGGGAGAGAGACATCACTAGTGAACATCATGTGACTCCGGTCCATATTACTATCATTGATCACAAACACTATTTTACTTTCCGCTATTTTATTTACTATTGCAAAACACTATTTATCACTACTATCATATTGCTTTTAACCCTTTGTGAACTACAAGGCCGGAGAGATTGACAACCTCTCTGTACTCGTTGGGAGCATAGTTATTTGTATCTGTGTGCAGGTCCACATTGATTGCTAATTGCGCCGTTAGCAGTTGACACCTACCTGTTGAACCTAGGAGTCTCTGGGGATTCGATCCTTGGCATCTTTGCTAAGGGAAAACACTTCTACTTACTGCATCTTACACCTTTCACTTGGGGTAATCCAACGAGGGGTTCGAGGCCCATCAGTGGGCCATTGGTCCCGGTTCTTCTGGACCTTTTGGTCCCGGTTGGAGCGACAAACTGGGACCAATGGCTCTTGCTCCTGGCCCACCACCATTGGTCCCGGTTGGTGATATGACCTGGGACCAAAGGCACCCCTTTAGCCCCGGTTCGTAGCACCAACCGGGACCAATGAGGTGCCTATATATAACCCCTCACTCAAGAGCAGAGCTCACTGCTCTGTTTTTTTTTCTGGCCGAGGGGGAGAGGGGTTAGTGGTGCTCTAGCTCACCTCCTATGCACACAACGTGTTCGGTGGAATGCCCGAGCCACACTAGTTAAGCTTTTCTCCTCTCGAAGCTCTATTTTCTCTGAGATTTGTCTAGGTTCGGCGGTCCGTCACGTCCCGTCCCCGTCTTCGCCGCCGTCGATCGCCCCCGCCGATCTCGTCACCGGCACCACCGTGGTGAGCCTCTTGTTATGTCCATGCTTTTCTTACTTTTATTATTGCTTGTTATTATTGCTTTAGATAGATATTTGTCTAATTTTCTTACGTTTATTAGTGCTTGTTATTATATAGTGCGATGGTTTTGATATCCGCCCACGTGGGCCCTCGTCCTGTCTACGATTCGGATGTGGTATATTATCTTTAATTTATAACTATTTGTTTTAGTGATTATGATAGTTATGCCGACCAACCTGACATGCATAGATGTTTTATTATGTCTAGGAGGTAGTTGAACCGAAAATTCCAACCGACCCTCTTGTGGAGAGGTTAAATTTAGTTGAAGAGGAAAACATTTCCTTAAAGAAAAAATTGGAAAAAATGGAGGAGGAGAAGATGGAATTGGAGTTGCATGTTGAGGAAGTCATCGATGATCACAAGATCAAGATGGACCCTATTATCGAGAGGTTAAATTTAGTTGAAGAAGAAAACAAATTCTTGAAGGAAAAAATAAAAAAAAATTGTGGACGAGAAGATGATATTGGAGTTGCATGTTGCGGATGTCGTCGATGATCACAAGATCAAGATGGATGCAATGCGGTTGAAGATTAAAAAGATTAGAAAATATGCCATTCATACCGACGCTTGGTATCATTATGCCGTTGGATCAATTGTTACCTTGGTTGCGATTATGATCGCATTTGTTTTCGCATTGAAATGTTTTACATAGTTTCGATGTGTATGGAGTTCTATATGTTGTTAGATGAGAACTATATATGTATGTACTTTGGTTTTAATGTGATGATGAACTTTTATCCATTTGGTCACTTAATTATCTATATATGATGTTCTGTAATGGTTTTTGACACACTTAATTATATATAATGCACGCAGATGAACCGGCAATGGATGTACGGTGACAGACGCACCTCCGAGTACATTAAGGGCGTGCATGAGTTTCTAAATGCGGCTGAGGCAAACAAGCAGAATGGTTTTATGTGTTGTCCATGCACTAAATGTGTGAATACGATGTCTTACTCTAACCGGAAAATCCTTCACTCCCACGTGCTTTACAAGGGTTTCATGCCATACTATAATGTTTGGACGAGGCACGGAGAAATAGGGGTTATGATGGAAGACGGCGAAGAAGAAGAGTACGATGACAACTATGTGCCCCCTGAATACGGTGATGCTGCAATGGGGGGAGCTGGTGAAGATCAAGAGGAACCAGACGATGTGCCCAATGATGCTGCAACGGGTGAAGCTGCTGAAGATCAAGAGGAACCAAATGATGATCTCCGCCGGGTCATTGTCGATGCAAGGACACAATGCGAAAGTCAAAAGGAGAAGCTGAAGTTCGATCGCATATTAGAGGATCACAAAAAAGGGTTGTACCCCAATTGCGAAGATGGCAACACAAAGCTCGGTACCGTACTGGAATTGCTGCAGTGGAAGGCAGAGAATGCTGTGGCTGACAAAGGATTTGAGAAGCTACTGAAAATATTGAAGAAGAAGCTTCCGAAGGATAACGAATTTCCCGACAGTACATACGCAGCAAAGAAGGTCGTATGCCCTCTAGGATTGGAGGTGCAGAAGATACATGCATGCCCTAATGACTGCATCCTCTACCGCGGTGCATACAAGGATCTGAACGCATGCCCGGTATGCGGTGCATTGCGGTATAAGATCAGACGAGATGACCCTGGTGATGTTGATGGCGAGCCCGCCAGGAAGAGGGTTCCTGCGAAGGTGATGTGGTATGCTCCTATAATACCACGGTTGAAACGTTTGTTTAGAAACAGAGAGCATGCCAAGTTGATGCGATGGCACAGTGAGGACCGTAAGAAAGACGGGAAGTTGAGAGCACCTGCTGACGGGTCGCAGTGGAGAAAAATCGAGAGAAAGTACTGGGAGGAGTTTGCAAAGGACCCAAGGAACGTATGGTTTGCTTTAAGCGCGGATGGCATTAATCCTTTCGGGGAGCAGAGCAGCAATCACAGCACCTGGCCCGTGACTCTATGTATGTATAACCTTCCTCCTTGGATGTGCATGAAGTGGAAGTTCATTATGATGCCAGTTCTCATCCAAGGCCCTAAGCAACCCGGCAACGACATTGATGTGTACCTAAGGCCATTAGTTGAAGAACTTTTACAACTGTGAAATGGAAACGGTGTACGTGCGTGGGATGAGCACAAACATGAGGAATTACACCTAAAGGCGTTGCTGTTCGTGACCATCAACGATTGGCCCGCTCTCAGTAAACTTTCAGGACAGACAAACAAAGGATACCACGCATGCACGCACTGTTTAGATGACACTGAAAGTATATACCTGGACAAGTGCAGGAAGAATGTGTACCTGGGCCATCGTCGATTTCTTCCGACCGATCATCAATGTCGAAAGAAAGGCAAGCATTTCAAAGGCGAGGCAGATCACCGGAAGAAGCCCGCCATGCGTACCGGTGATCACGTACTTGCTATGGTCAATGATTTACACGTAATCTTTGGAAAGGGCCCCGGCGCACTAGCTGTTCCGAATGACGCTGAGGGACACGCACCCATGTGGAAGAAGAAATCTATATTTTGGGACCTACCCTACTGGAAAGACCTAGAGGTCCGCTCTTCAATCGACGTGATGCACGTGACGAAGAACCTTTGCGTGAACCTGCTAGGCTTCTTGGGTGTGTATGGAAAGGCAAAAGATACAGCTGAGGCACGGGAGGACGTGCAACGTTTGCACGAAAAAGACGGCATCCCTCCGAAGCAGTATGAAGGTCCTGCCAGCTATGCTCTTACGAAAGAAGAGAAAGAAATCTTCTTTGAATGCCTGCTCAGTATGAAGGTCCCGACTGGCTTCTCGTCGAATATAAAGGGAATAATAAATATGGCAGAGAAAAAGTTCCAGAACCTAAAGTCTCATGACTGCGATGTGATTATGACGCAACTGCTTCCGGTTGCATTGAGGGGGCTTCTACCGGAAAACGTCTGATTAGCCATTGTGAAGCTATTTGCATTCCTCAATGCAATCTCTCAGAAGGTGATCGATCCAGAAATCGTACCAAGGCTAAGGAGTGATGTGGCGCAATGTCTTGTCAGTTTCGAGCTTGTGTTCCCACCATCCTTCTTCAATATCATGACACACGTCCTAGTTCATCTAGTCGACGAGATTGTCATTCTGGGGCCCGTATTTCTACACAATATGTTCCCCTTTGAGAGGTTCATGGGAGTCCTAAAGAAATATGTCCGTAACCGCGCCAGGCCAGAAGGAAGCATCTCCATGGGCCATCAAACAGAGGATGTCATCGGGTTTTGTGTTGACTTCATTCCTGGCCTTAATAAGATAGGTCTCCCTAAATCGCGGTACGAGGGGAGACTGACTGGAAAAGGCACGCTTGGAAGGGACTCAATAATATGCAGGGACGGATATTCTTGGTCTCAAGCACACTACACAGTTCTACAGAACTCTACATTAGTGACCCCGTATGTCGATGAACACAAGAACAGTCTGCGCTCCAAACACCCGCAGCAGTGCGACAACTGGATTACATGTGAACACATCAGGACTTTCAGCAGTTGGTTGGAAACACGTCTCAGAGGTGACAACATTGTTTGTGATGAGTTGTACTTGTTGTCCAGGGGACCATCTTCGACTGTATTGATTTTCAAAGGATACGAGATAAATGGGAATACATTTTACACGATTGTCCAAGATCAAAAGAGCACCAACCAAAACAGCGGTGTCCGCTTTGATGCAAAAACCGAGAGGGGAAAGGACACATATTATGGTTACATAGTGGACATATGGGAACTTGACTACGTACATGATTTTAAGGTCCCTTTGTTTAAGTTGAAATGGGTCAATCTGTCAGGAGGCGGGGTACAGGTAGACCCACAGTACGGAATGACAACAGTGGATCTGAAAAATCTTGGATACACTGACGAACCGTTCGTCCTAGCCAATGATGTGGCACAGGTTATCTATGTGAAGGACATGTCTACCAGACCGAGAAAAAGAAAAGATAAGGAAGCGAATACATCATACGATGAGCCAAAGCGCCACATAGTTCTTTCAGGAAAAAGGGACATCCTGCGAGTGGAGGGCAAGACAGACATGTCTGAAGATTATGAAAAGTTTCATGAAATTCCTCCCTTCAAAGTCAAGGCTGACCCAAGCATCCTGATAAACGATGAAGATTATCCATGGTTACGGCGCAATAAGCAAATGACACAAGCGAAAAAAAAGTGAAGACTTTTTTCGGCAACTATTATGATGATACCATGCCAACTTTGTAACAAATGAGTATGATACCATTGTCCGTTTGTACTATTCAAATTTCAATACTATTTGCACTAACAGAAAGTTTGTAATTGGTTTTACCAGAAAGAATTAAAAAATAAAGCAAAAAACAAAAGAAAATAAATAATGCAGAAAACAAAAAAAAACTTGCAAAAAAATAAAAAATAGCAACAATAAGTATTTCATTGTAAGTAGAAACAAAATAAAATAAATAAAACAACAAAGAAAACAAATAATTTCAAATTTAAACTATTCAAATTTGAATACTACTTGCACTAACAGAAAGTTTGTAATTGGTTTTACCAGAAAGAATTAAAAAATAAAGCAAAAAACAAAAGAAAATAAATAATGCAGAAAACAAAAACAAAAAAACTTGCAAAAAAAATAGCAACAATAAGTATTTTGTTGTAAGTAGAAACAAAATAAAATAAATAAAGCAACAAAGAAAATAATGAAAGTTTATAATTTTTGTGACCTAAAAGAAAAAAGAAATCACTAAAAAACTATAAGTATTTAGTTCTAAGTAGAAATGAAAAAATAAATAGAAAAAAAGAAAAAAAAATGCCACCACGGCCTGAATACGACTAGAAACCCAACCATGGGCCAGGATTCAGGCCCGCAGCAGGTCCAGTTGGCCCACATGCATTGCACTGTCGAATTAGGCCAGTAAGCCTGCATTTCATATGAGTTCGAGAGGAGAGAGGCAGCGCA
The DNA here is from genome assembly GCA_902687465.1 of Secale cereale. NCBI lineage: Eukaryota > Viridiplantae > Streptophyta > Magnoliopsida > Poales > Poaceae > Secale > Secale cereale. Next base: position 28,079,724 of record LR738709.1, on the reverse strand, counting down.
GCTTATAAACAGGTGCTGGCCTCTCTCAAGTAGCGAGGTGGGACTAAACATCCCACCGCACCGCGCTGCACAGGGCTTTGGTCCCGGTTGGTGGCACCAACCGGGACTAAAGGGTGGTATTAGTCCCGGTTCTTGGCACCAACCGGGACTAATGCCCCTCGTATATAACCAACACTTGCGAAATTTCGTTCATTCTCTCCTTCCCCACCCCCGAGCCTCCTCTCCTTCCCCGCCCCCGTCGCCCCGGCAGTCGCCCCGTCGCCGTCGCCCCGTCGCCGTCGCCCCATCGCGCCATCGCCGTCGCCCCCGACGCCGCCCCGTCGCCCCGCCC
>LR738709.1:28047069-28067110 GCA_902687465.1 Secale cereale | reverse complement strand
CTTGTATTTGAGAGTTAAACCGGAGCATGACCTCGTTGGAATTGAACTGTTGCCTGTTCCATTTGAGGAGTTCTATCAGTTTTTCAATCAATTGGCCCTCGATAAAACAACGGTCACCTGCTACTGTCTGTAAGTAGTACTACTTCTGTCATTAAGTCTCTCTATATAGCTGATCTTCATTGCATGTATTTATAATTATCGTCACTATATTATGCAGATTGAAGATCGTCGAATTGAAGAAAAGACAAGTAGGTGATATTGGGTTCATTAACACATACCTCATAGATGCAACCGAGGTTAAATTGCGTCCCTTAGATACCGAGACCAACTTGCTACGATCGTTGGTGGTAAATGAAAACAAAGATGTAATACTCTTTCCTTACAACTTCAAGTGAGTGTTATTGTCTTGTGCATATTTGGTTTCCCTTATATATCAGTCAAGGTTATAGTAATGTAATTGATGAGTTCATGCATGCGTGCGCAACTTCCACTATATTCTCTTAGAGATTAAGCTTGAGAAGGGAGTAGTAACTATCTTGGACTCTAAACGTAAACATCCCGAGGAGTATGCGGACATGACTCAAATGCTCGACAGGTAAGTTAAATCGATCAATATTATCCACCATGCATATTAGCAACTTCATTTCTGATATCAAGTAATTGTTTTCTTTGTCTGGCAGGGTTTGGAGAAAATTCACCAAAAAAGCTCCGGGACTGCCGAAGAAGCTAGAATTTAGATACCCGAAAGTAAGTACTATATAGTAGCATGTTCCGCGCACGCATCTCCTATATCTTGATTCAAGCGCTAGTTTCATCAATACCATTTGGAATTCTTGCTTATCAGTTTGATTGACCTCTATTTCTTGTAAAGTGGTTGTGGCAGGAACCCGGGAATGATTACTGTGGAAACTACATTTGCGAGTCCATCCGCCACACGACCTGTGAGCACGGCTACTCTGAAGCACAATTTGAAGTGCGTAAGCAATTAATAATATTCACAATTTTATACCATCATTTCATGTATTGACCCCCTACTTCAAATTAGATGTTTCGGATGCGGGATGAACTCCTAACACCAGATCGTCTACGAGCAATTCAAGAGGAATTGGCGGCATTCTTCCTTGAACATGTGATCGCGCTAGACGGAGAATACTATGTGGACCATGTGTCCATCCTATAGGATATTATATTTGTAAGAGATAATTATTGTATATATGTAACCGGTAGTGTCGGATAGATATACGAGAACTTGTTGTTCGACCAATCTCTCGGAGAAGGAGAGGTGGTCGATATTACTTCTCTCTGTATATATATATATATATATATATATATATATATATATATATATATATATATATATATATATATATATATATGTTGATTATACGATCTTCTGTTTCCTTCGTTTGCTTTACTAGCTAGCTAGCTAGCTAGCGTGTCTAGTCCTCTCTATACGTATGTGTAGTAGGTAGCATCGACCAAGCACGGACATAAGAGAGGACACTTCTCTCTATTAATTAGCTAGCTAACACAATATGAAACACTTAAATTAACCCCCCAAAACCGCCAACCCCCCTCCCCTTTCAAAAAAAAAACAAAAACCACAGCCACAGAAATGCTGACGCGTGGATGCCTTTTGGTCCCGGTTGGTGCCACCAACCGGGGACCAAAGCCCCTCCTGCCTGGGCTCGGCGCACAGGCCACGTGGACACCCATCTGCCCCGGTTCTGGATTGAACCGGGACTAAAGGGTCAGAGCATTAGTACCGACACTTTTGTCCCGGTTCAGGAACCGGGGCTAAAGGCCCAAACGAACCGGGTCTGATGACCCTTTATGTACCGTAGTACAACTTCTCGATGATTCATATCCTCCAATACTACTCATAGATTCATCAAAATAAGCGAACAACACACGAAAATTAAAATCTGTCAAAAACAGAACAGTCTGTAGTAATCTGTAACTTTCGAATACTTATGTAACTCCAAAAAAATTGAAATAAACTGGTAAACGTGGGGAATTTGTCTATCAAGCATCTTCAAAAAGAATCAACTAAATAGCACTCTCCAGTAAAATCTGGTGGCTAATCTCGTGAGCGCTAAAGTTTCTGTTTTTTACAGCATGATCATATAAGCTTCACACAAGTCTTCCCAAAGGTTCTACTTGGCACAAACACTAATTAAAACACAAAACCACATCTAAACAGAAGCTAGATGCAATATTTATTCCTAAACAGAAGTAAAAACAAAGAAAATAAAATTGGGTTGCCTCCCAACAAGCGCTATCGTTTAACGCCCCTAGCTAGGCACGATACAAGAATAGATCTAGGTATTGCTATCTTTGGTAGGCAATCCATAAGTGGCTCTCATAATAGATTCATAAGGTAATTTCATTTTCTTACTAGGAAAGTGTTCCATGCCTTTTCTTAATGGAAATTGGAATCTAATATTTCCTTCCTTCATGTCAATAATTGCACCAATCGTTCTAAGGAAAGGTCTATCAAGAATAATAGGACATGAAGGATTGCAATCTATATCAAAAATAATGAAATCTACGGGTACATAATTCCTATTGGCAACAATAAGAACATCATTAATACTTCCCATTGGTTCCTTAATGGTAGAATCCGCAAGATGCAAATTTAAAGAACAATCATCAAGCTCATGGAAACCTAACAAACACACTAAGTTTTTGGGATAGTAGAAACACTTGCACCCAAATCACACAAGGCAAAGCATTCATGATCTTTAATTTTAATTTTAATAGTAGGTTCCCACTCATCATAAAGCTTTCTATGGATAGAAACTTCTAATTCAAGTTTTTCTTCATAAGATTGCATCAAAGCATCAACTAGGTTTTTGGTAAAAGCCTTATTTAGACTATAAGCATGCGGAGAATTTATACGGATTGCAACAAGGAAATACAATCTATCAAAGAGCAATTATCATAATTGAATCCCTTGGAATCCAAAATAGTGGGTTCATCACTATGCAAAGTTTTAATCTCTTCAATCCCACTTTTAACAATTTTAGCATCAAGATCTGAAATCTCTGAATCATTGGGACGCTTTTTAACTAAAGTAGACTCATCTCCAGTCCCATCTTTATAAGGATTCATACTAGAAAACAAGGATCTAATAGGAGACACATCAATAACTTTCAGATCTTCATCTTTATTTTCATGATAACTAGAAGAACACGCTTTCATAAAGCACTCTTTTTTAGCATGCATCCTAGCGGTTCTTTCTTTGCATTCATCAATGGAAATTCTCATGGCTTTGAGAGACTCATTGATATCATGCTTGGCTGGAATAGATCTAAGTTTCAAAGAGTCAACATCAAGAGTAATTCTATCCACGTTCCTAGCCAACTCAACAATCTTAAGCAATTTTTCTCCAAGCAAAGCAGTGAAATTCTTTTGCGAAATCATAAACTCCTTAACACTAGTTTCAAATTTAGAGGGCACCTTACCAAAATTTCCATAAGAGTTATTGTAGGAATTACCATAATTATTAGAGGAATTACTAGGAAAAGGCCTAGGATTAAAGTTTCCTCTATAAGCATTGTTACCAAAATTATTCCTACCAACAAAATTCACATCCAAAGATTCATTATTTTTTCAATCAACGTGGATAAAGGCATATCATTAGGATCAGAAGAAGCACTCTTAGTAGCAAATAATTTCATAATTTCATCCATCTTTCCACTCAAAACACAAATCTCTTCAATAGCATGCACCGTTGTACTAGCAGATCTTTCGGTGTGCCATTCAGAGTAGTTAACCATAATATTATCTAGGAGTTTGGTAGCTTCTCCTAAAGTAGTTTCCATGAAAGTGCCTCTTGTGACCGATTCTAGAAAAATTTTAGAAGCAAAATTCAAGCCAGCATAAAAGTTTTGTATAATCATCCATAAGTTCAAACCATATGTAGGACAATTACGTATCATTAATTTCATTCTCTCCCATGCTTGTGCAACATGCTCATGATCTAGTTGCTTAAAATTCATAATATCGTTTCTAGGAGAGATAATCTTAGCAGGAGGAAAATACTTAGAGATAAAGGCATCTTTGCACTTATTCCATGAATCCATACTATTTCTAGGCAGAGAGGAAAACCAAGTTTTAGCACGATCTCTAAGTGAAAACGGAAATTGCTTCAATTTAACCATATCATTATCTGTATCCCTCTTCTTTTGCATATCACACAAATCAACAAAGTTGTTTACATGGGTAGCGGCATCTTCACTAGGAAGGCCGGAAAATTGATCTTTCATGACAAGATTCAACAGAGCAGTATTGATCTCACAAGATTCAGCATCGGTAATAGGAGCAATCGGAGTGCTAATAAAATCAGTATTGTTGGTATTGGAAAAGTCACACAATTTGGTATTGTTCTGAGCCATAGTGACAAGCAAGCAATCCAACACACAAGCAAACAAGAAGCAATCAAACGGTAAACACACGGCAAAAAGAAGGGCAAATAAAACGGCACGGGTGAAGTGGGGGAGAGGAAAACGAGAGGCAAATAAATGTAATGCGAAGGATAAGGGTTTGTGATAGGTACTTTGTTTATGACTTTTGCGTAAGCCTCCCCGCCAACGGCGTCGGAAATTCTTCTTGCTACTTCTCGAGCTTGCATTGTATTCCCTCGAAGAGGAAAGGGTGACGCAGCACAGTAGCGCAAGTATTTCCCTCAGTTTTTGAGAACCAAGGTATCAATCAAGTAGGAGACCACGCGTGACTCCCTCACACCTGCACAAACAAATAAGAACTTCGCAGCCAACGCGATAAGGGGTTGTCAATCCCTTTACGGTCACTTACGGAAGTGAGATCTGATAGATAGGATAGTGTAATATTTTTGGTATTTTTGGATATAAGAACAGAAAGTAAATAAAGCAAAGTAAAGTAGATGAAAGATTAATATGTTGAGAATAGACCCGGGGGCCATAGGTTTCACTAGTGGCTTCTCTCGTGATAGCAGAATTCTACAGTGGGTGAACAAATTACTGTCGAGCAATTGATAGAAAAGCGCATAGTTATGAGAATATCTAGGCATGATCTTTATATATAGGCATCATGTCCGTGACAAGTAGACCGAAACGATTCTACATCTACTACTATTACTCCACACATCGACCGCTATCCAGCATGCATCTAGAGTATATTAAGTTCATAAGAACAGAGTAATGCTTTAAGCAAGATGACATGATGTAGAGGGATAAACTCAAGCAATATGATATAAACCCCATCTTTTAATCCTCGATGGCAACAATACATTGCGTGCCTTGCTGCCCCTGCTGTCACTGGGAAAGGACACCGCAAGATTGAACCCAAAGCCAAGCACTTCTCCCATTGCAAGAACTATAGATCTAGTAGGCCAAACCAAACCGATAATTCAAAGAGACTTGCAAGGATATTATAATCATACATAAAATATGACAGAAAAAAATCAAATATTTCTCATAGATAATCTTGATCATAAACCCACAATTCATCGAATCTCGACAAACACACCGCAAAAAGATTACATCGAATAGATCTCCTCGAAGATCGACGAGAACTTTGTATTGAGATCCAAAAAGAGAGAATAAGCCATCTAGCTAATAACTATGGACCCGAAGGTCTGTGGTAAACTACTCACAACTCATTGGTGAGGCTATGGCGTTGATGTAGAATCACTCCGTGGTAGATCCCCCCTCCGGCAGAGCTCCGGAACAGGCCCCAAGATGGGATCTCACGGGAACAGAAGGTTGCGGCGGTGGAATTAGGGTTTTCTCTGTTGCCTCGATGTTTTCAGGGTACATGGATATATATAGGAGGAAGGAGGGCACCGGGGGAGCCAGACGGGGCCCACGAGGGTGGGAGGCGTGCCCAGGGGGAGGAGGCGTGCCCTGGACCCTCGTGGACACCTCCTCCGTTCCCTCGCGTGTACTCCAAGTCTTCTAGGTAGATACGGATCCAAAAATAACTCTCCCGAAGGTTTCATTCCGTTTGGACTCCGTTTGATATTCCTTTTCTACGAAACCCTGAAATATGCAAAAAAAATAGCAATCTGCACTGGGCCTTGGGTTAATAGGTTAGTCCCAAAAATAATATAGAAGTGTATAATAAAGCCCATTAAACATCAAAGACAGAATATATAATAGCATGGAACAATAAAAAATTATAAATACGTTGGATACGTATCACGCCCCCACCCTCGTGGACAGGTGGCCCCTGGCAGATCACTTTCGCCAGATATTTTTTATATTTTCGGAAACGGCGTTTCGTGGAGTTTCGGAGCTTTTTTAGTTGTGCAGAATAGGTCCCCAATGTTTGCTCCATTTCCAACCCAGAATTCCAGCTGCCGGCATTCTCCCTCTTCATGTAAACCTTGTAAAATAAGAGAGAAAAGGCATACGTATTGTGACATAACATGTAATAACAACCCATAGTGCAATAAATATCAATATAAAAGCATGATGCAAAATGGACGTATCATGAGATGAAGCGGCCCGGACCGACATTACGTGTACGCTTACCCGAGACTGGTTTCAGCGTTAAGAGCAATCGTTGCTTAAAGGTGACCGGCGGGTGTCTGTCTCTCTCAATTTAGTTGAATCGAGTGTGGTGTAACGCCCCGGACACAGCCGCCGGTGGTCGTTACTCCTGGCGGGATCTAGACTGGCCCCACATATCAATACTAGTCTTTTCTGCGCACTTTGTCCTCACTCGTGCGCACCCGGGACCAAGTTTCTGGTCGGTCACCCATCCTGAAACTACTCCAAGATGAGCACGCTGAACTTTGGAGTTCTTTCCGAATGGGCTTCTGGAAAAGAAGGAATTCCTTATTGATATGAGTAGTCTATCATCCCTATTAAGCCAGGCTATCACATGTGGCTACGCCCGGTCCTTGTGAAGGTTAAAACAACACACTTGACGAAAAATCATTGTGGTTTTGTATGCGTAGGTAAGAACGATTCTTGCTAAGCCCGTAGCAGCCACGTAAAACTTGCAACAACAAAGTAGATGACGTCTAACTTGTTTTTGCAGGGCATGTTGTGATGTGATATGGTCAAGACATGATGAGTTATACGTTATTGTACGAGATGATCATGTTTTGTAAAATTATCGGCAATCGGCAGGAGCCATATGGTTGTCTCTTTATTGTATGAATTGCGAAGGCCATGTAATTGCTTTACTTTATCACTATGAGTTAGCGATAGTAATAGTAGCAATAGTTGGCGAGACGACCACGATGCTACGATGAAGATCATGGTGTCTAGCCGGTGACGATGGAGATCATGACGATGCTTTGGAGATGGAGATCAAAAGCACAAGATGATGATGGCCATATCATGTCACATATTTTGATTGCATGTGATGTTTATCTTATTATGCTTCTTATTTTGCTTAGTACGGCGGTAGCATTATAAGATGATCCCTTACAAAATTTCAAGGTACAAGTGTTCTCCCTGAGTATGCACCATTGCGAAAGGTCGTCGTGCCGAGACACCACGTGATGATCGGGTGTGATAAGCTCTACGTTCAAATACAAAGGGTGTAAGACAGTTTTGCACATGCAGAATACTCGGGTTAAAATTGAGGAAGCCTAGCATGTACAGACATGGCCTCGGAACACTGGAGACCAAAAGGTCGAGCATGAATCATATAGTAGATATGATCAACATAAGATGTTCACCTTAGAAAACTACTCCATCTCACGTGATGATCGGACATGGTTTAGTTGATTTCGATCACGTGATCGTTTAGATGACTGGAGGGATGTCTATCTAAGTGGGAGTTCTTTAGTTATATGATTAGTTGAACTTTAATTTATCATGAACTTAGTCCTGATAGTTTTTGCATATCTATGTTGTTGTAGATCAATGGCCCGTGCTACCGTTCCCTTGAATTTTAATGCGTTCCTAGAGAAAGCTAAGTTGAAAGATGATGGTAGAAACTACACGGACTGAGTCCTTAACTTGAGGATTATCCTCATTGCTGCATAGAAGAATTATGTCCTGGAAGCACCGCTAGGTGACAGGCCTGCCGCAGGAGCAACTCCGGACGTTATGAATGTTTGGCAAGCTCGTTCTGATGACTACTCGATAGTTCAGTGTGCCATGCTTTATGGCTTAGAATCGGGACTTAAAAGACGTTTTGGACGTCATGGAGCATATGAGATGTTCCAAGAGTTGAAGTTAATATTTCAAGCAAATGTCTGAATTGAGAGATATGAAGTTTCCAATAAGTTCTATAACTGCAAGATGGAGGAGAACAGTTCTATCAGTGAACACTTGCTCAGAATGTCCGAGTACTACAATCATATGACTCAACTTGGTTGCAAAGTTGACGAAGATAGTGTTATTGATAGAGTTCTTCAATCACTGCCACCAAGCTATAAAGGCTTCATGATGAACTATAATATGCAAGGAATGCAGAAGACAATTCTCGAGCTCTTAGATATGCTCAAAGCTGCGGAGGTAGAAATCAAAAAGGAGCATAAAGTGTTGGTGGTTAACAAGACCACTAGTTTCAAGAAAAATGGCAAGGGAAAGAAGGGGAACTTCAAGAAGAATAGCAAGACAGTTGCTACTCCCGCGAAGAAACCCAAGTCTGGAGCCAAGCCTGAAACCGAGTGCTTCTACTACAAAGGGACATGACACTGGAAGCGAAACTGCCCCAAGTATTTGGCGGATAAGAAGGATGGCAAAGTGAACAAAGGTATATTTGATATACATGTTATTGATGTGTACCTTACTAATGCTCGTAGTAGTACCTGGGTATTTGATAATGGTTCGGTTGCTAAAATTTGTAACTCGAAACAGGGGCTATGGATTAAATGAAGATTAATTAGCTAAGCACGAGGTGACAATGCGCATGGGAAATGGTTCCAAAGTCGATGTGATCGCCGTCGGCACGCTACCTCTACATCTACCTTCAGGATTAGTCTTAGACCTAAATAATTGTTATTTGGTGCCAGCGTTGAGCATGAACATTATATCTGGATCTTGTTTGTTGCGAGACGGTTATTCATTTAAATCAGAGAATAATGGTTGTTCTATTTTTATGAGTAATATCTTTTATGGTCATGCACCCTTGAAGAGTGGTCTATTCTTGGTAGATCTCGATCGCAGTGATACACATATTCATAATATTAAAGCCAAAAGATGCAAAGTTGATAATGATAGTGCAACTTATTTGTGGCACTACCGTTTGGGTCATATTAGTGTAAACGCATAAAGAAACTCCATGTAGATGGACTTTTGGAATCACTTGATTATGAATCACTTGGTGCTTGCGAACCATGCCTCATGGGCAGGATGACTAAAGCTCCGTTCTGCGGAACAATGGAGCGAGCAACAGATTTGTTGGAAATCATACATACTGATGTATGTGGACCGATGAGTGTTGAGGCTCGCGGCGGGTATCGTTATTTTCTGACCTTCAGTGATGATTTGAGCAGATATGGGTATATCTACTTAATGAAGCACAAGTCTGAAACATTTGAAAAGTTCAAAGAATTTCAAAGTGATGTAGAGAATCATCGTAACAAGAAAATAAATTTTCTACGATCTGATCACGGAGGCGAATATTTGAGTTACGAGTTTGTTCTTCATTTAAAACAATGTGGAATAGTTTCAAAGCTCACGCCACCCGGAACACCACAGCGTAATGGTGTGTCCGAACGTCGTAACCGTACTTTATTAGATATGGTGCGATCTATGATGTCTCTTACCGATTTACCACTATCATTTTGGGGTTATGCTTTAGAGACAGCTGCATTCACGTTAAATAGGGCACCATCTAAATCCGTTGAGATGACCCCTTATGAATTGTGGTTTGGCAAGAAACCAAAGTTGTCGTTTCTTAAAGTGTGGGGTTGCGATGCTTATGTGAAAAAGCTTCAACCTGTTAAGCTCAAACTCAATTCGGAGAAATGTGTCTTCATAGGATACCCAAAGGAAACTGCTGGGTGCACCTTCTATCACAGATCCGAAGGAAAGATATTCGTTGCTAAAACTAGATCCTTTCTAGAGAAGGAGTTTCTCTTGAAAGAAGTGAGTGTGAGGAAAGTGGAACTTGATGAGGTAATTGTACCTTCTCCCGAATTGGAAAGTAGTACATCACAGAAACTAGTTCCAGTGATTCCTACACCAATCAATGAGGAAGCTAATGATGATGATCATGAAACTTCGGATCAAGCTACTACTGAACCTCGTAGGTCAACCAGAGTACGTTCCGCACCAGAGTGGTATGATGAACCTACGAACTATGAGGAAGCGATGATGAGCCCAGATTCCAGAAAATGGCTTGAGGCCATGAAATCTGAGATGGGATCAATGTATGAGAACAATGTGTGGAATTTGGTTGACATGCCCGATGATCGGCAAGCCATTGAAAATAAATGGATCTTTAAGAGGAAGACTGACACCGATGGTAATGTTACTGTCTAAAAAGCTCGACTTGTTGCAAAAGGTTTCCGACAAGTTGAAGGAGTTGACTACGATGAGACTTTCACACATGTAGCGATGCTTAAGTCTATCGGAATCATGTTAGCAATTACCGCATTTTAAGATTATGAAATCTGGCAGATGGATGTCAAAACTGCATTCCTTAGTGGTATATGATGCAACCAGAAGGTTTTGTCGATCCTAAAGGTGCTAACAAAGTGTGCAAGCTCCAGCGATCCATCTATGGACTTGTGCAAGCATCTCGGAGTTGGAATATACGCATTGATGAGGTGATCAAAGCATATGGTTTTATACAGACTTTTGGAGATGCCTGTATTTACAAGAAAGTGAGTGGGAGCTCTGTAGCATTTCTGATATTATATGTGGATGGCATATTGTTGATTGGAAATGATATAGAATTTCTGGATGGCATAAAAGGATACTTGAATAAGAATTTTTCAATGAAAGACCTCGGTGAAGTTGCTTATATATTGGGCATCAAGATCTATATAGAGATAGATCAAGACGCTTAATTGGACTTTCACAAAGCACATACCTTGATAAAGTTTCGAAGAAGTTCAAAATGGATTAGTGAAAGAAAAGGTTCTTGCCTATGTTACAAGGTGTGAATTTGAGTAAGACTCAATGCCCGACCACTGCAGAAGATAGAGAGAAAATGGAAGTCATTCCCTATGCCTCGGCCATAGGATCTATCATGTATGCAATGCTGTGTACCAGACCTGGTGTGTGCCTTGCTATAAGTTTAGCAGGGAGGTACCAAAGTAATCGAGGAGTGGATCACTGGACAGCGGTCAAGAACATCCTGAAGTACCTGAAAACGACAAAGGATATGTTTCTCGTTTATGCAGGTGACAAAGATCTCGTCGTAAATGGTTACGTCGATTCAAGCATTGAAACTGATCCGGATGACTCTAAGTCACAAATCGGATATGTATTTTATTGAACGGTGGAGTTGTCAGTTGGTGCAGTTCCAAGCAGACCGTCGTGGCGGGATCTACGTGTGAGGCGGAGTACATAGCTGCTTCAGAAGCAGCAAATGAAGGAGTCTGGATGAAGGAGTTCATATCCGATCTAGGTGTAATACCGAGTGCATCGGGTCCAATGAAAATCTTTTGTGACAACACTAGAGCAATAGCCTTGGCGAAGGAATCCAGGTTTCACAAGAGAACCAAGTGCATCAAGAGATGCTTCAATTCCATCCACGATCAAGTCAAGGAGGGAGACATAGAAATTTGCAAGATACATACGAATCTGAATGTCGCCGACATGTTGACTAAGCCTCTTCCATGAGCAAAACATGATCAACACCAAGACTGCATAGGTGTTAGAATCATTTCTATGTAATCTAGATTATTGACTCTAGTTCAAGTGGGAGACTGAAGGAAATATGCGCTAGAGGCAATAATAAAGTTGTTATTTGTATTTCCTTAGATCATGACAAATGTTTATTATTCATGCTAGAATTGTGTTAACCGGAAACTTAGTACATGTGTGAATACATAGACGAAACAACGTGTCCCTAGTATGCCTCTACTAGACTAGCTCATTGATCAAAGATGGTTATGTTTCCTAACCATAGACATCAGTTGTTATTTGATCAACGGGATCACATCATTAGGAGAATGATGTGATGGACAAGACCCATCCGTTAGCTTAGCAACTTGATTGTTTAGTTTGACTGCTATTGCTTTCTTCATGACTTATACATGTTCCTATGACTATGAAATTATGCAACTGGGTGATTATAAAGATGCTCTACAGGTGTCTCCAAAGGTGTTTGTGGTGTTGGCATAGATCGAGAATAGGATTTGTCACTCCGAGTGTCGGAGATGTATCTCTGGGCCCTCTCGGTAATACACATCATAATAAGCCTTTCAAGCAAATGACTAATGAGTTAGTCACGAGATGATGTAGTACGGAACGAGTAAAGAGACTTGCCGGTAACGAGATTGAACTAGGTATGATGATACCGACGATCGAATCTCGGGCAAGTAACATACCAATGACAAAGGGAACAACGTATGTTGTTATGCGGTTTGACCGATAAAGATCTTCGTAGAATATGTAGGAACCAATATGAGCATCCAGGTTTGGCTATAGGTTATTGACCGGAGATGAGTCTCGGTCATGTCTACATTGTTCTCGAACCCGTAGGGTCCGCACGCTTAACGTTCGATGACGATCGGTATTATGAATTTATGTGTTTTGATGCACCAAAGGTAGTTCAGAGTCCCGGATGTGATCATGGACATGACAAGGAGTCACGAAATGGTCGACGCGTAAAGATTGATATATTGGGCGACTATATTCGGACACCGGAAGAGTTCCGGATGAGTTTCGGATTAAACCGAAGTGCCGGAGGGATATCGGTACCCCCCGGGGGAACTAATGGGCCACTTGGGCCCTTAGTGGAGGGAGAGAGGGCCGGCCAGGGCTGGGCCGCGCGCTCCTCCCCCTTGGTCCGAATTGGACAAGGAGAGGAGGGGGCGCTCCCCCCCCCCTTCCTTCTCCCTCTCCCTCTCCTTCCTTCCCCCCTCCTTCCCTCTTGGTGTACTCCTATTAGGAATAGGATTCCTATTCCTAGTAGGAGTTGCCCTACTTGGGCGCGCCATAGGGGCCGGCCAGACCTCCCCCTTGCTCCTTTATATACAGGGGCGGGGGGGAGGGGCACCCTAGGACACACAAGTAAACATCAGTTTTAGCTGTGTGCGGTGCCCCCCTCCACAGATATAGACCTCGGTCATATCGTTGCAGTGCTTAGGCGAAGCTTTGCGCCGGTAACTTCATCATCACCGTGACCACACCGTCATGCTAACGAAACTCTCCTGTGACGCTCAACTGGATCAAGAGCTCGTGGGACGTCATCGAGCTGAACGTGTGCTGAACGCGGAGGTGCCGTACGTTCATTGCTTGGATCGGTTGGATCGCGAAGACGTTCGACTACATCAACCGCGTCACTAGACGCTTCCGCTTTCGTTCTACGAGGGTACATAGACACACTCTCCCCGCTCGTTGCTATGCTTCTCCTAGATAGATCTTGCGTGATCGTAGGAATTTTTTTTTGAAATACTATGTTCCCTAACACTAAGAATATGAAAAATTAAAAAACCCGGCATAACCTTTGCTAAAAAGGGGCATACTGAGTGACACCAACTTGATCGAACATAAATTAATCAACATCTCGATGAGATTTGGCACTCATTTGTATTCCGTGAAAAAAGGCAACAAAGCATGCGATCAACCGAATGTTCCATCACCCTACACGTCCACCGCGCCACACCAACAATCAACTACGCATGCATGCCCATACAGTGATACTACTCAAATTAAAGAATATAGGTAAAATTTAGAATATGAATTCCCACCTAAAACATGTCTTGCTCGTCTCTCCGATGTCGTATGCGATCGATCGGATGAAATCAAGAAGAGAGAGAGAGGTGGTGATTGGAGATTTTAAAGTTGGTGGGCCTACGTCTAGAGGATAAGAGAGGATGGTGGAGGTCAATGAATGCTAATTAATTATGGTGGAGGAGGGACCGGGGAGTAACTATGCCATGGAAAAGTGGGTCCCATAAGGCTAAAGAGGCGGGAGAGTGGCTAGGACGACCAATGGTGAGAGGAGTAAGAGGAAGAAGAAGAGGGCCTTGTTGGAGAGGAAGAAGAAATTATGGGTGAAAAACTATATGCAATCCAATCAGTGGCGAGCGCCTTATAGGGCCCGCCACCACTAAGTACCATGGACAACACCTCGCATGGAAAAATTTCTTGTGGCGGGCGGTAACTCGTGCCCGCCACTGTTGTTTGACCTACCAGTGGCGGGTGAAATTGATACCCACCACAACTATGTTCTACCAATAGTGCCCATCGAGCAAGACTAACTAGTTGCGGTCGGTTGAATTCGCCCGCCAGTGCTGATACAAGTACATGTGGCAAGCAGTCATTACCACCCGCTACTAATGAGTTCCGCAAATAAGGCCAGTCTGGAAGATTTTACCTGTCGCGAGTAAAATATTGTGCCCGCTACTTAAGAGCTCTTGGGTGTGGCGGGGAAATTGTATGACCCGCCACTACTAATTTTGCATAATTGTTGTGGCGGGTGCTAGGCAGCGCCGTCACTTATTTGAGTTCACCTATAAGGATTTTCTCAGTAGTGTATATTACGCGGTGTACTCGCATAATAAACAAATGACAGTCAGTTTGAAAATACCTGGCTTAATACCATCACATGGATGATATGATGTTCTTCACAGGAAGTTGAAAAGATAGCTAAAATGAACCACTTCTAATGTTTCATATGTCTTTCATGATGCAATGCACTTGGAGTGATTGGTACATACGAGAGAACTATCATACCATGTACACTAAGGTCTTCAACCGTTTCGTTGGACGCTAACCCCTAAACAAGCAAGCAGGATGATCACATGATTCTGTAGTCCAGTCACATGGTGAAATAAACATTTTTTGAATGACTTGATCAACACATATCCCATGCTCATTTATTTATTTTTTATCTTCTTAAAAAGAGCTATCCCATCGTTGAGGTCACGGTCATGACATTTCACACCTTGACCGTCGACGAGGAGCACAGAGACTTTGTGTGCAAAACGATTCAAGTGGGAAGACACATATGCCGTAAGATATGTGTTATTACAGGACGCGCTGATGTACCAATAACCCGTTCGTTGTAAAATTGTTTTCCAAGAATTGCAATATTTTTTGGAAAATTGTTTTTCCGAAAATTGCAATGTGCTAAAAGTGGTTCGGATACGTTTCTATCAAATTAGAACATTAGGGAAAAAAAATAGGCGATTGGCCTCTCCGGCTGTTCCCCACGCGACAGATCACCAGCCGCCGCCGCCGCCGGGCACACGCTGCGGCCAGTGAGACGAGCGAGAAATTTTTTGGTAGCTCGGTCGTTCCCACCCTCATCCTCTCTGGCATTTTCCTCAGAACTCCCTTCTCGCTTCGATCGCAGATGGTCTAGACACCAAGGTCTCCTCCGAGCTCCGAGCTCAGAGTAGGCGGAGGCGGTACGGCGGGCAAGGGTGAAGACGCATCGCCGCCTTCGAGCTGCTCTGCTTGCTGTCCGAAACAGTCCACCACCCGCTCACTGCCATGAGGTCATTTGTGTTTATTTCAACAAGATTCGTTGCTCCACCACTGCCTAACTTGCCGGCCGAGCGCGCAAGAGAGAGCCTGCCCGCCCTATCACGCTTCAGTGCACGGAAATGCAGACGAGTCAAATAAAATATCAGGCCCAGTACACCCATCTACTAACGACCCGTTGCTTTGAGCGAGTAAGAGTGGCGACAACAACTCATTCACATACTAGTCATGTCTGCAACGAATCGAGCTACATCTGCGTGCGGCCAAGTCGAGTGAAGTAAAATATTCTTATCTCCTTCAACAGCATCCGCTGGTTAGAGATCTTGGTCCGGGTGTTGGATAAGTAACCAGTGGTTATTACAGCTGTGCATTGGCTAGCTCGGCACATCTTGTTTACTGAAGCTGTTACGTAACCATGGTTGTCCGGCATTTCATTTCTGTCCTCATGCAATCGTGGTTTTAAGACTCCTCTGCACTTTCAAGAATGGGCATGCGGCAAAGAATAAAATAAGAAAATGTCTTTTGATGGGAGCTTAAAACATAGATAAATGTGACCAATTTCGATTTCACACATTTTCATGACCACAACTTTTTTATTTTAGAAATGGAGGAGGACCCCCGGCCTCTGCATCTGTACGATGCATGCAGCCATTTTATTAATTATTCACACAAGACCTTACAAAGTCATACAACAGTAAGACTGAAGCCACCGTCTAGGCAACAAAAGTGTCGCTACTTCTATCCAAGTGATGAAGGGATGCTGATAGTATGGGCCTAGTACCAAACAAACTTCGCAGCTAAACCTAACATCTAAGACCCGAGGTCCCAACCAGGACGCCTGCCGGGTATGGGTCACCTACCAGTCCGGCGCACTCCTCAACTAGGACGCCTGCCGGGTCTGAGACCGCCGCAGCCACCTGCCACCAATCCATCTTCAGAGTTGTACTGCTGCATCTACCTTGCCAGGTCTAGCTGCCGTCGACGCCACCACGACGCCAGACCGCGTCACCCTCCCGCGCGAGTCCATCTCCGCGCATCGGACGCAGAGTCACCACAACGCCATGCCGCCGAGACCCGCCGCCATCAATGAGTGAGATGCCGTACCGCTCCACCAAAGAATCCTTCCTCTGGTCTTGCATCCAGCCGCTGCTCAAAAAACGATGCCCCCGTGAGGGAAAACACCGCCAAAAGCACCGCCATCGTCCGATCCGGAAACTCCGGATCTAGGTTTTCACCCAGAGCAGCTCAAGCAAGTCGACAGAAGCTGCAGAGGCGATGTCTTCAACAAGATGACGACGCGAAAAACGCCGCCATCGCCCGTCATGACCCGAGTCATAGCACGGTTTTCACCGGTAGCCCCGTCTCCCCACTCTATGCCGAGACTAACATAAAATTCATGACCACAACTAGCTGACATAAAATTTATGTTAAGCTCCACTTCTTGAAAGTTGATGACTCTGACTCCGGATCATTCAAGACTATAACTGGTTCGCAAACGCAATTGTCATTCAACCACTCACACATTTATGTACTTCTCGCAGTTCTTTTAGTGTGAGTTCTCCTCCAGCCAAGCACAATGTTTTCATTCATTTTGTTCCTCATGCAACTCAAAATGGTCACATGATTCTGTAGTGTACTCACGTGTTCAAAATGACATTATAATAATCTGCTGAATTGCTTGCTCATACCTATATATCCTATGCTCACACTGTTTTGTTTCCATAGGAAGACCTAACCAAGACTAGCGATGTATGGAAGTCCTATATATACCTTCTGCCCTGTGATATCAAATAAGTGAGTGGGATATGAATACTAATTTGTTTATCTCTTTATCCAACTTCAAATCGTCTGAAATATTGGAGAAAAACAAAAATACCATGGTAACATTTACTTGCTGTAAATATGTATTGACTTATGCTAGAAAATAGAGTGTTGTCGATGGTTCCAACTAGTGTCCTCCTAGACACTCACTTCGAAAGTATTTTCTTAATTGCAGATCTGACGGTCCATCACCCTAGCAGTTTGATACTTGCAACGGATTGTTTGCGAGGTTAACAGATGTCCTTTCCCAGTGCCTACTTACAGATTTATGGCTTGCCATCATATCTAAGGCTTGTACAATATTATGCGGGACCATCAACTCAGCGACATTATTTGGGTGACAAAGCATGGGATATGATGCTCCTGATGTAGGGCAACTAAATCAAGTGTCGAATTGTCTTTCATTGATAAGGAACTAGCTGGGTTAGGTATATCATGATGGCAAAAATGTGGAGACAAATGAAGGAGATGTAAATCAGTAACGATGGATATAATGGGATGAAAAAAGTGATTCTTTCCAATGAAAATTCCATATGTATATGCATGGTTTGATTTCATTTAGCTCATCAAAAAGGGCATTCGTGAATGCATTTGTCTTCTCCTGATGCAAACTCTTTTGTTGGTAAAGACATCAATGTCAAATTATCTACCAATGACACTTTGCAGCCACTACCACTGTTTTTCGAAGGAACTTTGTGTTTTCTGTTTTCCCTTGTTGCTGATAGAGATTCTCTCACCATTGGCATCAATGTTGTACGGACCGAGAATTGTAGAAAGTCTAGATGGATATGGCCTGAGAAAGCAGAGGGCAACACTAGGGGTAGAACAGTGAAGCATCAAAGCAAATAAAAATTATTCATGAGATATTGTCAGACCCTATTTACTGCGACCAGTGCAAGAGCAGCAACTTTGCTGCACACCCTATCTACTGCAACCAGTGCAAGAGCAGCAACTGCGACCAGTGCAAGAACATTTATTATGATGGCAATGGACGACTCTATGGCCTTATTCCGTAGTTGAGTGATCGTACACATGAATGGAACTAATATGTCATGTAAATGAAGTTCTTCTACTACTCGAGAGTTGGTGAAATGGACCCAGAAGATGAGCCTTTTTTTTTTTGCAAATGCAGTTACCACTCAACTTTCGTAGTGTATTGTTAGTAATGGTCTTGACTCACACACTGTTCTCTTAAGATATGCTCTGTTCCTTGCAGTGGCGTAACTGTAATCTGTTGTACCATTCACAATTCTGCTCCGCTCTTGACTCTCCCCTACACTGTTTGCTCTTTTGATTCAACCTGAAGCCTTGAATTTTTCTGTCCTTAGCTTGCTTTTGGGAGATGGATTGCTGTGGCTTGTGTGCTACGGTAGAGATTCTCTGCTACCAGATTCAATTTGGTTGTCACGTCTTTTTGTATTTCTTCTTACCCCCTGTGCCAGGCTGCTCAAGCTCGTACAAGTATTCAAGTGCTGATTTGTTGGTTGTACACTCAGCCATCCCAGAATCTCATGATGTGGAATTATTAGCTTGTTTGTTTACTACTCAAAGAGTGGAGCACGGTTCGGGGAATCCCCAAGTCCGTGTCTATAACTCTATATCTTGAGGAATACTTTAGGAATGGTGATCTCTTTCGTGAGCCGTTTTAGGAATGAAATCAAGTTTGTTTCAGTGTGAGTTGCTCCACATATATTCCTTGCAAAACGATGATGCTACCTTGAAGGTGCAGGGTCGTCATGGCGCCCCCACGACAAACCTGTTCCCGAGTATGTACTTCCCAGCTGAAGGATAAAACTATTTTGATGGCACGTAGCAGATATGTCCTTGAGAATTTCCCCTGGTTTAGGATATGCTGGGATCTATACTAAGATTGTGAGCTATTTAGTATTTGCATCATTCTTTGGTTGATAATAGATTGGCATTTCACTTGTCAAGAATCTTTTCAACTATGCACTACTGGAAAACGGTCCTACGCCGACGGCCAAAACTATGCCGACGGCAGCCGTCGGCCTACTTTGAGCTATGCCGACAGCCACGTCACGGCCGTCGGCTTAGAATGGCCGTCGGGCTAGACGGAGCTACGCCGACAGCTGCCGTCGGCATATATCAGCCGTCGGCGTATCTGCGTACATGCCGACAGCAGCCGTTGGCATATACAAGCCGTCGGCATACTTGTGGGCCCGGCGACCGCTCCCGTGAGCAGCGGTTAACGCCGTCAAATCTATGCCGACGGTCTGGACGGGCGGCCGTCGGCATATCTCCGCAAGCCACGTCACCGATCCGCGGCAAAAGATATGCCGACGGCGGCTGTCGGCGTAGACGCCACGTCACCGATCCGCGGCATGCCGCATCTATGCCGACAGCAATGCCGTCGGCATAGTTTTTTTTTTAATGTACTGCTATATTACGTACTATTATATCTAAGCCGACGGCAATGCCATCGGCATATTCTTTTTTTTATGCACTACTATATTAACTGACATGTCGCATAGTTTTATTTATTATATCTATGCCGACGGCAATGCCGTCGGCATAGTTTTTTTTTTATTTAATTTTTTTTATGTTCTATTATATTAACTAACATGTAGCATATGCTTTTTATGTATTATTACATTAATATATATGTAGTTTGTAATTTTTTTCATAGACTACATGAATAT
>LR738709.1:27967652-28045578 GCA_902687465.1 Secale cereale | reverse complement strand
CGAATGTTGCTCCCAGGTGTCCCTCTGTATTGATCTGACACAACAGGGTGGAGAGGTCCACTGTTGAAAGCCCGTTTGTGGGAAGTCAAACGTCTAGATCTCGTGGTCAACCGCTCCAGGGTTAGGCGGGATGGGGGCCCTGGGGGGTAGCAATGCCCCAGGAGCGTCGCACCGGCCCCGCATACATGCGGGGTGGTGTTGTGGCATGTCCGAAGAGACGGCACGCGTCTTCGGGACGTGCCCCCCACACGTACGGCGTCGCCGCCGGCGTCTGGATGGGGAAACGGACTCGTCGGGTCTACACGGAGGGGATGTAGATGAGGGTTTGGCCCGGATGTTGCTCCCAGGTGTCCCTCTGTGCTGACCTAACACAACCGGGTGGAGAGGTCCACTGTTGAAAGCCGTCTGTGGGAAGTCAAAGGGCTAGATCTCGTGGTCAACCGCTCCAGGGTTAGGCGGGACGGGGGCCCTGGGAGGGTAGCAATGCCACCGGAGCGTCGTATCGGGCCCTCATACATGCCGGGTGGGGTGGTGGCATGTCCGAAGAGGTGGCACGCGTATCCGAGGCATGGCCCCCTCACGGACGGGGCCGCCGCCGGCACCTGGAGGGGGGAAAAGGCCGCATCGGGTCTACACGGAGGCGGCGCCTGCCGGGCGTTTGCACACTCCGGAGACGCCATATGCTAATATTTACACATGCTACACGTACGGCTGCGGTAGAAGGGAATCTAGTGGTGGGTTGGGTCCAGACCGTGTTAGGGGATGTTCCTATGGGCTGACCTATCGAAATCAGGTGGAAGAGTCCACTAGTCAAAGCTCGTCCGGCGAAAGTCAAATGGTTAGATCTCCTGGTCAACTGGGATTCGGGGTAGACTTCGGGGTGTAGCTATGCTACCGAAACATCGCATAACCGGACACGTTCTCTCTCGATAGCTAGATACTACCTCGAAGATGGTGCAGTTTACAAGCGGCCTTCGGTTAGGCTTCTGCGAAATGCGCTCAAACTTTAACCACAACCTACAAGGGCCACATACTAGCACATGTCCTAGCACATGTCATGCAATGGCCCCCTTTGAGATCACGAGATGTTTCGAGGTCAACGGAGCAACTGGCAACACACTTCCTTCACAAACTGGACAAGTTCTCTCTCAATAGACACATACTACCTCGGAGATGGTGTAGTTTACAATCGGCCTTCGGTCAGGCTTCCACAAAACGCGCCCATACTTTCACTACACCCTACAAGGGCCATATTGCGACACCGTGCTATGTCCCAAAGGATTTCCGGCATCGTATGCTTTTCTATGGATTTTAACCGCTAGATCCAGCATGCCGTCGAGGTACATTCGCCGTCCGATGGTGGGTCTGCCCCTCCTTTGTTTGCACTAGGCCTACACATACTGCGAATACACCATATTTGATTTGACAAACTAAATTTGGACATCATTTTAGGTGGTCACCATGTTGATCTGTAACTTCCCGCATTGAAACCCTACGGATGCAATAAATGTCTCAAATATTGCAGGCGGCCCAGAAAAATGCCATGTCCTGACACGTTTCATGCAATGGCACACTTTAAGAAAACGGGAAGTTTCGAGGTCAATGGAGCAACGGGCAACACACTTCCTTCACAAACCGGACAAGTTCTCTCTCGATAGCCATATACTACCTCGGAAATGGTGTAGTTTACAAGCGGCCTCCGGCCAGGCTTCTGCGGAACGCGCCCATACTTCCACTACACCCTACAAGGGCCATATGGCGACATCGTGCTATGTCCCAAGGATTTCCGGCATCGTATGATTTTCCGTGGACTTTAACCGCTAGATCCGGCATGCCGTCGAGGTACATTCGCCCTCCGATGGTGGGTCTGCCCCTCCTTTGTTTGCACTAGGCCTACACATACTGCGAAGACACCATATTTGATTTGACAAACTAAATTTGGACATCATTTCAGGTGGTCACCATGTTGATCTGTAACTTCCCGCATTGAAACCCTACAGATGCAATAAATGTCTCAAATATTGCAGGCGGCCTAGAAAAATGCCATCTCGTGACACGTTTCATGCAATGGCACACTTTGAGAAAACGGGAAGTTTCGAGGTCAACGGAGCAACGGGCAACACACTTCCTTCACAAACCGGACAAGTTCTCTCTCGATAGCCATATACTACCTCGGAAATGGTGTAGTTTACAAGCGGCCTCCGGCCAGGCTTCTGCGAAACGCGCTCAAACTTTTTACCATGCCCTACAAGGACAATATGAAGACATCATTCTAGGTCTCGAGGATTTCCGGCATCGTATGATTTTTCGTGCATTTTAACGGCTAGATCCGACATGCCGTTGAGGTACATTCGCCCCAAGATGGTGGGTCCTGCCCCTCCTTTCGTTGTGCTAGGCCTACACGTACCGTGATTACATCATATATGGTTTTACAAACCACTTCTCGGCATCATTTCAGGTGCCCGCAGTTTACAAGCGGCCTTCGGCCAGGCTTCTCCGAAACGCGCTGAAACTTTATCGCACCCTACCGTGGCAGGCTCGGCCCGGTCGGGAAGCATGGGAAGGAGCGAGCCGTTTAGACCGATGCCCTTCTCCAAAGTTGTTAAGTGTTTACTCGGAATAAGAGGAGAAAATACAATTACAATAGCTTGATTCTCATTGGTGGAACCAATTGTGGCATGGATTGATGACATGGCTCACATCTATCCATCCATCTTTCCACCCCACATGCCACATCCATCCATCTAAAGAAAAGGAGGAAAAAAAGAAAAAGAAAAAAAAAAGACAGAAACCCACCGCACACCTCTCCCTCTCCCACTCTCGCTCGTATCTCCCTCCCTCCCTCGCCCCACACCCACGAAACCCTCGCCGCCGCTGCCTACGCCGCTCGATTCTGGCCTATTCCGGCGGCCCTCGCCGGCGCGCAGCACAGATCCGTGCTCCCCTCCCGCCGTTCTTTCCTCCCCTCCGGCCAGATCCGCCTCTCGCGGCCCCGTGAGCTCACCCACGACCCCTCCCCATGGCTAGGGTTTCGAGGGTGGCATCCTGTCCAACTCCGGCGTGGCGCTGGCGACTCTGCTCCGCCCTCTCCGACGCCCATCGCAAGTCCCACGGGCGGCTCCACCTCGTGGTCGGTGCTCCTGCACCCGGTGGCTGCGGGGCGGACGCACGTGGCGGGTAAACTCCGGCGAGACGGCGGCTCCCTCCACGGCGTGACAGCGGTGCACTGCATCCCCATGGTGAGCCCCTCTGCACTCCCCTGTTCCCCCCTTTTCCTTGTATAATGATGCCTCACATCACGTACTACTCTATACTCCCTCCGTCCGGAAATACTTGTCATCAAAATGGATAAAAGGAGATGTATCTAGAACTAAAATACATCTAGATACATCCCTTTTTATCCATTTTGATGACAAGTATTTCCGGACGGAGGGAGTACCAGTTACGAAGGTAAAGTCGGTTTGATAAAACGCATATACTCTATACTAGTACTACTCTGTTGCTAACTTGCTAAATATGGCTATATCAGCATGCTTCAAAAGATGCAAACCAAGTAGTTTGATAAAACACATATACTCTGTACCAGTACTACTCTGTACAGACTGTACTGATGCTTTGCCTCCGGTATTTTTTGCCTCTATCACCAATTCACCAACAGTTCAATAATTGGCTAGAAATTGAAGGTCAATATCAGGAGAAAATGGACTATCTCTGTCAGGTTGGTGTGTGCGTGTAGGTGTACCTGCTGTTGCGCTTGCTGATTTTGCAAACTGTAGCTGCCGGCCGTTTGCACGAGCTCGATGTCGTGCCGTTCCTGCTTCCTCCCACGCAGGCCGCGCCCGGGATTGCTTCTAATGGTTCGCCCATTCACGGATCCGGATCAGGTGCCCGCCTCCAGCGGCCGGCGGCTGCTGAGGCAAACTGGCGGAGCCGCGGAGCTCTGTGGCGGTGAGTCTACCACAACTAGGTTAGGGCAGTTAGGTTCGCCAGTACTGACGCTCTGTTCTTTGCTCGATTGGGGATTTCCTGGGAGCTAGTTTGGGGCTTGGGTGAATGTGTGCGGCCGCCATCTTCCTCGCTCTGGGCTGCAACTAGGCTCCCGTGCACTGAGTCGCTACATGCCTACATATATGTGTTGGCCCATGTATAACGAATCGTATTTTTCTGTTTACGTTATTCCGTATACCCGGGGCGGCCGACCATACTCGCCCCTACCGTGGCGCCGCCCCTGGTAGATTGCACACTAAGCTATGTGATACAGACCCTAGCTAGCTAGCTTGCTACAGACCCAACACTTACAGACCAAGCCGAGACAACTCCTCTCCAGCTCTGTGACGGGATGTCCACGACGCCAGGCAGAACTATCTGCTCCGGCATCTCTCTCTATATATATACTACTCTGCTCTGGAGACGCCCACGTGTGTATATCAGCTCACAGAATGAGTTTATCTCTATGTAACAAGGACTGGATCAACCAATTTATGAACTACTCCCTTTGTCTCATAATGTACGACGTTTTTGCAAGCTAACGAATCATCTGAATATAATTTAGTAAAAAAATTGGAAGCTTAATGGCAACACCACAGGATTGTCATGAGGCTGTACGCCTTATTGTCCCATGACTGGATGGTTAGTCTCTGTTTAACAACTGGATTATGGAACTTGCTTGGTTGTTTCTAGTTGCTAGTGTCAACTTAAACTAGATGATATTGAACCTTTTACCAGGGCATGTGGCGCGTAGTTGCTGTTTGTGTTCTAAAACCTGTAGGTAGGATGAATAATTATTTTGAAATGCTTAGAATCAAGAAAATGTCGATTATATTGACTGTGCCGTTGGCTTACTAGGTATGGAAGCACCTATATTTCCAATCCGTAGGACACCGAGATGAAAAGGCATGCTATTTTTTATAGCCGCAGAAAAAAGAAGCACGGATCGCTGAAGTTCATGAGATCGTGATTTCATGACCCAAGTAATGGTGGGTAAAACTGCTGGAAACTAAAGCAGGTAAGCAGTCCGACTAATAAATTGTAGTATCTGTAGTCCATATATTTTCACCCATCAAAAGAATGAGGGTATGCAGGTAGCTTTGGCTGGTAATAGAATGGCACTCACCAATTGTTATAAAATTCCCCAGCAATTGTTTGGTAAGAATTGCTCTGGGTATATTTGATGCGAACATTTGTTAGCTCTAATTTTGCAGGCACAAGTAAGAAATATCTCTAAACTGGTAAGTCGTATTTGGTTTCTTTATAGGACCTACTGGTTGGCAATATTCTTCTAGGCTGAGTGCATCTGGTCTATCAAGATAGCAGATTATGCATCTGTAGGAACTTAGTTACAAGCATATTTAGATACAGCAACAATAATAATGGTGTGGTCACACCTGTAGATCATTCTTATTCAGTACATTCACGTAGTTAAACCTCCACCTTGTTCAGGTACTTAAAGAAGCATCTTCAGCTTAGTCTCACCACCTCACTTAATTTCATTCATTGCCATTAAAAAGGATCACTCATGAAACAAAACCGTTTTTAGAAGGGGTTGATCAAATCCTAATCAAGTATATGTAAAATTATGCTCGACCATGGTAATTAAAGTGCGTGGAGTTTCTTCCGTGCAGGTTTACGGAGGCAAAGATATATATCTACATCAGCAAGAGGCCTAGGTAACTTAAAAAGAATTTGCATATTTACCATTATTTCTTGACTTAGACCATTTTGTGCTATATTACTCTATAGGTATATTTTTTCTATTTAAATATAATCTATTGCTCTCAATATAGACAGGCGCGGCGACGCGCGCCTTCATGTTCTAGTATTTCTTGTAATGACACAGATTGCATGTCAAGTGTAGATGTTTCTTTTGAATCTGATTGACGAGCTTGCTTTACCAGATTTACAAGAAATTTGGTGCGCAGTTGAACACTGTTCGTTGCCAATGTCCTCATTTACGGGCCTCCCACCATGCGGCGATGGCGGCCGTGCTGTATGGCCTCGGCTACACCCATTTTAGCTAGCTCCTGGGTTTCCTGGCTCCTCCCCTCTTTTCCACATGTTATGGGACCTAGCCTATGGCCGCTCTGTGCGCCGTCCATCGGGGGCACAAAATAACATACACATTTCTGTTCTACATGCATGGTTCCAGGCTCCCAGTCTACCAAAGTCTACCACTTTTGTTGCTGTGATGTCGAGCTGTGCTTTCTTCATTATCACGAGTTGCAAAATTAGTAGGAAGTAAACTTTTATTAACTTGTTGGCTGAACTAATGGAACTCCTGTATGTTTGATTTGTCGCTCAACTAGTGCTGCAATGATTGGATCGAATGATTGCATGACCCTACTTTTGGTCTATCATTACAGTTATCTTGGTCTTGTAGATGTTATTGTTCCTGTCATATAGCACATGCTAGTTACTTTATTAGTTGGCTGCTGGTTCTATTTTTTCATATGTATAAGTGCTACTGTTTCTTTGTTATCTTATAAAGGATATAGTCCTTAATTTGCACTCCCTCTGTACCGGAATAGTTGTCGCTGGAGTAGCTGAAGTTGAGCTACTCCAGTGACAACTATTTTGGTACAGAGGGAGTATATAGCTGTAATTCTCTTCATTATCAACATATACCGATTCATCTCTTTACTGCAATTGCTGTTTGTAGTTCATGATTTGCTTCTGTAGTGGTATAAAATTATAGTTTCATTTTCAAGCTGGTATCTGTGTTCGATATATACCAGTCTTTATCTAAATACCATGTATTGGTAGGACATAGTGTTTCGTTTTCAAGCTGGTAAATGTGTTTGCTCCTACAGCAAAGGCATTTACCTAAGGGGAATGCTACATTTTAACCTTAATCAAGTTTTTCTTGTTTGTTGTTTCTTGTTTTGTAGGTTGATGAACTGGAAGAAAGAAGCAGAAGATGACGGACGATGACGAACTAGATAGTTTAGTATAGGTTTAGTTTAGGACTTTTCCTTTCTTCTTTTATTTATTTTTTCTCTAAGTGTAATTCCTGAATGCTTGTAATTGACATTTATATTAATAAAGTCTATTGTTTATTATTCAAGCCAAATAATTGTAGCGTGCATGTGGTCGTCGTGCCATCTTTCATGTTTCTACATAATCCTATATTATTCTGCTTTGAAATGCTGTCAAATGAATTGAAAAAGAGAAAACAGGAAAAATTAAAAAAAATTAAAAAAACTATGCCTACGGCAAAGCCGTCGGCATAGATGAGCCCAAGACTTCCCAGGGCGCGCCACGTGGCAGGGCTATGCCTACGGCAAAGCCGTCGGCATAGATTTTCATCTATGCCGACGGCTTTGCCGTAGGCATAGGCTTGCCGCCAGGAGACACCAGAAGACGACACGTGGCGGGGCTATGCCTACGGCAAAGCCGTCGGCGGCATAGGTTTGCCGTAGGCATAGCCCCGCCACCAGGAGGCACCACGGGATGCCACGTGGCAGTGGTATGCCGACGGCTTGGCCGTCGGCATAGATTTCCACCTATGCCGACGGCTTGGCCGTCGGCATACCTCTGCCACGTGGCATCCCGTGTTTCGTCGCCGCTTTTGACGGCGCCGTCCGTTGCCGTCAGGCGAAAAACGATGCCGACGGCTAAACTATGCCGACGGCCGACTAACGGCCGTCGGCATAAGCCCCTATGCCGACGGCTAAACTACGCCGACGGTCTGACAAACTACGCTGACGTGATCTACGCTGACGGCCCTATGCCGACGGCTGCCGTCGGCATAGATCTATGCCGACGGCAAAAGACCTATGCCGACGGGCCCTGGCTGTAGGCATAGCCCTCGAGTCCCGTAGTGATGGTTTCATCTGTTTTAAACATTAAATGCTGGTTACTGTGGAGTTGTCCGCGCGGTGTCGTCCAACCATCCATTTCGCAAGAGGAACTAAAGCTTGGACTTTTTGAGAAACTGTCCATCATTCTCTAGTTTGGACTTCGGAGCCTCTTGAAGAATGCGAGTCAGCCTATTAGGGGAATGAATGCTCGCTTGTATTTACTTCTGTAACTGAACTGAACCTGCAGTTGCTCTAGGTAGAGAATTGCTGGGGCCTGGGGTGTAGGGTGAGTGATCGGCATCGAGTCGAGCATAGCTAAGTAAAATCCCAGGCGGCGCAGAGACAATCTGATTTGGATTTGGTTTCCTGCTGGTCCTTTGGGTTCAGTGGCAGTTTAGTCTGCTGTTCGCTGGTCCCATTTTCGCTCTACCCCAGTGTAACCCTCTCTTTTTTACTTCCTGTGAAGTGATGGCAAGTATGACAGAAGCTAACATAACATCCATATTAAGTTCTTCTACTACATGAAGGTTGGTTACTCTGATACACGACTTGCCTATTTGCGAATGCTAGTTCCATCACGCTCATTTATGAACTTCTCTCCATTCTTTTGACGTGAGTTCATTCCAACCACTATTTTTCTTGTGTTTTTGGCAAGAGATCGGAAACTAAGCATGCAAGTAGACTGGTCATATCATTCAACAGTCCACTCACATGATAGTAATGTGCTGGTAAACGCTTTTTGAATGGCCTTCTCCACACATATCCCATGCTCACAATGTTTTCTTTCGAAAGAAGAGCTAACAAAGATTAGAGGTGTGTATAAGTCCTATATATACCCCTGCCTTAGGATGTGAAAGTGTGTGATAGGATTCCATATTTTTTGTCCCATGCGTCTTTAACTTATTTACGTCTAAAGTATTGGAGGGAAACAAAAATGTGAGAGTCAAGCAAGTGAATGGAAAAGGAGCTGAAAATCTCTAGCATTGTCGTGTCTTGCTTAGTCCACTTGAAGTCAAATTATTGTTGGAATTTTTGCTAGTAGGCCTTTGGCCCAAAGCCCAACTAAAATTCTGAAATTCTCTTGGCCCATTCATGCACACATGTGAGTGGAGTGAGTGAGGCTAAAGTTTAGTCCCACCTCATAAGTTGAGGGAGAGTTGCACCTCTTTATAAGGTGAGCTCTTCTACCACTTGTATGAGCATGAGAAGAGGAGACCTACACGCGCGCTCCTCCTCCTCGCTCGCCTCGCCACGACGCGCCGCGCCGCGCCGCGGGTTGCGGGATTGAGCCGAGGACAAAGCTATGCACGTTGTCTATATTTTTGCTGCTCGGGAAAATTAATGAGTCATTAATTAATAATTAACGGACGCGTTAATTACTGAACCATTTCCGATTCCCACGACCTACCCGGCCCGCACTATATAGTTCGGCAGACGTCTACCCTAGCCGCCGCCGCTTCGTATTGTTTCTCACCACCGTTCCAGATCATTGCGCCGCCAAGCAAGTCTTCTCCATCCCTCCTTTCGGCGTGCACCGGGAGAAGGGACAGCAGGCCTCCGGAACCCCGCCTCTCGTGATCCTGTACGGGAGAGGGGCGATCAGGTTTTTGGGGAGCGCACTCGCGCGACTGCTGGCAGCGACGACTTCGCGAACGACGACTTCTTCCCCGACCTCGGCAACCTCATCCTCGACCACATGGGCGACAACGTCAACGCCGGCGGTGCTGCTCCCGCTGCACCGTATGTGATTCTATCCTTCTTGTTCGAGATCGTGGTAGAATTCATGTTTCCAGTATGTGCCCTAGATGTGATATGTTCATCTGCTATGCTAGTTCACATGATTAGTTTAATCTCTGTTGCTGCAGTCATGACTTATCTTTTGTTTATTCGGATTAAATCTCGTAGTAATTTGCTCATATTTCCAACAATCCAAAAACCTGATTATAGGCAATTTACTCCGAGTGGTTTTGCTGCACATCTGTAGCCGCCTGCCTTTAAGGGGGCACAATATAAGAGCTGGCACACGAGAGTAGTCTACTGGTTTCAGACCATGGGCTGCTATGACGCCACCAAGGGAAAGCCTGAGGGCGATCTTAATCCGGCACAACTGGAAGCTTTTGAGAAGATCGATACCCTCTTTAAAGGTGCTCTTCTGAGTGTTCTTGATGACTCAATTGTGGATTCGTACATGTCGTTTGACAACGGCAAGGACATGTGGGCTGCGCTCGATGCCAAGTTTGGTGCCTCGGACGCCGGCAGCGAGTTGTACGTCATGGAGCAATTCTATGACTACAAGATGACTGATGAGCGCGCTGTTGTACAGCAGGCTCATGAGATACAGTCGCTCGCAAAAGAACTTGAGTACTTCAAGTGTGTGTTGCCGGACAAATTTGTTGCCGGGGGCATCATTGTCAAGCTTCCACCTTCGTGGAACAATTTTGCTACTTCCCTGAAACACAAGAGACAGGAGTTTTCCGTTGCCGATCTCATTGGTACTCTTGATGTTGAAGAGAAGGCGAGAGCAAAGGACACACGTGCTCGAGTTGCTGAGGGAGGTTCTAGTGCCCACATCGTACAGAAGAAGAACTTCCAGCCCAACAAGTTCAAAAACAACAAGAACAAAACTCAGGGCAAAGGCAAGTTTGATACAAAGAACAAGCCATCACATTCTACCAACTTCAAGAAGAATTCTCATAAGAAGGGGAAGGGACATTGCCATGTCTGCGGTGATCCTAATCACTGGGCTCCGAAGTGTCCTAACCGCTTTGAGGAGCGTGAACATGAGAAGAGCGGCAAGTCCGCTAATGTTGTCATCGGTGATACTGATATGAAGGAATCAGGGTACGGTATTTTTCCTACCATCCTTTCAGTATTTCAATCCCCTGATTGGTTAATTGACACCGGTCCCAATGTACATGTTTGTGCTGACGCCTCCATGTTTTCTTCTTACCAGGCCACTGGGACTTCTCCCGTGCTGATGGGGAACAGGTCACATGCCATCGTTCGAGGTGTTGGTACGGTCGATCTGAAGTTTACTTCGGGGAAGACCGTGCGTCTGAAGAACGTTCATCATGTGCCGTCCATCAATAAAAATCTCGTTAGCGGTTCCCGTTTATGTCGAGATGGTTTTAAGTTGGTTTTTGAATCCAATAAAGTTGTAATTTCTAAGTGTGGACAATTTGTTGGAAAAGGCTATGAGTGCGGAGGCTTGTTCCGCCTATCTTTGTCAGATATTTGCACTAAAGTTATTAATAATGTTTGCCACAATAATGAGTCTGATATTTTGCATTCACGACTTTGTCATATTAACTTTGGATGCATGACGCGGCTAGCCAATATGAATTTAATTCCGAAAATCTCTACTGTCAAGGGCTCTAAGTGCCAAGTATGTGTGCAAGCTAAGCAACCTCGCAAGTCCCATAAGACTGCAGAGGCAAGAGACTTGGCGCCACTAGAGCTTATACATTCTGATCTTTGTGAGATGAATGGCGTGTTGACAAAAGGTGGAAAGAGATACTTCATGACGTTAATTGATGACTCCACTAGATATTGTTATGTGTATCTTCTGAAATCAAAAGATGAGGCTTTGACTTTCTTCAAAAACTATAAAGCTGAGGCAGAGAACCAACTTGATCAAAAATTAAACGGCTTCGGTCCGATCGTGGTGGAGAGTATTTTTCCAATGAATTTGATCTGTTTTGTGCGGAACATGGTATAATCCATGAGAGGACGCCTCCCTACTCACCCCAGTCAAATGGGGTAGCCGAAAGAAAGAACCGAACTGTAACTGATATGGTTAACACCATGTTAGACACTTCGGGTCTATCCAAGGAATGGTGGGCGGAGGCGCTAATGACTGCGTGTCATGTCCTAAACCGGGTTCCCACAAAGCATAAGACCATGACCCCATTTGAGGAATGGGAAAGGAAAAGGTTGAAACTCTCTTACCTACGTACTTGGGGTTGTTTGGCGAAAGTCAATATACCACTTCCCAAGAAGCGCAAGCTTGGACCAAAAACCGTGGATTGTGTTCTTCTGGGCTATGCTTTTCATAGCATCGGCTATAGATTTTTGATAATAAAATCTGAGGTGTCCGACATGCATGTTGGTACGATTATGGAGTCAAATGATGCAACTTTCTTTGAGGACATATTTCCTATGAAGGATATGTCGAGTTCATCAAATCAGGAGATACCTACTCCATCTAGTGAGGAATTCACTGTAATTCCTGAACCCACCATTTCGATGGAACACATTGAGAATCCTATTGAGGGTGACAATAGAACTCCTGTGAGGAGTAAGAGACAGAGGACTGCAAAGTCCTTTGGTGATGATTTCATTGTGTACCTCGTGGATGACACACCCAGGACTATTTCAGAAGCCTATGCATCTCCTGATGCTGACTACTGGAAGGAAGCTGTACGTAGCGAGATGGATTCCATCTTAGCTAATGGTACCTGGGAGATCACTGACCGTCCTTATGGGTGCAAACCTGTAGGATTTAAGTGGGTGTTCAAGAAGAAGCTTAGACCTGATGGTACGGTTGAAAAGTACAAGGCACGGCTTGTGGCCAAGGGTTATACCCAGAAAGAAGGTGAAGACTTCTTTGATACTTACTCACCCGTGGCTAGACTGACCACAATTCGGGTGCTACTATCACTGGCTGCCTCACATGGTCTTCTCGTTCATCAAATGGACGTTAAGGCAGCTTTCCTCAATGGAGAGTTGAAGGAGGAAATTTACATGGATCAGCCAGATGGTTTTGTAGTATCTGGTCAGGAAGGAAAGGTGTGCAAGTTATTAAAGTCTTTATATGGCCTTAAACAAGCTCCTAAGGAGTGGCATGAGAAGTTCGAAAGAACATTAACTGATGTCGGCTTTGTAGTAAACGATGGTGACAAGTGCGTGTACTATCGCTATGGTGGGGGCGAAGGAGTTATTCTTTGTCTGTATGTCGACGACATATTGATCTTTGGAACCAAACTTGATTTAATCAAGGAGGTTAAGGATTTCTTATCTCGCTGTTTTGAGATGAAGGATCTAGGAGTAGCTGATGTTATCTTAAACATCAAGCTGTTGAGAGATGAGAATGGTGGGATCACACTGCTTCAGTCTCACTATGGGGAAAAGGTCTTGAGTCGTTTTGGGTATGGAGACTGCACACCTTCTCCAACTCCATATGATGCTAGTGTGTTGCTTCGAAAGAATCGACGGATTGCTAGAGATCAACTGAGGTATTCTCAGATTATTGGTTCGCTTATGTATTTGGCAAGTGCCACGAGGCCTGACATCTCTTTTGCTGTGAGCAAGCTGAGTCGGTTTGTGTCAAAACCGGGAGATGATCATTGGCATGCATTTGAGAGAGTTATGCGCTATTTGAAAGGCACCGCGAGCTATGGAATTCACTACACCGGGTATCCAAGGGTACAGGAGGGTTATAGTGACTCAAACTGGATTTTTGATGCTGATGAGTTAAAGGCCACAAGTGGTTATGTTTTTACACTTGGTGGTGGCGCTGTTTCCTGGAAGTCTTGCAAGCAGACCATCTTAACGAGGTCAACTATGGAAGCAGAACTCACAGCATCGGACACTGCCACTGTTGAAGCAGAGTGGCTTCGTGAACTCTTGATGGACTTACCTATGGTTGAAAAACCAATACCCCCTATCCTGATGAACTGTGATAATCAAACTGTGATCGTCAAGATAAACAGTTCGAAGGACAATATGAAGTCCTCAAGACATGTGAAGAGGAGACTAAAATCTGTCAGAAAATTGAGGAACTCCGGAGTTATTACGTTGGATTATATCCAAACGTCGAAAAACTTGGCAGATCCCTTCACAAAGGGTCTATCACGTAATGTGATAGATAATGCATCGATGGAGATGGGTTTGAGACCCACCGCATGAGTTGTCCATAGTGGTAACCCACTCTATGTGATCGGAGATCCCGTGAAGTAGAAGTGGGAGACGAGCTGTTGGTCAGCTGGGAGGAGAGTATCCCTATATTAACTATCCCACTCCGTGAAGATGCAATACTCTCCTGATCTGCATGGCAGGTTGATACTTATCTTAATGTGTTCCAAGTGGCTTATTCGGGTAAGCAGAGATGTTGTCCTGCAGAACATCTTCTAAGGAACACACCTATATGAATTTGACTGTTAACGTCGCAGTCTGTGAGAATTGGGTGTTCTCTAATAAATTCATGAAAAGGCCCTGGAGTATGACGTATACGCTCCACCCGCGGGGAAGCCTTGCGGCAGCCAAGTATCGGTCAAGAATTTGTGTGAAACTAGTCTCGCAGAAAACTTGTAGTTCAAGGCATAGTCCACTATTCAAGTTGTGATCTAGTGTAGCATAAATCTCTAAGTGGAAGTTCAACTTCACAGTCTCCACTAAGTACCGGTATATAAACAATGTTTTGGAACTAAATGATGAGATGTGCCAATGAGACTTTGTGGGGGATTGTTGGAATTTTTGCTAGTAGGCCTTTGGCCCAAAGCCCAACTAAAATTCTGAAATTCTCTTGGCCCATTCATGCACACATGTGAGTGGAGTGAGTGAGGCTAAAGTTTAGTCCCACCTCATAAGTTGAGGGAGAGTTGCACCTCTTTATACGGTGAGCTCTTCTACCACTTGTATGAGCAGGAGAAGAGGAGACCTACACGCGCGCTCCTCCTCCTCGCTCGCCACGCCTCGTCACGACGCGCCGCGGGTTGCGGGATCGAGCCGAGGGCAGAGCTATGCACGTTGTCTATATTTTTGCTGCTCGGGAAAATTAATGAGTCGTTAATTAAGAATTAACGAACGCGTTAATTACTGAACCGTTTCCGATTCTTTTGGATCGTGACGACTCGGACGTCGGGTTTATTCCCACGACCTACCCGGCCCGCACTATATAGTTCGGCAGACGTCTACCCTAGCCGCCGCCGCTTCGTATGGTTTCTCACCACCGTTCCAGATCATTGCGCCGCCAAGCAAGTCTTCTCCATCCCTCCTTTCGGCGTGCACCGGGAGAAGGGACAGCAGGCCTCCGGAACCCCGCCTCTCGTGATCCTGTACGGGAGAGGGGCGATCAGGTTTTTGGGGAGCGCACTCGCGCGACTGCTGGCAGCGACGACTTCGCGAACGACGACTTCTTCCCCGACCTCGGCAACCTCATCCTCGACGACATGGGCGACAACGTCAACGCCGGCGGTGCTGCTCCCGCTACACCGTATGTGATTCTATCCTTCCTGTTCGAGATCGTGGTAGAATTCATGTTTCCAGTATGTGCCCTAGATGTGATCTGTTCATCTGCTATGCTAGTTCACATGATTAGTTTAATATCTGTTGCTACATTCATGACTTATCTTTTGTTTATTCGGATTAAATCTCGTAGTAATTTGCTCATATTTCCAACAATTATCTCTAGGCATGATATGTGAAAGTAGGAGCCGCAGTGGCCTTTGTAGCTCCCGGAAGAACACCCACCATACAATGAGTACGCCAAAGGTCTTGATTCCAAAAGCCTTGTTTGAAGCAACTGGCTGCCAAAGGTCTAACTGTGTCTTGTAGACATGACAATGCCTAAACTAAAAACTTTGAGGAAACCTAATGGAGCGATGGTTGTTTCATGCCCGAGCCCTCCACCATGGCCACAGCGGTCAGCGAGATCCCAGTCCAAGGGAACCAGTATGACTGGGACACGGACAACGAAGGGGCCAAGAGAGAAAACGTAGTAGTGAGCCATAGTGTCCCATTTGTGAGAATGTGTTTTTTTAAAAGAGGCAAGTGCCATCCCTATAATGTATTGATGAAATGAGAATTGCCTGAACTCCCACCCTCTTCCTCCGTTCTTCTCATCACCTACCCCCAAATTATCCCCTCTGATGTGTGGTTCTAGTACCACCACTAGCAGGACATGACAGTTTGACAACGGCAATCATCATAAATTTTCTCTGTCAGCACTCCAAAACAGTTTATGTAGGCACAAATCTATGACAGGACGGATGTTCTCTACTCCCTCCATCTCAAAATAAGTGTCGCTGATTTAGCATAAAGTTGTACGGCAAATGAGAGTCCCATGACTCTGAAGATGATAGAAGCCTTGCATCCAGGGCTCATGTGCATTAATATTTTTTGAGTAAATAGCATAAAATTACTACTTTATAGGCCAGGCTTCCAAAAAACTACCGGTTTTTATTTTTTTCTCAGATAGCTACCAAATGGTGGTCGGCAGTTTTAAAAAACCCAAATCGCCGAGTGCTTGTATATTGACCGTGATTATGACAGGTCGGACCACACCTAAATGAAGCATTAGTTTGACCGTTAACTGACATGTGGGGGCCAGATGTTAGTGTCCCTTCTCATCTAGTCATCTTCTTCTCCCCCTCAATGCCTCCCTTCTTCTACTCCACTCTCCCTGCTCGCGAAGAACACCGGAGAACCGCTATTGGGAGCCGCCTGGGGCTCGGGTTGCCGTGCCGTCGCGCGCCATCTGGAGCCGCCTGCCATGGGGCTTCACTCGTGTCACCGCGTTGTCGCCCGCTGTGGGGAGTCACCGCTCGCGATGGGGAGCCGGCGTCATCACCGAGCGGAGAGGCGGCCACAGGCCCGACGGCGTCGTCCAGCACGGGTCGGCTGCGGGCGTACAGAAGCAGGTAAGGCAGGGGAGCGGCCAGGGTTGAGCTCCGGTGATCACCGGTGGCGGGGGGCGGGCGGCTAGCCGGCCAGTGGAGGCAACATTTTGAGGTCCGGGCAGACCTGCGCCAATGGCTACGGTGATGTGGCATGGACCAATTGTTTTTTTACAACTTACAAGGACCTGGTTGCTTTTTAAAATTTGTGTGCAGGCCCATCCCTAAAGGTCAAACAAAAAAGAGCTCTTACAGGTGGGGCCCAAGTGTCATAATCATGATTAATCTTAAAAACACTCGACCATTTGGGTTTTTTGAAACAGCCGACCACCCATTTCGTAGTTATCCGAGAAAAATTAAAAAATGATTGTTTTTTGGTATCCTAGCCTGTAAAGTAGTTGTTTTATGCTATTTACTCATATATTTTTATTAACATAAGCAAATGTGTCTGCTCTCCTTGCGTCTTGATGACATTAAGACTGCTAGCTCCTTGCAAGAGCAGATTTAAGCTTCTATTTCTTCAACACAAAATCGAATGTTTTGTTTATCTTCATTTCTGCAGCCGTAATGATATTACGATTTTTGTGGATTTTGTACAGAGCAGTTATTTACTATTAATAATTTCCTAGTTTATGTTTCACTTTCCCCAATGTTTTTTCTAGGTTTCTTTGCTATGATTTATTTTTTTTCTAGGTTTCTTTGCTATGATATGTTGATCTTTGGAGGGAACCAAAACTTACCTTAAGTCAATTGTCATTTCATTCATCTTTCATGTTGCAAGAAATGAGCTTGAAAAAATCTGTCTTTTTAATTCCCACATGTGATGGTAATAGCAACTCCAATAGCTCCTACAAAATACATTCCTTAAAAGTCAATTTACGGGATGTCTGCATAATCTCTTTAGGGGAAGTTGATGATGGCTACTTTTCCCGGTTCCCATAGACATCTACAATTATTTTTTCTATTTCTCTTTTAAAAACTGGTCCACAACGCGAGGTACCCAACATGTCACTGAGAAAATGGAAGGTGCAGTTTGTCAGGGAAGGTCCGGCAAGGTCGACGGGGAGGCGTGGAGAAGGTCCGGCAAGGCTGTTAGGTTTAATCTTGATATTTGTATCAGCTTGTTTGTTTGTTTTTTGCGGGGTAGCTTGTTTGTTTTCCTTAGGCATGTAGTATAGGACCAGGAGTTGCAGTCGGCCAAGGTGCAGCGGAGACGTGGGATTAAGGCGAGATGCCAAGCCGCCGTACGATACGGCGAGCACTGTGAGATGCCGATGGCAACAAGTGACTGCAAACACGTGAGGCTGGAGCCTGACCGGCTGGACGAGGTTGTTAGAGCTGAGAGAATCAGAAAGTTTGTTAGCCCCACTGTTGGAGCTGCGCAAGTGGACGTGCATGCATGTAGGGATTACTTAGTGCATGGAGTTAGTTGGTTAGTGGGCTGAGCCGTGCATGTTGGTTGAGCAGCCGAGTCGAGTTAGAGGCCGGTGTGTGGTAGTAAGTAGTGGCCGGTTGGCCGGGCCATCCGCATCATGGAGTGACTCCAGGACCTGGCCGTTGTGGCGTGAGTGCATGGGTCCTTGTGTATATATATGTACTGCATTTAGTGAATGAGAAACAAGGCCGTGAGAGCTAAGAAGAAAAGATGTAGCGCCTGTGCTTTCACCGGGAGATATAAGCAAAGCTAGTAGTCTCGACTCTCGAGGTGAGGTGTGTGTGTGTCCTTGCCATGTGTTCTTGAGAGAAACTACAAGAGAGAAGTTGAGAGAAACCGAGAGAGAGCTGTGTGAGGCAGCTAAAGGTAGAAGAAGAATAGGTGCTGTGAGGAGGCGGCGCCAACAAAGGCTGCCGGCCTACGCAAAGAGACGGGTGGGTGACACAATTGTCGGTGGAGCAGTCGCCGCAGGGAGAGGTGGGCT
This sequence comes from Secale cereale, assembly GCA_902687465.1. Lineage (NCBI taxonomy): Eukaryota > Viridiplantae > Streptophyta > Magnoliopsida > Poales > Poaceae > Secale > Secale cereale. The sequence continues at coordinate 28,027,248 of LR738709.1, read as the reverse complement.
GGCGGAGTGGCGGGCACGCGACCAAGCGGCGGAGGAGTTGTGGAATGACGCGACATATGGCCAGGCTATGGAGGAGTGGCAGCGGTGGGAAAATGCGGACAGCGGATGAGGAGGGGCAGCGACCGCGGCGGCGTGGGGGCTTTGGGCGGCACGAGAGCGTACAATGTGAAAATTCAGGCAGTTTCAGTCCACAAATATGGACCCTTCCCATAAAAGTGAATTAAGTTTGGGGGAATCATATGGGATCCAGTATAAATATCCGGGTTTATCGGAGCTTTTAGATGGCTATTTTTGCGTCCACTATTCGTAAACTGTAATTTTTCGATAGATAAGGGAGCTATTGGAGTTGCTCTAAGTATGACAAAAAAAAACATAACATGTCTATTAAGTTATGCCACATGAATGTTGGTTACTCTGGATCTTTCATGAGTAACCAGTTTGCAAATGCAACTTTCGTTCAACCAGTCCCTCATTCAGGAACTTCTATACATTCCTTTGTTTCCGGGAAGATATTGGAAACTAAACATGCATGTAGAATGATCCAGAGTAACCAACTTTCATGTAGTGCGAAGCAAGGTCACTCGGCTGTTATGAACAAATGTCTCATTATCAAGTGGTGGTGGAAAATTATGACCGTATCGGAGACCCCGCTTTGGCTTTCTATTCTCAAAGCTAAATATTTCCTGGCTTCTAGCCCCATGTTTGCTCCTGTGTTGGCTGGCTCCCAATTCTGGCGAGACCTTGTCAAACTCTGTCCAGTTTTTCAATCCGTGGTGAAATTTGTAGTTCATTGGCAAATCTACCCGTTTCTGGTTGGACTGGTGGTGTGGAGATTCTTCTTTAGCTGTGGCCTTTCCGGTGCTTTTTTCTTATTGTTCGGACACAAAGATCTCCATCTCTAAGCTCTCTGACAATAACTGGGATCTGAACTTCCGCAAGACTCTCTCCCCTGCAGAGTTGGAAGACTATCATCGCCTCATTGCCTTCTTCCCCGTGCTCTCGGAGGGCCAGGACTCGGTTGTTTGGCCCCACTCTGCTTCTGGCAGATTCACTGTCAAGTCGCTTTACTCAAAATTGATCTCAGGATCTCCCACCTCTAAGTTTAAGATCATATGGCGCGCTCGCGTTCCTCCTAAGATAAAGATCTTTTTATGGCAAGCCTTTCACGCTATGTTGCCTGTGGCTGACCAGATCCGCAAAAGAAACGGGTCTGGCTCTGACATTTGTGCTTTGTGTGGCGAACTTGAGGATACGGGGCATATCTTCTTTTATTGCCAACAGGCTAAATTCGTGTGGTGCTGCATCAGAGCGTGGCTCCATGTTACGTGCAACCCCTCCTCCTTTGCTGATCTTAGGGATCTTTCCACGGCCCTATCGGGGACATCTAAATGGGTTTTTTGGGTAGGATTCGCGGCGATCTATTGGTCTCTGTGGACTACGATGAACAAATTTACTATGGAACGTTCCTTCCCGGCTAAACCTGATGATTGCTTATTTAAAACTAGCATATTTTTACAGGAGTGGAGATCATTGACTAGGGGTGCAGACCACGAGGCCTTCGACTTGATGTCTTCCAAGATTCGGGCTATTGCTTCTTCCTTGGCGCGCAGAATACCAGGAGATTAGTGGGGCCGGGTGGTTTCCTTGGCGAGTCATTTATTCTCTGGCCTGCGCGGCTTATTGGGCTTGGGTTCCTTGTATCAGTACTTCGTTCGTATGTCTGTTTGCTGGATGTTGCTACTTTTCATGCTTGGTGGCTTTATTTATAAAGTCAGGCTAATGCCTTTCATCTAAAAAGAAGGTCACAATACTCCGTAGTTTAATCCTGAACGGCTCCTTCAACACATATATTATGATCGGATTTGTGTTCCTAAAACACGGACCATTTAGTGTGATATGGACACATTTAGCTTCAGTCCCTTTTTTTTAAACTTCGGAAACTTATTATTGAATCAAAACAATGTTACATCGTCCACTAAGCCCTTTACAATGAATGCCAGCGGCTCATCAATCCACACCGATGGTGGAGCCGACACCGCTTGCTTAGCTAACACATGAGCGAGAGAGTTAGTCTCCCTAGGGCAGTTAACAAAAGACACTGAAGTATATCCTATGATAAGAACCAAACAATTCGAATAGATCGCTGCTGCGCCCAATGCCGTAAATCCACCATTTTTCATGGTATCAATCACCTCAAGGCAGTCCGACTCCACGATGAGCATGCTGATCCCCATCTGTTGTGCCAACAAGATGCCATGTCGTAGTGCATGTGCTTCCGCTGTCCCGACATCAGCAACATGCTCCAGCCTTTCATTTGAAGCTGCGATAAAACCACCTTTGTAATCCCGTAGAACAGCTCCTACAGCCCCCTGGAGAGCATCTGCGTGGAAAGCTGCATCTACATTCAATTTGACAAAATCCTCAGGTGGTTTCCTCCATCCAACTGATCTCACTGCTGCACTCTTCTTCTTAGCCTTGAGATAATTTGCAGCTAGCGCCACGATCGACAAAGCGGCCCGTGCCGGGGCCTGCACTTCCTCCCCGTGGACGTGTTGTCTATGTTCCCACCATACGTGCCAGATACCCAGAAGGATTAGAAACTGAGCTGGGACATCTGTGATCAACGTCTGACGTATAGGAGCACATAAAATATAGTCCAACGCTGCCGAGCCCGCCCTGTTCGCATCACACGCCTCCTCCATGAACCCATCAAGATTCAAACATCTCCAAACTTCAGCTGCCCCAGGACAAGTGAAGAGAGCGTGCATAATTTCTTCGCATCCACCCACACACATAGGGCAGATATCAGACGTATCAATATGGCGATTTGCCAACACCGCATAACATGGTATGAAACCGTGTAAAACCTTCCAAGCATGGATCTTAATCTTTGCTGGGGCTGACGATGTCCAGAGCTTCTTCCACACCGGGAAGCGCTGGGACGGCTCCCCCTCGGTTCGTTCATACCAGCGTGCAAATTGATGCTGCCACTCGACATGATAGGCTGATCGGACCGAGAAGGTAAAGTTCTTTGTAAACCTCCAGGCCACAAAATCTTCCATCATCCCATGTGGTGCCAGCGGTATTGCAAGAATTCTATGCGCATCAACCGGCCAGAACACATCATTTATCAACTGTTGATCCCATAATCCTGTGACCGGATCAATCAACTCTGAGACCTTAGACAGAAGGGTTCCTCCTCGTGGTGTAATGACGCGGCAATCAACACTCGATTGTATCCACGAGTCAGCCCAAATGTTCACTTGTGATCCATCACCTATGCGCCATATTGCCCCTCTCCTGAATACATTAATACCAGCACAAATGCTTTGCCATGTATATGAGCTTCCACTTTTCACCTTGGCATCCAGTAGCTTTCCATCCGGATAATATTTGGCTCTCAAAATCTGAGCACAAAGAGAATCAGGGTTCTCGGGCAGCCTCCAAACTTGTTTAGCAAGGAGAGCTAAATTAAAACTGTGTATATCCCTGAACCCCAAGCCTCCCCTTTCTTTAGGTACACACAACTTCCACCACGCTGCCCAATGGATACGCTTATGGTTGTCGTCATCTCCCCACCGGTATTTCGATATAGCATCCATCATTCCTTTGCAAAAATTTTCCCGAATTTTGAATATAGACATCGCGAACACCGGCATAGCTTGGGCAACAGCCTTAATTAGCGTTTCTTCCCCCCCCCCCCCTGTGGAAAGCAGCTTCTCCTTCCACCCTATCAGTAGCTGATTTACTCTGTCGATGAAATACTCAAAAGAGTCACTCCTGTCCATTCCCACCATGGATGGTAGCCCAAGATATTTATCGTTAAGGCCTTCCGTGTTAATATTCAGTTGTTGAAAAATCACAACTTTCTCCTCCACCGGGGTGTTTGGACTGAAGTATATGCTAGATTTAGCATCGCTAACCAACTGCCCTAAGCTCGCACAGTAATCATCTAGTACCCTTCGGAGGCACGTCGCATTTGGACCATCTGCTTTCATAAGAATTAAGGAGTCATCAGCGAATAGCAAATGAGAAATTTGCAGTGCCTCCCTACACACCTTGACCCCTATCAATGTGCCATTGTTCTCCTTCGCCTGCAGCATGCTAGAAAGCGCCTCCGCATAGATTAGAAAAAGATAGGGGGACAAGGGATCCCCTTGTCGCAGCCCACGTGTTGGCGCAAAAGCATCAGTGCTCTCAGAGTTGAATCTGACATTATATGACACAGATGACACACACTGCATGATCAATTCGGTCCACTGTTCCGCAAACCCAAGCCCTTGCATCATCCTTTTAAGAAAGCACCATTCTACTCGATCGTATGCCTTATGCATATCGTGTTTTACCGCACATAAACCAGACTTGCCTTTCTTCCTCTTTATAGTGTTCACACAGTCGTACGCAATGAGTATGATATCTATGATCAATCTTCCCGGGACGAATGCACTCTGCGTAGGACCAATGACCTCCCGGAGTATCACCTTAAGCCGAGAAGCAAGCATTTTGGAGGTGGTTTGTAAATGACGTTCACAAATTGACTGGCCTAAACCGTGAGACACTTGTGGGCTTATCAACCTTTGGGATCAACACAATAGTAGTACTATTCCACCCTTCTGGGATAGTGCGTGAGTTGATGGCCTTCTCCACACATATCCCGTGCTCACAATGTTTTCTTTCGAAAGAAGAGCTAACAAAGATTAGAGGTGTGTATAAGTCCTATATATACCCCTGCCTTAGGATGTGAAAGTGTGTGATAGGATTCCATATTTTTTGTCCCATGCGTCTTTAACTTATTTACGTCTAAAATATTGGAGGGAAACAAAAATGTGAGAGTCAAGCAAGTGAATGGAAAAGGAGCTGAAAATCTCTAGCATTGTCGTGTCTTTCTTAGTCCACTTGAAGTCAAATTATTGTTGGAATTTTTGCTAGTAGGCCTTTGGCCCAAAGCCCAACTAAAATTCTGAAATTCTCTTGGCCCATTCATGCACACATGTGAGTGGAGTGAGTGAGGCTAAAGTTTAGTCCCACCTCATAAGTTGAGGGAGAGTTGCACCTCTTTATAAGGTGAGCTCTTCTACCACTTGTATGAGCATGAGAAGAGGAGACCTACACGCGCGCTCCTCCTCCTAGCTGGCCTCGCCACGCCACGACGCGCCGCGCCGCGGGATTGAGCCGAGCCGAGGACAGAGCTATGCACGTTGTCTATATTTTTGCTGCTGGGGAAAATTAATTCTTTTGGATCATGACGACTCGGACGTGGGGTTTATTCCCACGACCTACCCGGCCCGCACTATATAGTTCGGCAGACGTCTACCCTAGCCGCCGCCGCTTCGTATGGTTTCTCACCACCGTTCCAGATCATTGTGCCGCCAAGCAAGTCTTCTCCATCCCTCCTTTCGGCGTGCACCGGGAGAAGGGACAGCAGGCCTCCGGAACCCCGCCTCTCGTGATCCTGTACGGGAGAGGGGCGATCAGGTTTTTGGGGACCGCACTCGCGCGATTGCTGGCAGCGACGACTTCGCGAATGACGACTTCTTCCCCGACCTCGGCAACCTCATCCTCGACGACATGGGCGACAACGTCTACGCCGGCGGTGCTGCTCCCGCTGCACCGTATGTGATTCTATCCTTCCTGTTCGAGATCGTGGTAGAATTCATGTTTCCAGTATGTGCCCTAGATGTGATCTGTTCATCTGCTATGCTTGTTCACATGATTAGTTTAATCTCTGTTGCTGCAATCATGACTTATCTTTTGTTTATTCGGATTAAATCTCGTAGTAATTTGCTCATATTTCCAACAATCCAAAAACCTGATTATAGGCAATTTACTCCGAGTGGTTTTGTTGCCCATCTGAAGCCGCCTGCCTTTAAGGGGGCACAATATAAGAGGTGGCGCACGAGAGCAGTCTACTGGTTTCAGACCATGGGCTGCTATGACGCCACCAAGGGCAAGCCTGAGGGCGATCTTAATCCGGCACAACTGGAAGCTTTTGAGAAGATCGATACCCTCTTTAAAGGTGCTCTTCTGAGTGTTCTTGATGACTCAATTGTGGATTCGTACATGTCGTTTGACAACGGCAAGGACATGTGGGCTGCTCTCGAGGCCAAGTTTGGTGCCTCGGACGCCGGCAGCGAGCTGTACGTCATGGAGCAATTCTATGACTACAAGATGACTGATGAGCGCGCTGTTGTACAGCAGGCTCATGAGATACAGTCGCTCGCAAAAGAACTTGAGTACTTCAAGTGTGTGTTGCCGGACAAATTTGTTGCCGGGGGCATCATTGCCAAGCTTCCACCTTCATGGAACAATTTTGCTACTTCCCTGAAACACAAGAGACAGGAGTTTTCCGTTGCCGATCTCATTGGTACTCTTGATGTTGAAGAGAAGGCGAGAGCAAAGGACACACGTGCTCGAGTTGCTGAGGGAGGTTCTAGTGCCCACATGGTACAGAAGAAGAACTTCCAGCCCAACAAGTTCAAAAACAACAAGAACAAAACTCAGGGCAAAGGCAAGTTTGATACAAAGAACAAGCCATCACATTCTACCAACTTCAAGAAGAATTCTCATAAGAAGGGGAAGGGACTTTGCCATGTCTGCGGTGATCCTAATCACTGGGCTCCGAAGTGTCCTAACCTCTTTGAGGAGCGTGAACATGAGAAGAGCGGCAAGTCCGCTAATGTTGTCATCGGTGATACTGATATGAAGGAATCAGGGTACGGTATTTTTCCTACCATCCTTTCAGTATTTCAATCCCCTGATTGGTTAATTGACACCGGTGCCAATGTACATGTTTGTGCTGACGCCTCCATGTTTTCTTCTTACCAGGCCACTGGGACTTCTCCCGTGCTGATGGGGAACGGGTCACATGCCATCGTTCGAGTTGTTGGTACGGTCGATCTGAAGTTTACTTCGGGGAAGACCGTGCGTCTGAAGAACGTTCATCATGTGCCATCCATCAATAAAGATCTCGTTAGCGGTTCCCGTTTATGTCGAGATGGTTTTAAGTTGGTTTTTGAATCCAATAAAGTTGTAATTTCTAGGTGTGGACAATTTGTTGGAAAAGGCTATGAGTGCGGAGGCTTGTTCCGCCTATCTTTGTCAGCTATTTGCACTAAAGTTATTAATAATGTTTGCCACAATAATGAGTCTGATATTTGGCATTCACGACTTTCTCATATTAACTTTGGATGCATGACGCGGCTAGCCAATATGAATTTAATTCCGAAAATCTCTACTGTCAAGGGCTCTAAGTGCCAAGTATGTGTGCAAGCTAAGCAACCTCGCAAGTCCCATAAGACTGCAGAGGCAAGAGACTTGGCGCCACTAGAGCATATACATTCTGATCTTTGTGAGATGAATGGCGTGTTGACAAAAGGTGGAAAGAGATACTTCATGACGTTAATTGATGACTCCACTAGATATTGTTATGTGTATCTTCTGAAATCAAAAGATGAGGCTTTGACTTTCTTCAAAAACTATAAAGCTGAGGCAGAGAACCAACTTGATCGAAAAATTAAACGGCTTAGGTCCGATCCTGGTGGAGAGTATTTTTCCAATGAATTTGATCTGTTTTGTGCGGAACATGGTATAATCCATGAGAGGACGCCTCCGTACTCACCCCAGTCAAATGGGGTAGCCGAAAGAAAGAACCGAACTCTCACTGATATGGTTAACACCATGTTAGACACTTCGGGTCTATCCAAGGAATGGTGGGGGGAGGCGCTAATGACTGCGTGTCATGTCCTAAACCGGGTTCCCACAAAGCATAAGACCATGACCCCATTTGAGGAATGGGAAAGGAAAAGGTTGAAACTCTCTTACCTACGTACTTGGGGTTGTTTGGCGAAAGTCAATATACCAATTCCCAAGAAGCGCAAGCTTGGACCAAAAATCGTGGATTGTGTTCTTCTGGGCTATGCTTTTCATAGCATCGGCTATAGATTTTTGATAATAAAATCTGAGGTGTCCGACATGCATGTTGGTACGATTATGGAGTCAAATGATGCAACTTTCTTTGAGGACATATTTCCTATGAAGGATACGTCGAGTTCATCAAATCAGGAGATACCTACTCCATCTAGTGAGGAATTCACTGTAATTCCTGAACCCACCATTGCGATGGAACACGTTGAGAATCCTATTGAGGGTGACAATGGAACTCCTGTGAGGAGTAAGAGACAGAGGACTGCAAAGTCCTTTGGTGATGATTTCATTGTGTACCTCGTGGATGACACACCCAGGACTATTTCAGAAGCCTATGCATCTCCTGATGCTGACTACTGGAAGGAAGCTGTACGTAGCGAGATGGATTTCATCTTAGCTAATGGTACCTGGGAGATCACTGACCGTCCTTATGGGTGCAAACCTGTAGGATGTAAGTGGGTGTTCAAGAAGAAGCTTAGACCTGATGGTACGATTGAAAAGTATAAGGCACGGCTTGTGGCCAAGGGTTATACCCAGAAAGAAGGTGAAGACTTCTTTGATACTTACTCACCCGTGGCTAGACTGACCACAATTCGGGTGCTACTATCACTGGCTGCCTCACATGGTCTTCTCGTTCATCAAATGGACGTTAAGACAGCTTTCCTCAATGCAGAGTTGAAGGAGGAAATTTACATGGATCAGCCAGATGGTTTTGTAGTATCTGGTCAGGAAGGAAAGGTGTGCAAGTTATTAAAGTCTTTATATGGCCTTAAACAAACTCCTAAGGAGTGGCATGAGAAGTTCGAAAGAACATTAACTGATGCCGGCTTTGTAGTAAACGATGGTGACAAGTGCGTGTACTATCGCTATGGTCGGGGCGAAGGAGTTATTCTTTGTCTGTACGTCGACGACATATTGATCTTTGGAACCAAACTTGATTTAATGAAGGAGGTTAAGGATTTCTTATCTCGATGTTCTGAGATGAAGGATCTAGGAGTAGCTGATGTTATCTTAAACATCAAGCTGTTGAGAGATGAGAATGGTGGGATCACACTACTTCAGTCTCACTATGTGGAAAAGGTCTTGAGTCGTTTTGGGTATAGCGACTGCAAATCTTCTCCAACTCCATATGATGCTAGTGTGTTGCTTCGAAAGAATCGACGGATTGCTAGAGATCAACTGAGGTATTCTCAGATTATTGGTTCGCTTATGTATTTGGCAAGTGCCACGAGGCCTGACATCTCTTTTGCTGTGAGCAAGCTGAGTCGGTTTGTGTCAAAACCGGGAGATGATCATTGGCATGCGCTTGAGAGAGTTATGCGCTATTTGAAAGGCACCGCGAGCTATGGAATTCACTACACCGGGTATCCAAGGGTACTGGAGGGTTATAGTGACTCAAACTGGATTTCTGATGCTGATGAGATAAAGGCCACAAGTGGTTATGTTTTTACACTTGGTGGTGGCGCTGTTTCCTGGAAGTCTTGCAAGCAGACCATCTTAACAAGGTCAACTATGGAAGCAGAACTCACAGCATCGGACACTGCCACTGTTGAAGCAGAGTGGCTTCGTGAACTCTTGATGGACTTACCTATGGTTGAAAAACCAATACCCCCTATCCCGATGAACTGTGATAATCAAACTGTGATCGTCAAGATAAACAGTTCGAAGGACAATATGAAGTCCTCAAGACATGTGAAGAGGAGACTAAAATCTGTCAGAAAATTGAGGAACTCCGGAGTTATTACGTTGGATTATATCCAAACGTCGAAAAACTTGGCAGATCCCTTCACAAAGGGTCTATCACGTAATGTGATAGATAATGCATCGATGGAGATGGGTTTGAGACCCACCGCATGAGTTGTCCATAGTGGTAACCCACTCTATGTGATCGGAGATCCCGTGAAGTAGAAGTGGTAGACAAGCTGTTGGTCAGCTGGGAGGAGAGTATCCCTATATTAACTATCCCACTCCGTGAAGATGCAATACTCTCCTGATCTGCATGGCAGGTTGATACTTATCTTAATGTGTTCCAAGTGGCTTATTCGGGTATGCAGAGATGTTGTCCTGCAGAACATCTTCTAAGGAACACACCTATATGAATTTGACTGTTAACGTCACAGTCTGTGAGAATTGGGTGTTCTCTAATAAATTCATGAAAAGGCCCTGGAGTGTGACGTATACGCTCCACCCGCGGGGAAGCCTTGCGGCAGCCAAGTATCGGTCAAGAATTTGTGTGAAACTAGTCTCGCAGAAAACTTGTAGTTCAAGGCATAGTCCACTATTCAAGTTGTGATCTAGTGCAGCATAAATCTCTAAGTGAAAGTTCAACTTCACAGTCTCCACTAAGCACCGGTATATAAACAATGTTTTGGAACTAAATGATGAGATGTGCCAATGAGACTTTGTGGGGGATTGTTGGAATTTTTGCTAGTAGGCCTTTGGCCCAAAGCCCAACTAAAATTCTGAAATTCTCTTGGCCCATTCATGCACACATGTGAGTGGAGTGAGTGAGGCTAAAGTTTAGTCCCACCTCATAAGTTGAGGGAGAGTTGCACCTCTTTATAAGGTGAGCTCTTCTACCACTTGTATGAGCATGAGAAGAGGAGACCTATACGCGCGCTCCTCCTCCTCGCTCGACTCGCCACGTCACGACGCGCCACGCCGCGGGTTGCGGGATTGAGCCGAGCCGAGGACAGAGCTATGCACGTTGTCTATATTTTTGCTGCTCGGGAAAATTAATGAGTCATTAATTAATAATTAACGGACGCGTTAATTACTGAACCGTTTCCGATTCTTTTGGATCGTGACGACTCGGACGTGGGGTTTATTCCCACGACCTACCCGGCCCGCACTATATAGTTCGGTAGACGTGTACCCTAGCCGCCGCCGCTTCGTATGGTTTCTCACCACCGTTCCAGATCATTGCGCCGCCAAGCAAGTCTTCTCCATCCCTCCTTTCAGCGTGCACCGGGAGAAGGGACAGCAGGCCTCCGGAACCCCGCCTCTCGTGATCCTGTACGGGAGAGGGGTGATCAGGTTTTTGGGGAGCGCACTCGCGCGACTGCTGGCAGCGACGACTTCACGAACGACGACTTCTTCCCCGACCTCGGCAACCTCATCCTCGACGACATGGGCGACAACGTCAACGCCGGCGGTGCTGCTCCCGCTGCACCGTACGTGATTCTATCCTTCCTGTTCGAGATCGTGGTAGAATTCATGTTTCCAGTATGTGCCCTAGATGTGATCTGTTCATCTGCTATGCTAGTTCACATGAATAGTTTAATCTCTGTTGCTGCAGTCATGACTTATCTTTTGTTTATTCGGATTAAATCTCGTAGTAATTTGCTCATATTTCCAACAATTATCACTAGGCATGATATGTGAAAGTAGGAGCCGCAGTGGCCTTTGTAGCTCCCGGAAGAACACCCACCATACAATGAGTACGCCAAAGGTCTTGATTCCAAAAGCCTTGTTTGAAGCAACAGGCTGCCAAAGGTCTAACTGTGTCTTGTAGACATGACAATGCCTAAACTAAAAACTTTGAGGAAACCTAATGGAGAGATGGTTGTTTCATGCCCGAGCCCTCCACCATGGCCACAGCGGTCAGCGAGATCCCAGTCCATGGGAACCAGTATGACTGGGACACGGACAACGAAGGGGCCAAGAGAGAAAACGTAGTAGTGAGCCATAGTGTCCCATTTGTGAGAATGTGTTTTTTTAAAAGAGGCAAGTGCCATCCCTATAATGTATTGATGAAATGAGAATTGCCTGAACTCCCACCCTCTTCCTCCGTTCTTCTCATCACCTACCCCCAAATTATCCCCTCTGATGTGTGGTTCTAGTACCACCACTAGCAGGACATGACAGTTTGACAACGGCAATCATCGTAAATTTTCTCTGTCAGCACTCCAAAACAGTTTATGTAGGCACAAATCTATGACAGGACGGATGTTCTCTACTCCCTCCGTCTCAAAATAAGTGTCGCTGATTTAGCATAAAGTTGTACGGCAAATGAGAGTCCCTATGACTCTGAAGATGATAGAAGCCTTGCATCCAGGGCTCATGTGCATTAATATTTTTTGAGTAAATAGCATAAAATTACTACTTTATAGGCCAGGCTTCCAAAAAACTACCGGTTTATATTTTTTTCTCAGATAGCTACCAAATGGTGGTCGGCTGTTTTAAAAAACCCAAATCGCCGAGTGCTTGTATATTGACCGTGGTTATGACAGGTCGGACCACACCTAAATGAAGCATTAGTTTGACCGTTAACTGACATGTGGGGGCCAGATGTTAGTGTCCCTTCTCATCTAGTCATCTTCTTCTCCCCCTCAATGCCTCCCTTCTTCTACTCCACTCTCCCTGCTCGCGAAGAACACCGGAGAACCGCTATTGGGAGCCGCCTGGGGCTCGGGTTGCCGTGCCGTCGCGCGCCATCTGGAGCCGCCTGCCATGGGGCTTCACTCGTGTCACCGCGTTGTCGCCCGCTGTGGGGAGTCACCGCTCGCGATGGGGCCGCCAGGGCTCCTCGTCCGCCATGGGGAGCCGGCGTCATCACCGAGCGGAGAGGCGGCCACAGGCCCGACGGCGTCGTCTAGCACGGGTCGGCTGCGGGCGTAGAGAAGCAGGTAAGGCAGGGGAGCGGCCAGGGTTGAGCTCCGGTGATCACCGGTGGCGGGGGGCGGGCGGCTAGCCGGCCAGTGGAGGCAACATTTTGAGGTCCGGGCAGACCTGCGCCAATGTCTACGGTGATGTGGCATGGACCAATTGTTTTTTTACAACTTACAAGGACCTGGTTGCTTTTTAAAATTTGTGTGCAGGCCCATCCCTAAAGGTCAAACAAAAAAGAGCTCTTACAGGTGGGGCCCAAGTGTCATAATCATGATTAATCATAAAAACACTCGACCATTTGGGTTTTTTGAAACAGCCGACCACCCATTTCGTAGTTATCCGAGAAAAATTAAAAAATGATAGTTTTTAGGTATCCTAGCTTGTAAAGTAGTTGTTTTATGCTATTTACTCATATATTTTTATTAACATAAGCAAATGTGTCTGCTCTCCTTGCGTCTTGTTGACATTAAGACTGCTAGCTCCTTGCAAGAGCAGATTTAAGCTTCTATTTCTTCAACACAAAATCGAATGTTTTGTTTATCTTCATTTCTGCAGCCGTAATGATATTACGACTTTTGTAGATTTTGTACAGAGCAGTTATTTACTATTAGTAATTTCCTAGTTTATGTTTCACTTTCCCCAATGTTTTTTCTAGGTTTCTTTGCTATGATATAATTTTTTTTCTAGGTTTCTTTGCTATGATATGTTGATCTTTGGAGGGAACCAAAACTTACCTTAAGTCAATTGTCATTTCATTCATCTTTCATGTTGCAAGAAATGAGCCTGAAAAAATCTGTCTTTTTAATTCCCACATGTGATGGTAATAGCAACTCCAATAGCTCCTACAAAATACATTCCTTAAAAGTCAATTTACGGGATGTCTGCATAATCTCTTTAGGGGAAGTTGATGATGGCTACTTTTCCTAGTTCCCATAGACATCTACAATTATTTTTTCTATTTCTCTTTTAAAAACTGGTCCACAACGCGAGGTACCCAACATGTCACTGAGAAAATGGAAGGTGCAGTTTGTCAGGGAAGGTCCGGCAAGGTCGACGGGGAGGCGTGGAGAAGGTCCGGCAAGGCTGTTAGGTTTAATCTTGATATTTGTATCAGCTTGTTTGTTTGTTTTTTGCGGGGTAGCTTGTTTGTTTTCCTTAGGCATGTAGTATAGGACCAGGAGTTGCAGTCGGCCAAGGTGCAGCGGAGACGTGGGATGAAGGCGAGATGCCAAGCCGCCGTGCGAGACGGCGAGCACTGTGAGATGCCGATGGCAACAAGTGGCTGCAAACACGTGAGGCTGGAGCCTGACCGGCTGGACGAGGTTGTTAGAGCTGAGAGAATCAGAAAGTTTGTTAGCCCCACTGTTGGAGCTGCGCAAGTGGACGTGCATGCATGTAGGGATTACTTAGTGCATGGAGTTAGTTGGTTAGTGGGCTGAGCCGTGCATGTTGGTTGAGCAGCCGAGTCGAGTTAGAGGCCGGTGTGTGGTAGTAAGTAGTGGCCGGTTGGCCGGGCCATCCACATCATGGAGTGACTCCAGGACCTGGCCGTTGTGGCGTGAGTGCATGGGTCCTTGTGTATATATATGTACTGCATTTAGTGAATGAGAAACAAGGCTGTGAGAGCTAAGAAGAAAAGATGTAGCGCCTGTGCTTTCACCGGGAGATATAAGCAAAGCTAGTAGTCTCGACTCTCGAGGTGAGGTGTGTGTGTGTCCTTGCCATGTGTTCTTGAGAGAAACTACAAGAGAGAAGTTGAGAGAAACCGAGAGAGAGCTGTGTGAGGCAGCTAAAGGTAGAAGAAGAATAGGTGCTGTGAGGAGGCGGCGCCAACAAAGGCTGCCGGCCTACGCAAAGAGACGGGTGGGTGACACAATTGTCGGTGGAGCATTCGCCGCAGGGAGAGGTGGGCTGGCGGAGTGGCGGGCACGCGACCAAGCGGCGGAGGAGTTGTGGAATGACGCGACATATGGCCAGGCTATGGAGGAGTGGCAGCGGTGGGAAAATGCGGACAGCGGATGAGGAGGGGCAGCGACCGCGGCGGCGTGGGGGCTTTGGGCGGCACGAGAGCGTACAATGTGAAAGTTCAGGCAGTTTCAGTCCGCAAATATGGACCCTTCCCGTAAAAGTGAATTAAGTTTGGGGGAATCATATGGGATCCAGTATAAATATCCGGGTTTATCGGAGCTTTTAGATGGCTATTTTTGCGTCCACTATTCGTAAACTGTAATTTTTCGATAGATAAGGGAGCTATTGGAGTTGCTCTAAGTATGACCAAAAAAAACATAACATGTCTATTAAGTTATGCCACATGAATGTTGGTTACTCTGGATCTTTCATGAGTAACCAGTTTGCAAATGCAACTTTCGTTCAACCAGTCCCTCATTCAGGAACTTCTATACATTCCTTTGTTTCCGGGAAGATATTGGAAACTGAACATGCATGTAGAATGATCCAGAGTAACCAACTTTCATGTAGTGCGAAGCAAGGTCACTCGGCTGTTATGAACAAATGTCTCATTATCAAGTGGTGGTGGAAAATTATGACCGTATCGGAGACCCCGCTTTGGCTTTCTATTGTCAAAGCTAAATATTTCCTGGCTTCTAGCCCCATGTTTGCTCCTGTGTTGGCTGGCTCCCAATTCTGGCGAGACCTTGTCAAACTCTGTCCAGTTTTTCAATCCGTGGTGAAATTTGTAGTTCATTGGCAAATCTACCCGTTTCTGGTTGGACTGGTGGTGTGGAGATTCTTCTTTAGCTGTGGCCTTTCCGGTGCTTTTTTCTTATTGTTCGGACACAAAGATCTCCATCTATAAGCTCTCTGACAATAACTGGGATTTGAACTTCCGCAAGACTCTCTCCCCTGCAGAGTTGGAAGACTATCATCGCCTCATTGCCCTCTTCCCCATGCTCTCGGAGGGCCAGGACTCGGTTATTTGGCCCCACTCTGCTTCTGGCAGATTCACTGTCAAGTCGCTTTACTCAAAATTGATCTCAGGATCTCCCACCTCTAAGTTTAAGATCATATGGCGTGCTCGCGTTCCTCCTAAGATAAAGATCTTTTTATGGCAAGCCTTTCACGCTATGTTGCCTGTGGCTGACCAGATCCGCAAAAGAAACGGGTCTGGCTCTGACATTTGTGCTTTGTGTGGCGAACTTGAGGATACGGGGCATATCTTCTTTTATTGCCAACAGGCTAAATTCGTGTGGTGCTGCATCAGAGCCTGGCTCCATGTTACGTGCAACCCCTCCTCCTTTGCTGATCTTAGGGATCTTTCCACGGCCCTATCGGGGACACCTAAATTGGTTTTTTGGGTAGGATTCGCGGCGATCTTTTGGTCTCTGTGGACTACGATGAACAAATTTACTATGGAACGTTCCTTCCCGGCTAAACCTGATGATTGCTTATTTAAAACTAGCATATTTTTACAGGAGTGGAGATCATTGACTAGGGGTGCAGACCATGAGGCCTTCGACTTGATGTCTTCCAAGATTCGGGCTATTGCTTCTTCCTTGGCGCGTAGAATACCATGAGATTAGTGGGGCCGGGTGGTTTCCTTGGCGAGTCATTTATTCTCTGGCATGCGCGGCTTATTGGGATTGGGTTCCTTGTATCAGTACTTCGTTCGTATGTCTGTTTGCTGGACTTTGCTACTTTTCATGCTTGGTGGCTTTATTTATAAAGTCAGGCTAATGCCTTTCATCTAAAAAGAAGGTCACAATACTCCGTAGTTTAATCCTGAACGGCTCCTTCAACACATATATTATGATCGGATTTGTGTTCCTAAAACACGGACAATTTAGTGTGATATGGACACATTTAGCTTCAGTCCTTTTTTTTTTAAACTTCGGAAACCTATTATTGAATCAAAACAATGTTACATCGTCCACTAAGCCCTTTACAATGAATGCCGGCGGCTCATCAATCCACACCGATGGTGGAGCCGACACCGCTTGCTTAGCTAACACATGAGCGAGAGAGTTAGTCTCCCTAGGGCAGTTAACAAAAGACACTGAAGTATAACCTATGATAAGAACCAAACAATTCGAATAGATCGCTGCTGCGCCCAATGCCGTAAATCCACCATTTTTCATGGTATCAATCACCTCAAGGCAGTCCGACTCCACGATGAGCATGCTGATCCCCATCTGTTGTGCCAACAAGATGCCATGTCGTAGTGCATGTGCTTCCGCTGTCCCGACATCAGCAACATGCTCCAGCCTTTCATTTGAAGCTGCGATAAAACCACCTTTGTAATCCCGTAGAACAGCTCCTACAGCCCCCTGGAGAGCATCTGCATGGAAAGCTGCATCTACATTCAATTTGACAAAATCCTCAGGTGGTTTCCTCCATCCAACTGATCTCACTGCTGCACTCTTCTTCTTAGCCTTGAGATAATTTGCAGCTAGCGCCGCGATCGACAAAGCGGCCCGTGCCGGGGCCTGCACTTCCTCCCCGTGGACGTGTTGTCTATGTTCCCACCATACGTGCCAGATACCCAGAAGGATTAGAAACTGAGCTGGGACATCTGTGATCAACGTCTGACGTATAGGAGCACATAAAATATAGTCCAACGCTGCCGAGCCCGCCCTGTCCGCATCACACGCCTCCTCCACGAACCCATCAAGATTCAAACATCTCCAAACTTCAGCTGCCCCAGGACAAGTGAAGAGAGCGTGCATAATTTCTTCGCATCCACCCACACACATAGGGCAGATATCAGACGTATCAATATGGCGATTTGCCAACACCGCATAACATGGTATGAAACCGTGTAAAACCTTCCAAGCATGGATCTTAATCTTTGCTGGGGCTGACGATGTCCAGAGCTTCTTCCACACCGGGAAGCGCTGGGACGGCTCCCCCTCGGTTCGTTCATACCAGCGTGCAAATTGATGCTGCCACTCGACATGATAGGCTGATCGGACCGAGAAGGTAAAGTTCTTTGTAAACCTCCAGGCCACAAAATCTTCCATCATCCCATGTGGTGCCAGCGGTATTGCAAGAATTCTATGCGCATCAACCGGCCAGAACACATCATTTATCAACTGTTGATCCCATAATCCTGTGACCGGATCAATCAACTCTGAGACCTTAGACAGAAGGGTTCCTCCTCATGGTGTAATGACGCGGCAATCAACACTCGATTGTATCCACGAGTCAGCCCAAATGTTCACTTGTGATCCATCACCTATGCGCCATATTGCCCCTCTCCTGAATACATTAATACCAGCACAAATGCTTTGCCATGTATACGAGCTTCCACTTTTCACCTTGGCATCCAGTAGCTTTCCATCCGGATAATATTTGGCTCTCAAAATTTGAGCACAAAGAGAATCAGGGTTCTCGGGCAGCCTCCAAACTTGTTTAGCAAGGAGAGCTAAATTAAAACTGTGTATATCCCTGAACCCCAAGCCTCCCCTTTCTTTAGGTACACACAACTTCCACCACGCTGCCCAATGGATACGCTTATGGTCGTCGTCATCTCCCCACCGGTATTTCGATATAGCATCCGTCATTCCTTTGCAAAAAATTTCCCGAATTTTGAATATAGACATCGCGAACACCGGCATGGCTTGGGCAACAGCCTTAATTAGCGTTTCTTTCCCCCCTGTGGAAAGCAGCTTCTCCTTCCACCCTATCAGTAGCTGATTTACTCTGTCGATGAAATACTCAAAAGAGTCACTCCTGTCCATTCCCACCATGGATGGTAGCCCAAGATATTTATCGTTAAGGCCTTCCGTGTTAATATTCAGTTGTTGAAAAATCACAACTTTCTCCTCCACCGGGGTGTTTGGACTGAAGTATATGCTAGATTTAGCATCGCTAACCAACTGCCCTAAGCTCGCACAGTAATCATCTAGTACCCTTCGGAGGCACGTCGCATTTGGACCATCTGCTTTCATAAGAATTAAGGAGTCATCAGCGAATAGCAGATGAGAAATTTGCAGTGCCTCCCTACACACCTTGACCCCTATCAATGTGCCATTGTTCTCCTCCGCCTGCAGCATGCTAGAAAGCGCCTCCGCACAGAGTAGAAAAAGATAGGGGGACAAGGGATCCCCTTGTCGTAGCCCACGTGTTGGCACAAAAGCATCAGTGCTCTCATAGTTGAATCTGACATTATATGACACAGATGACACACACTGCATGATCAATTCGGTCCACTGTTCCGCAAACCCAAGCCCTTGCATCATCCTTTTAAGAAAGCACCATTCTACTCGATCGTATGCCTTATGCATATCGTGTTTTACCGCACATAAACCAGACTTGCCTTTCTTCCTCTTTATAGTGTTCACACAGTCGTACGCAATGAGTATGATATCTGTGATCAATCTTCCCGGGACGAATGCACTCTGCGTAGGACCAATGACCTCCGGGAGTATCACCTTAAGCCGAGAAGCAAGCATTTTGGAGGTGATTTTGTAAACGACGTTACACAAACTGACCGGCCTAAACCGTGAGACATTTGTGGGGTTATCAACCTTTGGGATCAACACAATAGTAGTACTATTCCACCCTTCTGGGATAGTGCGTGAGTTGATTGCCCCCAGAACCTCTCTCACTAAATCATCCTTTAACATGTTCCAGAACCTCTTATAAAAAGCAGCATGAAGCCCATCTGGTCCTGGTGCCTTGAAATCGCCTATACTGAACACAGCCCGACGTACATCCTCCTCCGTGAAGGGCGCCAACACGGCCTCGTTCATTTGTGTTGTAACTCTCGGCGTCACGTCCCGAAAGACCTCTTCATTAGGGATCTCAACCTGGGAAGAAAACAGGTTAGTGAAATAGGTTTTAATTATCTCGGCCATCTCCTGTTGTCCTTCCTGCATCACTCCATTTACATCTTTCAAACCCTTGATCATATTCCTCTTCTTCCTTGCCGAAGCATACATATGGAAGAAATATGTATTTCGATCACCATGCTTCGCCAGTTAGCTCTTCCTCTCTGAACCCATGCAATTTCTTCCTGCTCCAATAGATTTACAATAACCATCAGTATCTCTTTCTGCCTAGCAATTGCCACATCAGTAGCCGGCCCTCTTCTCAGTTCTTCCAACTCCTTTTTCAGTTTCGCCATTCTCTTCTGTGGCCTTTTGAGGGTCTCTATGTCCCATTTATGCAGCTCCTCATGAACTGAATCCACCTTTTGTTTGAACCACTGTTGGGGATATCGCTTATCGGGAACTTATCGGTCAACCCATGATAAGGGGTAAATCGGCCTGTTTATCGGCATATCGGCCGATTTATCGGCATATCGGTTGATTTATCGGCCGATTTATCTTATCAGTCAGACAACGGTAAGCGATAAATCGGCCGATTTATCGGCATATCAGAAGATATCTTGAACAATGGTTTGAACGGTCCTAAACCTAGCAATGAAGCGCGCTCCCAGGCCGTACGAACCACCTCCTCCACCGTTTCCTCCTTTAACAATCTCCCCTCAAATCTCTTCACCTGTCGTAGGGGCTGATTCGTCTCTGTGTAGAACTCTGTATCTATCACTAGTGGACGGTGATCAGATTTTGTCATTTCACCATTTACGATGCCAACATTAGGAAACAGCACATTCCACCGTGAGTTACAAACTGCTATATCCAACCTTTCCTTAATCCTCCCTCTACTCCATGTGTATGAGTCTCCCGTTGCACCCAGATCTTCCAACTCGCACTCGGACAGGACATCCCTGAATGCTTGCATACATCTTGGCTCTTTGGGTGCTCCTCCTTCCTTTTAGTGCGAATATAGAATTTCATTGAAATCGCCAAAAACTATCCATGGCTCATCCATCCTCTCCTGCAGCGCATGAAGATATTGGAGGAAAACAAAAAAAATGTGGGTGTCAAAGAGGTGAAGGGAGAATAGACAATTTCTAGCATTGGTTGTAGCCTCAATGGTGTAGGAGTTGTTGATGGTGAGTGGGGCGTGAAAAGAGGAAGGAGAAAGCCGCACTTGAAGATTAGTTGCTTCTACTCTAGTTTTCACCCTTACGTTGGTGGGATACAGCTATGGTTAGGGTATAGTATACATATCCTCTATGCAGGCAATCCCCGTTACCACCTACTTCTTCTGTTAGTACCGCTGTTCCGTCAATCTTAAGTCTTTCAGCTGATCAATTGTGTGACTTGATTTTTTTTTCCAACACGTGACTAGATTTGTTCTACAGGTTGTAGCGATTGTCCTGCATGTATCTGTAATCTCCTCTGTAGCCTTTCTAGCAGTTGTAAGCGATGTGTACTACACAATAGCAAAAGCCATACTAGATGGATGAGATCGCTTTATTACTTTATACTACATTTATTCACAAAATGAGAGATATTTCAAGTTATATAATAAAGTGATAGTATGCTTTAGTCATACTTGGTCTTTAGTATGACCACCTAGCCGTGTTGAAGGGGTCTCGGCCGGGATGTCATTGTTGTTGCGTGGATGAGGGCGGGAGGAGAAGGTCTTGTTTCTCCCGTAGCAAATGGTTATAGTCGTCATTGTATCTATAGTGGTGGGAAATATGTCATTTTTCTTTCTTGGATCGAATGTCGCTTGTAAAGCCTTATCTTTTCGCCACGGTTTTGAGAAAAATAATTTAAATCAACATCTGAGTAATAATTGCCGTAACTATTATTTGAGTCTGCCGGTGGCACATGTGTTCTCTGCAGCATGCCAGTGGCTATAACACGTCCGAGAGTGAGTGTGTACATATGTGGCTGTATATAGACAATGCAGCATGGCCATATGTGGTGGGCATGCCACTTATGTCTAGAACACGTTAGAAGAGAAGCAACATCTTTGCCCTCGTGAAACACAACACACCACCGGCACTAACTACCAACTTGGCCACTTCTGAAGGGAAAATAATAAACACAAGACATGTACACATGGCCACTTCTGAAGCAATGTGCACGGCGTAACAATCAAACTTGGTATTATATCTATATATAATCCATATAGTATGCATATTTAGTCCTCTAAAAAATGTATGCATATTTAGCTGACAGATGAACGCAGTTACTAGCTACCTTAGCTAGGATCCCTAGGTGCTTATAAATAGCATCATGCTTAGTGTCGATCTTCACACTCTTCTCCACTATGGCTCCAGGTTCACCAACCCTCGCTCTCAAAGCTGGCACCATTGCTGCCATGCTTGCCATGGTGATCCTTCCGTTCGTGGGGCGCTCCCCGTCGCTGGGCCAAGAACTAGTAACGACCCCGGCACCAGCATGGGGGCCAGCGCGTGCGGTACGGTGCAGCGAGTGTGGCCCGCACTGCACAGAGACGTGCAGAGTCTCGGTTCCGCCAAAGTGCCGCAAGTACTGCGACGTCCCAAGCTGCGAGGACTGCCGCTCTGCCGTGATCGGCAAGTGCAGCGCAGTCTGCACCACTGGTAGCTGCAACTGCGACGGCGAGGCAACCCGGTCATGCTATGGCTCTTGCTCTGGCAGTTCTTCGTGCGCGGACTGCATGAGGCTAACTAGTGAGCAGTGCACGAGTGACTGCAACGGCAAGTGCGCCACCACGTGTACGAACAAAATCAAGGACGGCAAATACGTCGCGGCTGGGCCTCTTGGTATGTATCCATACCTTCTATCTATGTCCTATGGTATGGATGTTGCAATTGTCAAAAAGTTGTACTGCCTTTTCTTCCTGTCAAATAAAAACGCTGTACCTCTTCTTCATTCCATGTCATAAAAAACTTCGCAAAGTATTACGTAATTTCATTTGGAATTACAATGCGCCTGTCGTGTGATATTTGTATGTTTTACCATTTTTGGTTTTCAGTTTCATAGGATATATATTGGATGAAAGATCTGAACATAGATGGTGGTGGTGGAGCTACTGCTGCTACCACACTGCCACTACTGCCAATGCACCCACTTACTGCTAGCACCACTATTACAAATGTTGCCACTTACAACTCGCACTACCATTACCACCACCACCACCATCACCACTACCTAATTTTCATTGAAATGGATCATTCAAGATCTATCACCACCACCACCACCACTACTACCTAAACTTCAGTACGATGTTTGTACAATAAAAGTAGCACATACTTACAATTAATGGTTGAAGCAAAAGTTCATTATTATAGAATCATCGGCAATAAATTAGAGGAAGTATGGTTCATAGGAAGCAATGGCTTCATTTTCTCACAATAAATAAAAAATACATAATTTTCATATGTATGGAAGGCAGGCATCAAGAAAGATGTGCTTGGCGAATAAATTAAGATTTTAATAGTATGGAAGCGAGGCATCGACAATAAAAAGCTTATTTGTTAACTGAAATATGGCAAGTTGTAGGAAGCATGAAATTATGGTAGCTCAAGATTACTATTCTTGGTTGGAAGATAAAACATTGGAAATGTGAAAATGACACATATTTCATTTTTGATGGATACAAATTTAACCGATTTGATGTTGCCTAGTGGAAACATTTTTCTATCCCAACAAGAATAAAAATATATTGAAATGGAGATGCATAATGGTAAGAAGCAGAAAAAAAGTGTCAAAACAATTTCTAGCGAACAAGGGGATGGATGTTTTGTGTCACCAAGATACCAATTTATCAAATTTTAATAAACTATGGAAGCAAATTGTATAGAGTTCAGAAGCATCTTCATTCCAACTTAGGTGCTACTACATAATAAAGAAGCATGAACATTGAACTTTGGAACATAACAGATATTCGATGCAAGCATGCAAATTTGAAAATCGTAGTGAAAACTAATATTACCACCTAGATGGAGGCGCATGTGTATTGTGATGTCGTACTAAATTAACCGAAAATTGCATATAATATATTGATCGATTACACATCGAATAGAACCCTAAAAATTAACCAAAATTCATATACAGTGATGAATTACAAGTAGGATAGAACAATGATATGAATAGAAGAATCAAGATTGGATGACTAGATGCCTGGGTCAGATGAGTGTACGCAACCTGCGGCAAAGAACGTGAATCCTGCAATCTTCCCTCGTGTGCTGGCTTTGTTCTGCAACTGAGACGATGATCCACCACGATGGACTCGAGAACTTGGGGCCCGAACCTATTGGAGAGGACCATACTGGGGGGTGGGAGCTCGCTTGTGGTCGCAGTGGATAACACGAGTGCAACCACCGGATGGGACGGTGCACTGGTATGGTGAAACTCACCAGCGTAGTGGGTATGGTATGTTCATGGCGTAGAGATGCAAAGCGGTTGGTTAGTGGTGAGAGCAACATTGGAGATGACTCAGGAGCAAATGGGGAAGAGGTCGGGTGGGTTTGGGGAAGGTGAGATTAAAGTGGGACAATTGATGAGATATTACAGGTGGGACATGGCGGAAAATCGGTTTGGTTTGGAAACAACCCGACGGATTTTGGAAGCAATCTCAGCCATGAGATAAAAACACATCAACGTCTCAGGATTGGCATGTCAATTCCTTTCTGTAAGACCATGGATAGGAATTGTTTCCTTGAACTATTTGCAGGTCCACTTGTAGCTCTTACGTGTTTATAAACTTTTCGCCATTTGTGTAATGTGAGATAACTCCAACCACACACTAACATGTTTCTTCCAAGAACAACACATTGGGAGAATCGACGTTTTTCTATAAAAAAAGAATTAACATTTCTCTTTAATTATTTTCTTGCAAGTGATAATTTTTTTGGATATTCAAGTAGAATGGCCACATGATTGACACTCTAGTGAAATGATTGTAAAGAGCTTAGTTTGCATGTTATGTTAGTTGCCAAAATAGAACCAATCGGTGTTTGTTAAAAGCATGAAGTGCTTCTTTAATGGCTTTGCTCAATAAATGTTCCATGCTCGCATTTCTTTTTCATGAAAATGTTAACAAACTAGGACTATATATAGAAGTCTATATATACCCTTTGTATTTGGATAAATCAAGGCTAACATGTTTGCAAATGCGATTATTGCCATTCAAGTAGTCACTTAGGAGCTTTTTTCTCGGCCATTCTTGTAATGTGAGTTCTTTCCCACCAAATGCAATATCTCACTTTCTTTTTGGCTACAGATCGGAAGCTAACCATTGAAATAGAATCAGTGGTCACATGACTCAGCATTCTACTCGCATGATACACATTTATTGAATGGCTTGCTCAGCATGTAGCTGATGGTGACATTTATTTTACATGAAAAGAGCATACAAGAGACTAGAGATACAACCTTTCTAAAATGGCAAAGTCAATATGATATGAATTCTAATTTGTTACTTATTTATCTCACAAAGGCCGAGGGACAGAAAACTTTTGCAGTGGCATCTAACCAGTTGGAGCATATGATTAGGGATGTTTTCTCCTAGCAATGGAGGTTTTCTCCTAGCATCTGCAATGCTGCAGTGATTGTCATAAGTTGTGCCTTGTCTTCCTTTCTTTACTTCTCGTCATGGTATACTCCACGAAGTATTACTTGCCACTAATTTCAATTTCCAATCACAACGCATCTGTCAAGTGATCCTTGTATATGTAACCATATTTTGTTTGGTGTGCCATATGATATCTTAGAATAAATACATGAAGATAAATAGTGGTGGTGGTGCTGCCGCTACCGCCACTAACACTATCTCTGCCCCCAACTACCACTATCATATATAACTAAGGCACCACTATCACAACCACCACTGCTATTACTACCAGAAAATTGGTCAAATGGATTATTCAAAATTAACATCTGTTGCGACTTTGTTTGCCACTCAACTACTTGTCCGGGAACTTTTCTCCATTTTTTAGGGCGAGATCACTTCAACAAAACATATCATTTTATCAAAAAAAAAATTACCATTTCACTATACTTCAATTTTGTAGTCCGGATGAGTTTTTAATGACATTTCCAAATGAGTTGAATACCTAGTTGGGTAGCCAAAAAATTGGCCTATACAGCTGAAATATTGAATAGGTTCGAACGGAGCACGACAAAGCATCCATTGCAAATGGATTCCTCTAGAATTCTATCAGGACTTATGGATGTTCATCAAATCGGATCCCATATAGATGCTTATTTTCCCACATGCTGAGTAACCGGACCTATTCAGAGTAAATTTTGTTGAAATCATTTCGCTGGAAAAAAGAAGGCTGAATGGATCTTGCTGTATAGGATAATTTGCCTCCTTAACGCTTAGCTACCAAATTCTCACCAAAATCGAGACTAACATGCTCAATGCAATAGCCAATCATCTGGTCCGACCAGCTCAAATGATATTCATGAAAGGGACAAAACATCCACGATGGAGTACTTATCTTCCCCGAGACCAAGCACACGATGCATCGAAAAAACATGAATGGGACAATTTTCAAAATCTACATTGAAAAAGCTTGTGACATAGTCAGACGGAAACGAAGGAATTCTCCAAGAAATGGTGTATGCAGGTCAACAATGTTGTCCAGTGGTAGTTTTGCTATAAATTTCAATGCAAACGTTTCACCATTAATTTTGATAAGAAAAAAGGACTCCAATAGTTTGGCTATAGAAGCTACTTGTTGATGATAGCTTATGGTCCTCCGACGTGTGGTTTCGATGTAGAATTGGATCCATCTCTATGTGTCCTTGCTCGGAGTTTTACTTGTATTGTCTTTATGCATCCTATGCGACCCTTAACAACCCCCCTCCGCTCCTAGTGCTTCCATGTATGTGGCTATAACATTACCAGTGTCGCATTCATCTTTGTGTTGTGTTGTAACATTGTACTTCCTGTTTTTCGGTATTCTAGCTTTGGCAAGATGTATAGACCCTCGGGCTATATAGTTTTCAATATGATTTCCAACATAAACTGTATCATAGTTTTTGACCCTTTTCCCACATAAATTGCGTCATTTTTTGAGTTGATATTAATAGAGTAAAATATACTAGAGGTCCTAAAAGTATCCAAGTGTATCAAGTAGGTCCTACAAGTTTGAAATCATTCACCATAGATTGAGATCCGTCACAAGAGGCATGACCTCTCGGCATGCCAAGGCTTCTACCATTACCCTCAGTAGTGCTTAAGTGCAGGCTATTTGACTCGGTCGTGTTATGAAAAGCTTGAGGACCTCCAACTTTCAGAACATGTTTGTGGTGATAATGTTTACTGAGATTTCGTGGTTGACCAGAACTTTGTTGAGCTCATTTTCTCCCAGCTTTACCTATATCATGAATGGCTTTTGATCCCTGTCCTAGCCAGCGCCTAGGAAATCACCTCAAGGGATCCTTACCCTACGTGCCATTAGTTGTTGAGTGAAGACTGATCCACGCACCAAGATCGAGCCCAACCTTTGGCATGTCAAGCATGGATAGAATGGATGCATTAATGCACCTTGGAGATTTTAGTTCCTCAACAACTATGGTACACTTTAAGGAAGAAAATAAAGAGGGAAACATGTGAAGTTCAGTGAAGGTGATTAAGTCTGCAACAAGGTGGAGCCAACTTGTGTATGGCAAGACTACATACATTGGATGCGCTAGTGCGCCTTAGAGATGTTATTTTATCGATGCCTAGGACTGCACTTGAAACAAGTAATTTAAAGAAGCAGACACGAGAAGTTTGGTGAAGCAATGAAGTCTACACATACATGCTGACTATAAATGACTAGTTTCCTCATATAACAGAAGCAGTGCTCGAAACAAGAATAGAGGTGTGTCATTGTGAGACAGACAACTGTGTAGAATATGAATAATTCTGTGGAGAGGGCGAAAATTACCAACACACATAAGTGGCACTAGGAGTTGAATGGGGGGTATATTTCAGAAATGGGATGCATAGGAAATTTGACCTAGAGGTCAAAGCTTGGGACTGGAGTTCGTCTTTGCGGTTGGTAGGCAGAGCTTTGGCCTAGCAGATGAACAAGGCGGACGTTATTGAGGCTGTGGGAAAATCATCTCGTCTACCAGATACATCATCGACATGTTTACGCTCTTGTTTGCCCTAACAAATATCCAAGCCGGTGTCGTAGCTCCAGAAAGGCCCGACACTGGCAGAATGCCGACCAAAACAAGTCCTACAATCACCAATACGGCGAGTAGTTAGCCAAATGAACCGAAGTACTATGATGCTAAATTTGTTGTCTCACTTTTGCCACAAGCAACAACAAACAGGTGCTTGTATACTATGTGCATCAGATCAAACCCACAGGATGTGAACATCTAGCACACACTGTATATTCTAGTTTTTGAATAGTTGATACATATTACATGCATACACATTGCACAAACATTGACTGGATCGACCAGTATTATTACGTCTCCTCAAACATTGACCCGAGACGTCACGTGGGTTCTGGCTACTTATGTTGGTTTTTGATCTCTAGATCAGACCACCCACGATCAACAAAGTACGTCTGTACGTATGTGCTAAGCTAGCACACAGGCTAGCAGGTGGATTAATGAACAGTACCCACAGCCGTTACGTGCAGCTCGCTGGTACTTCTGTACGTAGAGTAATCGCTTTCGGATCAATTTCAGCTCTCGGCGAAACCTCACGTAAACGTAGCGAACGAAACAAAAAACACTGAATGGATTTAATGGCCGCAGGTGCCTGTCGCACCTGTCGATTTTCTTTCTATGTCGCAAGACCAGCTAGTCAGCGGCGTTCATCTCCTCCTCTGCTGCCGGCCGTTGGTGTGGGCCTGCGAGCTCGGCCTGAATAAAGGTGGTTTGGCCTTGTTGTTTTTGGAGCGCCCTCGATCTGCTTTTGTGACGCCCGAAGACCGACGTCTCAGAAGATTCCAGATGTTCCGGGTTCTCCCGTGTGTTTCATTTGTACTTGTGTTTTTTATTTTTGCATTGCATCATGTCATCATGACATCATGACTTTAATTCTCCAACTCAACCAAATAAGTTGTGTGGACCTTCAGTCCATTTAAAACGAGGGAAGGATGACTTCTCTTTATAACATAAATATATCCTCCTAATATTTATGAAGCTATTATAAAAATATTCCATTGTTGGAAGCAACCATCACACACTTGCATAATATTCCCCATGTCTGTTTCACTCCAAGTTTTGACTCCCACAACCTTACTTGATCATCTTCTTCTCCTTCTTCGTTAGTCCATTTAAATTGTGGCATTCTATTTCCTGCACCAATTTAATGTTCATTCTTTTCCTATCAATTCTCAACCATGCCTTCAACATCCTTGCCAATTTTTAGTCCTTTGGACTTGTTTTGGTTGGGTTCAAAAATGGCTCAAGTTTGAATTTAATTCAAACTTGAATTATTTTTATATCCTTAAAATGTCCAAACTAGTTTATTAAAATTGTGCATAAATCTAGGAGTTCAAGTATATTTTTACTTCCTTCTTATTCTTCATATAACCCCCCCGGTCCATTTTCCTTTTCATCATCGGGTTTTTGAGACTGCTTTTGTTTTTTTTAAGGGGAAAGGGCCCCTTGCGTTGCTTTGGGCCTCCCAGCCGCAGGCCGGCCCAACTCCTTCCCGTGGCCACGGGCCAGCCACCCCTATCCCTATCCCGCTCGACCGCTCTCCTCCCGATCCCCTGTTTTCTCCTCGCGCCGCCAGCCACCTCGCATCGAGCCAGCACATCGCTCCCCTCCGCTTCGATCTCCCTCTTCCCTCGCCCGATCCCTCCTCCGCTCACCCCACGGCTCCACCTCAACAGCCCCGCCGCCGGGCCAAGTTCCTCCCCTCGCTAAGGAGCCGCGCCCCGCCACGTTGAAGACCACCAGGTGGCGCGCCGCCTTGGCCTCGCCACAGGCCACCGGAGCGCGCCCGCGCCCCTCCACCTCACAGGCATCGCCGCGCCTCTCCTTCCTGTCTCCTCTTCGCCAAGCGCCGGCGACCGAGGCCCTCGAGCAACCTCCAGCGCTGTGCCTCCGTCCTCCTCAAGCCCGCGCCCTCAAGCTCGCCGCCTCTCCGCCATGGCGCCCACGCCGTCCAGCCGTGCGTGCCTCCCGATCATCTCCGACCAGAGGCCGCCGCCCAGCTCTGCCCACGCCCGCACTCGGACTCCCCTGCTACCTCTCGTCCATCGCTCGCATCCCGTTGCAGCGGCCACCTGGTCATCTCCTCCGGCCAGCTATGCCGCTGATGCCGCTGCTATGCCTTTCTGCCCGCTGTCACGTGCCAGGACAAGTCTAAGGACTTGGAGCATCAAGTTCGAGGATACACCAAGGTCTTCTACGTGACCGTCTCCGTTGTCCAAGTGTCGCCAAGATGCACCCCTGGATTCGCAAGTACCACGACACGATGACCCTAGGACGCGCCAAGTACCTCTACCATCGACCTCGTGGACGTCAAGTCCCTCGCCATGACATGAACATCTACGTGAAGCCCGAACATCTACGAACCATGTGCGTCTACGAAACGCGTCCCGCTACCGTCGCCGAAGACCGTCAAGTGAACGACTACCGCCGACATGTACATCTACGAACGTGAACGACTACTTCGACGACGACCCGCGAGTACCACTACTTCCCTCGACGAACTCGAACCCCCCCTCGAACGCACGCTTCAAAGGTATAACCCCGAGATGATGACCCGTGGACTGCTTGTGTTGTATGAGATGAATCGGATGTTTGCATCGTGTCCGTTGTGGCCCTCGTTTGCCTTGTCGCCGACCCGTGGGAACCGGGCAACCGGGTTCACCCCATCTCTTTTGCATGTCACTCTCTCCGCTATCTTTTGCACCGGTCTCTCAACGAGTTACCGGAACCGATATGTTGCGTGGCATCATTTTCGGATTCGCCGCCGTGGCCCCTTTCTTTCCACCACGGTGACAAATACTTCATATCTCTTCATGTTAACGTTTACTAAAAATTGCATAAAACTTGATCATGTCATCCGCATCATGTTAACAATATTAAAATGTGTGAAATGTTGTTTGCTTAAAATTGCTAAACATGCATATGGGGTTTTCCGGAATTGTTGTTGTTATTTCCGGCCTCATTTAAAATGCCTAGATAGCTAGTTTACACTTGCTTCACCTTGCCATGTATTGCATCATATATAGACTTGTGTTGTTTCCTGTGCTTCCTACCTTGCCATGTATTGCTTCCTGTATAGACTTGTCATGCATCATACCTTGCCATGTATTGCATCATATAGACTTGTGTTGTTTTTCTGTGCTTCCTACCTTGCCATGTTTTGCTTCCTGTATGGGCTTGCAGTGCATCCTATGTAGACTTGTGTTGCATCATACTTGGTTGAGCATATTGTCATGTCTCGTGTGGTGTGTTTACCGTGTTGCTTGCTTCTTCTCGTTAGCGCTTGTTCCGTTGCGTTCGTGAGGATTCGTTCGTCTACCCGTGGTTCTTCTTCAAGGCTTCTTCTTCGTCTTCTTCATGGATCCGTTCTTCTTCCTTGCGGGATCTCAGGCAAGATGACCATTCCCTTGGATACCTTTACTATAATTGCCTTTGCTTAGTTGTCTCAATGCTATCGTTATATGTCGCGCTACCCATCATTATTGTCAGCCCCTCCCCTAGTTGCCATGAAACCTCTAACCTTTGAAACCTTTCTAGCAAAACCATTGTTTGGCTATGTTACCCGCTTGCTCAGCCCCTCTTATAGCGTTGTTAGTTACAGGTGAAGATGAAGATCGTTCTAGGAGGGAACTGATACGTCTCAAACGTATCTACTTTTCCAAACACTTTTGCTATTGTTTTGACCTCATTCTTGCATGATTTGAACTAAACTAACCCGGACTGACGCTGTTTTCAGCAGAGCTGCCTGTATGGTTTTATTGTGTGCCGGAAAACGGATTTTTAGGTATCTCAGAAAATTCCAAGAAAAAACACAGAAAATCCACGCACCCGAAGGGCCCTTGTGCCAGAAGAGGGGCCAGAGGGGAGCCAGGGGGGCTCTAGGCGCCCTGCCCAGGCGGCCCCACCCCTGGCCGCCTCGCCAGGCCACCTGGGCGGGTCCTACCTCCCTTGGTGCCCTACTTTGACCCGTATTTATCCCGTGACGAGAAAACCCGAGAACAGAGGTCGTTTTCCCAGTTTCCGTCGCGGAGCCGCCGCCACCCTCTGTTCTTCTTCGGGAGGGCTAATCTGGAGGCTGATTTGGCCCCCGGAGAGGGGAGATCGTCGCCATCGTCATCATCATCACCACTCCATCTTCCCTCCATGGCTTCTCCTTCCATGTGTGAGTAATTCCCTGCTGTAGGCAAAGGGGGTGGTAGGGCTTGGATGAGTTAGATCATGTAATAGTTTATCAGATTGTTGGGGTCATGTTGCCTATCATCTACTATGGTGTTTATCATCTTTGCTTCAACTTGTTGCTCTTAATGCTTGTCACTTAGGGCCCGAGTGCCATGATTTCAGATCTGAACCATATGTGTTTGCATGAATATATTTGTGTTCTTGATCCTATCTATGAGTTGTTTGCACCTATTACGGTCCGGAACCGGCGATCCCAAAAGTGACAGCTTGGGACACCAAAGGGGATGGACCATAGTTTGAGGATTACATGTATCCATTGAGTTTATTGCTTTGTTCCGGTGCTCTTTGACAGGAGCACCTTAATCTCCATAAGTTCCTTTTGGCCCCGTTCGTAGCGGGATGGTAGGACAAAAGATGTTGTGCAAGTTCTTATTGCAAGCACATACAACTACCCGTGGGATACATGCCTAGTGTTTGATATATGCCTAGATGATCATTACTTTTCTGTGTGCATTGCCCTAGGTTAGATTCATGATATATCTCATCCATGCAGCGCCCAACCATCCATCTCCCTAGCCTACAGTGTTTTAAATCCTACTGGTTACTAGTTGCTACTTTTGCTGTTTACTTTTGCTATTTACTCTTGCGGTTTACTTTTACTATCACCACCATCACTATCATAGCACCGTTACCACTTATCTTTTGTTGCAAGTAAGTATATTTCAGGTGCGGTTGAATTGACAACTCAACTGTCAAAGCTTATAAATACTCTTTGGCTCCCCGTGTGTCGAATCTATAAATTGGGTTATTCTTACCCGCGAAGACTATCTCGATCCCTTACGGTTGAGGGTTATCAAGTACCGTTTTCTGGCGCCGTTGCCGGGGAGCATAGCAATATTTACATGTCTACTTGAACTATCCTACCTGCTGCACTTCATCCGCTATGGGTAAGAAAGGAGACCCCAAGGTTCCGATCTTACTATCCACTACAAGAAGAGGTACTGTTCTGAACACTAGTGCTACACTTGATTCACCCTCTGTTATGAGTAAGTTTGCCTCACCACCACCGCAAGATGCTTCTACTGAATCTGTTACTATGTCCGATACTCTTGATGATGCTTCTACTACTCTTGATGATATTAGTTCACTTGGTTATGCTCTTGAGAAACAGATCGCTGCTGCTGCAAAAAAATATAGAATTGAAATTCCTGTTACTCGCTACCCTATTGGTGGAACTTATGATTATCCTGATTTGAGTAAACTCAAGGAGAGACTCCTTGATGATGATTACATTATGCTTGATGATGATTTATGCAGGGAACTGACAGAGTTTGCCGGCTCTGACCCTGAAGCTATTAAGAAGCTGCTTGAAAAACACTCCTTGAAGAACAAGACCATTC
This sequence comes from Secale cereale, assembly GCA_902687465.1. Classification (NCBI taxonomy): domain Eukaryota; kingdom Viridiplantae; phylum Streptophyta; class Magnoliopsida; order Poales; family Poaceae; genus Secale; species Secale cereale. The sequence goes on along the minus strand of LR738709.1, from coordinate 27,994,205 downwards.
CTGATCCTGAATTTGTTACATCTCCTATATGCATCGATGATCCTGATTATGATTTCTCTGTTGATCTTTCACTTATACCTATGGTTGAAGCTGACCGCTTTTATGGCAGAGAAAATGATGATGCTATTGCACACCTGACCAAACTCACTGAGTTGGGTGGCTTGTTTACCACGGATGAGAAGATACGAAACTTTTATGTGACTAAGCTTCTTCCTTTCTCTTTGAAGGAAGGTGCTAAAACATGGTATGATTCACTACCATGTGGTTCCATTAAGAGTCCTCAAGACTTAGCTCACTCTTTTGTTGATAAGTACTTTCCTGCTCATATGCAACATGCTGCTTTACAAAGAATTTATAACTTTAAACAGTTGCAGGATGAGCACCTCCCTAAAGCTTGGGGGAGGTACTGTAGTCTGGTCCGGGCTAGACCAGGACATGGAGTCCCTAAGAATGAATTAATCGATATATTTTATGCTGGTCTAACTGATGAATCCAGGTCCTATTTGGACAGTTGTGCTGGTTGTGTTTTCAGGAAAAGAACACCGGACGAGGCAGAGGATTTGATGGGCAGGATTGCCAAAAACCATGAAGATTGGTCCGTCCCTGAACCACCTCCACCACCAAAGAAGAGGGGCATGTTTGTTCTAAGCCCCGAAGATATGCGAGAAGCAAAGAAGTCTATTAAAGAGAAGGGTATTAAAACTGAAGACGTGAAGAATCTACCCCCTATTGAGAAGTTGTGTGAGCCTACCACTCACCCTCCTATGGTAGAGGTACACTCTCTTTTAGATTTCAACGCAAGTGACATCCCTCATGGTAAGCCTCCTGATCAATGTTTAGATGAGTTTGATAATTTTATTATGAAACAAAATCATTTTAATGAGAGGATACAAAGTCAATTGCATGATAATTCCCTTGCTATCAAAAGTTTGCTTGATGTTCTAGGTAGAACAGTTAATGATGTTAAATGTCTTGTGAAGCATTTTCATATGGTTCAAACTCAGCTTGAACAAATTTCTAATGTGCAAAAAGATTTGCTTGCTAACAATGCCAAACAAGATGATTTGCAGGCCTTCGGGATTAAGACCCGAAGAGGAACTAGCACGCAAGATCCTCTCTATCCAGAGGGGCATCCAAGGAGAATCGAGCAAGATTCTCAAATGCAGGAAGAAGAAATTGTTGGCTCTCCAAAGAAGAAGAAGAAGAGGCTGACAATTCCAATGATCCTATTACAAGTGAAGAGCCAGCTGTTGATCCCAACAGTGTATCTATCTCCGATGCTGAGACTGAAGACGGTGCCGAACCTGAAGGTAAGGATAATGATGATCCGCCTGAAGTTCAAGAAGAAGAAGCACCTGACAAACGCAAGAAATACACTAGAGAAGACTTCGTCGCAAGAAGACATGGAAAGGAAAGAGAACCATGGATACAGAAACCCATGCCCTTTCCAGGTAAGTCTCTCAAATCTAAAGAAGAAGAGCATTACAATAAGTTTTGTGAGTGGATTAAACCTCTTTTTCTTCAAATCCCTTTGACTGATGCTATTAAGTTACCTCCCTATTCAAAATATATGAAAGATATTGTCACTAATAAAAGAAAAGTTCCTAATGAAGCAATATCTACTATGCTTGCTAACTACTCTTTCAGTGGCAAGATTCCTGAGAAGCTTGGTGATCCAGGTATACCCACCATTCCTTGCTCCATAAAGAATAATTATGTCAAAACTGCTTTATGTGATCTTGGAGCAGGAGTGAGTGTTATGCCTTTTTCTCTTTACAAGAGGCTTTGTTTAGAGAAGCTAATCCCTACAGATATCTCTCTTCACATGGCTGACAAGTCAACCGCCGTCCCGATAGGTATTTGTGAGGATGTTCCCGTAGAAGTTGCTAATTGTTTGATCCTTACTGATTTTGTCATGCTTGACATGCCCGAGGATGGGAGCATGTCCATTATTCTTGGTAGACCTTTTCTTAACACCGCAGGTGCTATTATTGGTTGCAATAAAGGAAAGGTTACCTTCAATGTGAATGATAAAGAACACACGGTGTATTTTCCAAAGAAGGCCGACAAGAGGCATGGCCTCAACTCTATAGAAAATATCGAGACCGTGAAGATTGGAGAATGGGACTGTCCACTACATGTGCACCACAAATACAAAACTATTATGGTGGGGACAATGTCCATTAAAGTAAAGGTACAATGATCACTTCGTAAGAGGTGAGACTTTTTGCTCTATATATCGCCTGTTTGTTGGTAAGACTTGATCAACCTTACTAGTGAGCATGTTTTATATAGGTAAAAAAGTCGAGCTTGTTATGTTTTCATTTGTTTTAGCTTTTGTTCTCCTTGCTGTACCAAGTGTTTATGTTTTTGAAGCTTCACAATACTAATCACTGCTTTAAGTTTTCAGAAAGTCTTGTAGCTTTTTGAACTTCGAAAAAATTTCAACAGTGAAGTTTTCAGAAAAATTCCAGAAAAATAAAAATAAAAATTTCCATGCCGGGAGTGACCGAGAGGCACCTGGGGCCGACCAGGGGGAGCCACCAGTGCCCAGGCGGCCAGCTGGCACGGCCTGCCCCCTGGCCGCGCCCATAGGGCGCCTGGGGCCCACAAGACCCCCCTCCAGGTGAGTCTTCTTCCTCTCTCTCTCTTTCTCTCCAAAAACACGAGTTCTGCACTTGTTCTTGCGTTCTTGCTGCTCTTGGAGGCGATTTTCGATCTCTCTCTACAGCCTATCATTCGAGCTGAGATTTTGAACAAATACTCCCTTGTATGTAACTCCTCCACCCCTCCAATTAGATTTCTGATTGGTGGCTTCATTTGTGAGTATTTAGTAGTTCTTGGTGCTGTGTAGATGAGCTTGCATGCATGTGTAGAAATTTATTTTCCAAGTTTTGATGCAAGTTTATGCCTTAGGTAAGTGAGTTGAGTAGTTTCCCTTAACCCACTTTGTTTAAATCCTTGTTTTTGTAATCTGCCAAAAATTTCAGAAATGAGTTTGTTAGGAAGGGCAAAGGGGTGGCTTGAGAAGAAGAGGCCCGCGCACTCCGATCGAGTTACTAGAGCCGTAGCCTCACCCTCGACTGCTAGGGTGAGCTACAATGAAGATCATGTGCCCCTAGAGTTGTTGGAAGACACAAGTCCAGCACGTGCTATGATGTTTCCATGTGATGAATTCCTTGAAGCTGCAGGAATCAAGGATGAGTTTTATAATCTTTGTGCTAATGCAGGTCTGACACGGCTCGTCACGTGCCGTGTTACTCAGTATCAAAAACTCACCTCCGGTTTCATTAATAGTTTTAGATATAACCCTGATACTGGTGCTATTGAGTTTAAAATTTACAATGATCTTATCACCATGCCCTTGGGAAGGTTTTGTGAAATAATATGTGTGCCAAACATTGGGCGGACGGCTAAGATGACCTCTCAGCCCTCCGAGCTGAAAACCGTCTTCAACTCTCTCTGCAGCATGGGTACGAGGGATATTCATCGGTCAAAAATCTCCAGCATCTTATTCCCTCACCTCAGGTATTTTGCATATTATGTTGCTAGAGGGGTATTAGCTCGTGACAACACGAGCAACATTTCTGCGTCGGATATTGCTATCCTAGCAACCGCCCTCTCAGGGAGGTTTGATTATAATTTGGGTGCCTTAATTGCTCGACGCCTTGCTATGAACGGTAACAGGGGAGATTTATTTGGTGGCGTTTATGCCACACTTATCTTAGAATATCTTAAAGGCACCCCACACCCCGATGATAAGCCTTTTACTTATTTAAGTTTTGATCTTGCTGCTATGAAAAGGCTTAAGTTTGTTACCATGACTTCTGAGCTTAGTAATCTTGTTTATATCTTGCGTTTCGGAACTACCGCGGAATGCGAGATCTGTCTACCTGCACCTCTTTTTTTATTATTTTTCTCGCAGGAACGGATGGTCCTTTGATGTTATCCAGTTCGATGAGTTCATGGCCCAGCATCAGTTTCATAACCCCATGGAGGGGGTTGTGCCCGACGAGGAGGAGCACGGTGAGTTACCACCTTTTCAGGGGGAGACCGTCACCCAGTTTGGTGAAGGGTCTTCCTCTGCATGGAGTACGGACCCTTCTTCATGGGAGGATCCGAGGAGTTCGGTGTACGCGCCGGAATCCTTCTACGACCCTTGGACTCACCAGCATTCCCCCGGAGCAGGAGGCTCCTGGGGGCAGTAGCTACTACCAACTTAGGCCAAAAGCCTAAGCTTGGGGGAGTACGTGCCCTTCTCACTTTTCCATTGTATTATCCATTTTATTCGCTTTGATCTTTTCGAAGTTTTTGCCCGTTCTTCTTTATTTCTTTCTTTGCAAAAACAACAAAAAGATTTTCTCTTTCTTTTGCTTTCGTTCAACCTTTGAAATAATCCAAAAAGATTTCCTTTCTCTCTTTAGTTTGCTTTGTTTTCAGAGTTCAGCTCGAGTCCGTGATGGCATTTAATTATATTTCCTACGTTCGATCGTGCAAGTGACGAGGCAGTAATGACGAATATCGACTGAAGGGAAGCAACAAGGGAAAAATGGTATGAACTCTTCTTGTTTCTACTTTTGTACATATGCCTGTACTTATGATCTAGAGACCAGCTGTAGCGACATAGTGCTATGTTTACAATGCTCTCCCAGTGGTTCATGCTTTCCTTGTGGCTAGTCTCAAAGAGCTAGAGTATATAATGTGTTATTGAAATGATTTACATGCATTGCACTGTTCATAGTTTGGTATACTAAGGTGGTATTTCCCTCTGGAGAATTCTTAGATTGACTTGGCACATGTTTACACATGTTTAAGACTAAAAAGTCTGCTCTGCCTTGATGATCTTTGAGTTTCAGAATAGTTATATCACTTTCATGCCCGATTCAATGTTGCTTTGTCGCTCTGCATGATTATGACCGTTATTGCTCTCCAGTTGGTCGCTTCCCAGTCTCTTGCTAGCCTTCGCTCGTACTAAGCGGAATTCTGCTTGTGCATCCAAATCCTTTCAAACCAGTTATTCCATATGAGTCCACCATACCTTCCTATGTGGTATTTACCTGCCATCCTAACGAAGACTTTCGTGTACCATCTCGAAATTATTCAAATTTACCCCTGTTTTGTGCCTCTGTTTTAGCTCATGAGGAAGTAGTAGTTATTTCAAGATCTTTTCAAGTTGGACAAGTTTTACCCCGGGATTGCATGTCTAATCTGCAAACCCCTAATACGAGAAGGAACTGGCATGAGTGCGCCCGGCTCATAAAAGATAATACAACAAACAAACCCTCCTTCACGCTTTGTTCATGAGAAATCAGAAAACTTTTGGCAGTAATAAACAAAGGAGATTAAGGGGATGTGATCGTCCCCGTGCAGGAGCCGTTCCTCGAAACTTGTCCAGCTCGAGAAGTAATTGGGTTGTTTATTAGCATTCGTTGACGAAATATGCATCTCTCAAAAACATTTTTACCTCTGTTTTCAAAACCAAGAGCTCTGGTACATGTTTAGTCTTTGCTTCCAACCATGGGTTTTCAACCTCGCCATCAAATTCCACGGTTCGAGAGTCTCCACCTTCTTTCTTCAAAGCACCAACTAGGAGAGCATAATTGTCATTCTGAGTGTAATGTGCATTGTCCCAAAGTATTACATTGTCTTCTGCATGCTTGTGATATTATTTATTCAGAAATTCTTAGTTCTAGTCTCCTTTAAAAATCTGGAGGAGTTTCAGCATTTATGTTTTGCTTCACTCATGGAGGCTAGCGAGATACCACTCTAGTATGTTCAAGCTATGTGCAATGTAATCTTGTCTTGATTTTCAGTAGTATATTATTTACTTTTAGGTATTTATGATTGGTCACTTGAAAGAAGGATCGCTTCGTGCATTGTCCTCATAGCATTGTTTCAATACTTGCTAGACTCTTTTCGTAGTACATGCTTATATACATCTAATGAAGCAAAAGAGTTTGTCAAAGTTTTCTTTGTCGCGTCCAGTTCGTTGAACTGAATTGCTTGAGGACAAGCAATATGCTAAGCTTGGGGGAGTTGATACGTCTCAAACGTATCTACTTTTCCAAACACTTTTGCTATTGTTTTGACCTCATTCTTCCATGATTTGAACTAAACTAACCCGGACTGACGCTGTTTTCAGCAGAGCTGCCTGTATGGTTTTATTGTGTGCATGAAAACGGATTTTTAGGTATCTCAGAAAATTCCAAGAAAAATCACAGAAAATCCACGCACCCGAAGGGCCCTTGTGCCAGAAGAGGGGCCAGAGGGAAGCCAGGGGGGCTCCAGGCGCCCTGCCCAGGCGGCCCCACCCCTGGCCGCCTCGCCAGGCCGCCTGGGCAGATCCTACCTCCCCTGGTGCCCTACTTTGACCCGTATTTATCCCGTGACGAGAAAACCCGAGAACATAGGTCGTTTTCCCAGTTTCCGTCGCGGAGCCGCCGCCACCCTCTGTTCTTCTTCGGGAGGGCTAATCTGGAGGCTGATTTGGCCCCCGGAGAGGGGAGATCGTCGTCATCGTCATCATCATCACCACTCCATCCTCCCTCCATGGCTTCTCCTTCCATGTGTGAGTAATTCCCTGCTGTAGGCAAAGGGGATGGTAGGGATTGGATGAGTTAGATCATGTAATAGTTTATCAGATTATTGGGGGCATGTTGCCTATCATCTACTATGGTGTGTATCATCTTTGCTTCAACTTGTTGCTCTTAATGCTTGTCACTTAGGGCCCGAGTGCCATGATTTCAGATCTGAACCATATGTGTTTGCATGAATATATTGGTGTTCTTGATCCTATCTATGAGTTGTTTGCACCTATTACGGTCCAGAACCGGCGATCCCAAAAGTGACAGCTTGGGACACCAAAGGGGATGGTCCATAGTTTGAGGATTACATGTATCCATTGAGTTTATTGCTTTGTTCCGGTGCTCTTTGACAGGAGCACCTTAATCTCCATAAGTTCCTTTTGGCCCCGTTCGTAGCGGGATGGTAGGACAAAAGATGTTGTGCAAGTTCTTATTGCAAGCACGTACAACTACCCGTGGGATACATGCCTAGTGTTTGATATTTTCCTAGATGATCATTACTTTTCTGTTTGCCTTGCCCCAGGTTAGATTCATGATATATCTCATCCATGCAGCGCCCAACCATCCATCTCCCTAGCCTACAGTGTTTTAAATCCTGCTGGTTACTAGTTGCTACTTTTGCTGTTTACTTTTGTTTTTTACTTTTATTATCACCACCATCACTATCATATCACCGTTACCACTTATCTTTTGTTGCAAGTAAGTATATTTCAGGTGCGGTTGAATTGACAACTCAACTGTCAAAGCTTATAAATACTCTTTGGCTCCCCGTGTGTCGAGTCTATAAATTGGGTTATTCTTACCCGCGAAGACTATCTCGATCCCTTACGGTTGAGGGTTATCAGGAACTTGTTGTTGGAATATCACAATATGTTATATGTATAATAACACACCTATATACTGGGCATGGGTGGAAGGCTTGGCCGTTTGCTCGGTGTTTTGTTCCACTCATGCCACCTTAGGCGTCGATAAACTGGCATTATGTTTCTTGATTTTGCGTTCCTTACACGGTTGGGTATATGGGGACCCCTTGACACTTCGTCTTTGAATAAAACTCCTCCAGCAAGGCCCAACATTGGTTTTAATTTGCCTCATAATAACAACTTAATTAATTCATTAAAATTGCATAGGGGGTCGCGTCCCCGGGGATTCTTTCTACATAGCAGGGGGGCCAGTGTTGATGGTCTTGGTCCCAAACGGGCAGACTGCGGGACCGCCACGGGGAAACTCAAGGTATCTGGCTCCAGTAGGATGTCCCATCCGGTTGTGGCCTGAGACGAGATACGCGCGGGTACTATCAGGGTGTCGGCACGCCGGGAGGTCTTGCTGGACTTGTTTTACCATTGTCGAAATGTCTTGTGCACCGGGATGCCGAGCCTGATCGGATTTCCCTAAGATAAGTGGTGATGATATTATATTTATCACTTCAGCTGATCGTGAGAGCTTGTGATGGGCTAAGTTGGGACACCCCTGCAGGGTTATGATCTTTCGAAAGCCGTGCCCGCGGTTATGTGGCAGATTGGAATTTGTTAATGTCCGGTTGTAGAAAACTTGACAGAGAATCCGAGATAAAACACACAACTGTGTGAGTAACCGTGACTGTCTCTTTTCACTTTGAGAAGAGAACACGGTGGGGTTATGTTTGACTCGTAGATAGTTCAGGATCTTTAGCGATCACTACTAGTTTGCGACCGTTTGCGTAGATGCTCATCTTATTCTTGTACTCATAAGTTAGCCACCATATTATGCTTAGCCGCTGCTGCAACCTCACCACTTTACCTCTTCCTACCCATAAAGCTTTGTTAGTCTTGTTACCCATGGTTATGGGATTGCTGAGTCCCCGTGGCTCACAGATACTACAACACCAGATGCAGGTTCAGCCGAGAATGATGCAGGAGCTGGTTCAAGTACTTCACTGGGAGTTAGATGAAGAGCGTAGCCATATGTTCGTGACGTGTTTCGACAATCAGTAGTGGTTTCTACTAGGGGTGATTCGGACCTGTGGCTTTATGTATTTGGTATCTTTCTTTTGGATCTTCGCCCGTAGTCGGGTTGTGATGTTTTGGATGAGGATTTGCTTATGTAATGTATTGTGTGACATGGCGAGTGTAAGCCAACTATCCTTTTGCAATTTCATCCCTATTTTTACATGAGTCGTGCAAAGATACCAAACTTGAGATCATTCTAGAATGGGCTTATACCTTTAAGTCGTGCCTCGACACGTAGGAGGTATAATCCCATCCTGGGCATTACAAGTTGGTATCAGAGCCTTCTCCGACCTAGGAGCCTCCACTGATTGATCTAATCGTTGACGGTTGAGTCTAGGCACACACTTGAAAATGTTTTGAGTCTTATATATATATCGGAGAGTAGGATTTCTTTTACTCGTCATCCCTTTTCACTCTGGTGAGGACTCCTGACGATTACTTATCTCTTCTACTCTCAAAATTTCACAATTTTTTTTAGGATCACGCGAGTATTGTTTGGATTGTTCCGATGTCTTTGTGACGAGAACATTGTTCTCGATGCCTCCTGTCATTTAGGAGTTGTGGCAGTGTCCCGGGGAGTTGAGCTCCGAGGTGTTGTCGTCACAAATATATCGCATCAGTTCTGGAATACTTAAGACGGCCGACATCGAAAACTCTCCTATGCGGTTAGTGGCAAGATAACCCCGACATCACCCAGTACTGGGGAGGTAGTTCGGGAGTATTGCCATAGCTTGTATAGTAGATGCATTTCAAAGGTCCGAGGTAAACGGTTTCCGGAAATAACTGGTTATGTGTTGAAGGATGGATAGAGCTGGATGTAGGATTAGAGTTGAGTGCGCGATGCTACCCCTGTATCCCCAACACCTGATTGCATAACTAGAAACTTTCGGAAATTAATAGGTGGGTTCATCTAGTAGCTCGTAGGCATTCTTCCAACAAATGCATGATATGGAGTTCGGGGTTCTACATTGAGTGAAGTGGTTTTATGGGCGTTGTTCCGATTTGAGTTGCATCTTAAAGGGTCCTTGGCTATGCTGATCCGGGGATTGCAAAACCCTTTTGTAACACGTTCCATGAGCTTTCAGCACGAACATGTGGAACGAAGCTTCTATGTTGTATTTGTTCTATCTGCTCCTTGTTGTTTTTATTTACCTTTTGTTCTCCCAAGTGTCTTATCGTCAAGTTGATGTACCATTAAGCTATGGAATTCATTCGTTCAATTCTCTGTTCGAATGATATTGTGAAGATTATGTTGCAACATATCTATCCTTTGTTTTTGTTTTGATTCTGGTATTCGAGTTGCTTCGATGTCAAATGTTGATTCCATACCTTTCCTAATCGGCGTTCTTATATTTCTATGGGAGTACTAGTCCTTCTTGTTCATCAAGATTTTCATGTTAAATTCTTCTCAACCGGCGTGCTTCTCTTCAAGTTAACCCGATCCTTTCAAGTTGTGCAAGACCAATTCTTGGTTTTTCTCAATGGTGTCCGTTTTGTTCGTCTCAAGTTGTCTTTGTTTTTTCCCCGCCCTCCCACCCTTCTTCTTCTCGGAGCAAGAAATCTCAAATCAAGTATCCATTTTATTCATGTTATGTTTCTTCATTCTTTTCCTTAAATGTTCTTATCCGGTGATTTACCGTGAAGATGCTCAAGAGCTTCAAGTTCATCATTCTCCGTTCTCGTTTCTTCTCCGGTGGAATAAATTCAAGCTTCGGTCATGATCATATCTCTTCCTTTTTGTTTAACATGTTTTCCCATGTTGAAAATTATTATCCGAAGGCTCTCTTATTCATTCAACTCTCCCTAATTCTTATCCGGAGTGTACAAGAGATCTCAGAGGACTCGTGTTTCCATTTTCAACCTGTTCATTATATTTTGAGATTGTCATCTTACTCAAGCCATTTAATTCAACTGGTGCAATATCTCTTAAGCAATCTTTTTCAACGGTGATTTCTTTAGTGGGCCCTAACCCACAGGTCTTTTTGCAGGATCTTACCTGACTCTTCTAATTTTTCCGGAGTTATTCTAAAATTCTTTTCAAAGTGTGACGTAAGTATGAATCCCGTCAGTCACAGTCCTTCTCCAGGACCGCTTTCAAATTCTTTTTCATCATTGGTTCAACCTTTTAATTCTTCATTACGGAGTGCCTATACAATTCATGGTGGTGTATCTCATCGTCTTCTCAGATTCTGAAGACCCGGAGAAGAGTTTCTCTCAAATCCTACCCGTTCTTCTAATGATTCGTGGTTCTAGCTTAATGCCATCCTCATTATTGTTCCGTTTGCGAGGAATTCTTTTTATACCCATCCGAAGCATTTCATGAATTCTTTCCATTGTGATCCTCCGAAGGCCATCATTTCAGAAGATTCTTTGTTCTCAGTTTTCGACCTCCCAGTATTCTTCATCAATGTCTCTTCTTTCGTCTCCATATTCTTACGGTGGTTCATTCAAGTTTACTCTTCCTTGTTATCGTATTAATTCACTCGTTCCTTTCATAATCCTACCGGTGGTTCGTTGAAGATTTACCCAAGCTTGTGCGAGATCTCTCTTAATTCTTTCCAACGAGAATAAGTAGTATGCCAAATCCTTTGGTTGTCATCAATTAAATTGGTGAAGGAGATGCATGCCATAATTCTTATTCTTATTCCTTCAAGTTTATTTAATTCTTTTTTCTGGAGCTTGTTCATCATATCATATTCTTGGTTCTAAGTTGTTCATCTTGTTTTCCGAAGCTCCAAATTATTTCAATTATACCCTTCCAAACCTCCATCTAATTCATCGCAGGCCTTGAATCTTATTCTTTTCATCTTTCACTTCTCATGCTTTCATTACCGGAGTTTTCATGGTGGTTCATCAAGATTTATTTCATCCTCAAAGTCTTCATCAAGATTCTTGTTGGAGCTCAAGTATTCTTCTTCATGCAATTGAAGTGTAATTCTTTCTCCCTTATCTTTTGAGATGGTGTTATGCCATTCTTGACAATTTCCCTTCAGGTTTCATGATTCACAAGTTGTCAGGAATGAGATATTTAATCCCGTCATTTTCTTCGTTGGAGTTATCTTGGGTTGTATTTCACCTAAAGCTTTCCCTGAGAATTGTTGCTATTATGGTGCTTATAAATGACCCAAGTTCTTCATTTATCATTCCGGTGAAATAAGTTTTTTTTCGTCTCCTTGTTGATCTCAATCCAATCAAATGTTTTCGTAAGTGGCTGGTTATCACCTCTTAATTTTGCGATGTTTTCCATAAGTCCACAACGAGCTTATTCTTTTCGTTGTTAATTTCCATCAACTCTATTCAATCCATCGTTGTAAGGTTGCTCTTTCAAATTCAATTTTGAGAGAAGTTGTCATTTTCTTCTCCGTTCTTTCTTTCCAACGATCTAGCATCTATTGTTTCATTCCGGAGGCATTGTAATATTGCTCTCTTTGACCATCATCTCATTTTTATCAAGATCATATTCTTCCCTTGATTGTCTATTTAACTGGAGTGTCGTGTCCTCCATTCAAGTTCTCTCATCTGATCAAGTTTTGCCTCTCTTTTTAACCGGTGTGTTGTCTGAAATCTCTCTTACCCCTTGTGACATTCTTTCAATTGTTTCGGAGGCAATATGTTGTTGATTTCATCAAGTATCATCCCTTCTCCTCAAGCTCATGTTAATTCCTTCGATTTTCAGACGGAGTGCTGTACAAATTCTGTCATTCTTATTCCTTGCCTCTACCGTTGCAGTTTCATATTCTTTTGGTTCGTAAGCACTTGTTTCATGTCTTCCAACCTACAAGGTTCTCATTATGTTCCTTGTTCCTCCTTTTTACCGGAGTGCTCTTAACTTTGTTCATCTCCGTTGCATTCTTTCTTTCAAGATTGTTCAACCTCTCAAGGTTCGTGGTTTCACTCGTTTGTCGAAGAAGCAACTTTGTTTTACCTCTTCCTCTTCCGTTTTTTTACCCGGTGCCATCTCTAGGATCTCGGGTCGAGATTCTCTGTTAGTATGGGAGAGTTGTGACGCCCGAAGACAGACGTCCCAGAAGATTCCAGATGTTCCGGGTTCTTCCGTGTGTTTCATTTGTGCTTGCGTTATTTATTTTTGCATTGCATCATGTCATCATGCCATCATGACTTTAATTCTGCAACTCAACCAAATAAGTCGTGTGGACCTTCGGTCCATTTAAACCGAGGGAAGGATGACTTCTCTTTATAACATATATATATCCTCCTAATATTTATGGAGCTATTATGAAAATATTCCATTGTTGGAAGCAACCATCACACACTTGCATAATATTCCCCATGTCTGTTTCACTCCAAGTTTTGACTCCCACAACCTTGCTTGATCATCTTCTTCTCCTTCTTTGTTAGTCCATTTAAATTGTGGCATTCTATTTCCTGCACCAATTTAATGTTCATTCTTTTCCTATCAATTCTCAACCATGCCTTCAACATCCTTGCCAATTTTTAGTTCCTTTGGACTTGTTTTGGTTGGGTTCAAAAATGGCTCAAGTTTGAATTTAATTCAAACTTTAATTATTTTTATAACCTTAAAATGTCCAAACTAGTTTATTAAAATTGTGCATAAATCAAGGAGTTCAAGTATATTTTTACTTCCTTCTTATTCTTCATATAACCCCCCTGTCCATTTTCCTTTTCATCATTGGGTTTTTGAGACTGCTTTTGTTTTTTTTAAGGGGAAAGGGCCCCTTGCGCTGCTTTGGGCCTCCCAGCCGCAGGCCGGCCCAACTCCTTCCCCGTGGCCACGGCCCAGCCACCCCTAACCCTAGCCCACTCGACCGCTCTCCTCCCGATCCCCTATTTTCCCCTCGCGCCGCCAACCACCTCGCATCGAGCCAGCACATCGCTCCCCTCCGCTTCGATCTCCCTCTTCCCTCGCCCGATCCCTCCTCCGCTCACCCCACGGCTCCACCTCAACAGCCCCGCCGCCGGGCCAAGTTCCTCCCCTCGCCAGGGAGCCGTGCCCCGTCACGTTGAAGACCACCAGGTGGCGCGCCGCCTTGGCCTCGCCACAGGCCACCGGAGCGCGCCCGCGCCCCTCCACCTCACAGGTATCGCCGCGCCTCTCCTTCATGTATCCTCTTCGCCAAGCGCCGGCGACCGAGGCCCTCGAGCAACCTCCAGCGTTGCGCCTCCGTCCTCCTCAAGCCCGCACCCTCAAGCTTGCCGCCTCTCCGCCATGGCGCTCGCACCGTCCAACCGTGCGCGCCTCCCGATCATCTCCCACCAGAGGCCGCCGCCCAGCTCTGCCCACGCCCGCACTCGGACTCCCCTACTACCTCTCGTCCACCGCTCGCATCCCGTTGCAGCGGCCACCTGGTCATCTCCTCCGGCCAGCTATGCCGCTGATGCCGCTGCTATGCCTTTCTGCCCGCTGTCACGTGCCAGGACAAGTCCAAGGACTTGGAGCATCAAGTTCGAGGATACACCAAGGTCTTCTACGTGACCGTCTCCGTTGTCCAAGTGTCGCCAAGATGCACCCCTGGATTCGCAAGTACCACGACAACATGACCCTAGGACGCGCCAAGTACCTCTACCATCGACCTCGTGGACGTCAAGTCCCTCGCCACGACATGAACATCTACGTGAAGCCCGAACGTCTACGAACCATGTGCGTCTACGAAACGCGTCCCGCTACCGTCGCCGAAAACCGTCAAGTGAACGACTACCGCCGACATGTACATCTACGAACGTGAACGACTACTTCGACGACGACCCGCGAGTACCACTACTTCCCTCGACGAACTCGAACCCCCCCTCGAACGCACGTGATGGCTTCTCGCCCCTCGTTGGTTACCCCAAGTGGAAGGTTTGAGATGTAGCGTAGCAGCAAATTTCCCTTGGCAAAGATACCAAGGATCGAATCCCGTGAGATTCCGAGGGTCGACAAGTAGGTGTCAACGGCGCCAGAAACTTAGCGATTGACATGACATGCACACAGATACAGATAACTTTGCTCCCAACGAGTACAGAGAGGTTGTCAATCCCTCCGGCCTTGTTGTTTACAAAGGATCAAACACAAGAGATAATAATGATAGTTATGACTGCAACTAGGAAATAAAGACAGGATGTAAATAGAAGGTGTGATCAGTGGTGGTAATATGGACCGGGGTCCCATGATGTTCACTAGTGATGTCTCTCTCCCAAAAGACGATAAAACAGCAAAGCAAGGTAAAAAAAATACAGTTGGGCAATTGACAGGATTATGTGCGCAAACCAATGCTAACTATGCTGCAAAGAAAGGTAGAGGCTCAAAAGCATGGGCGGTACGCCAAGGCAAGTAGACCGAAATCTATCTGCATCTACTACTAATCATCCACCTTGAGATATCTATCCAGAACATCTCGCTGGTATTAAGTTGCGAATCCCACCCAAAGTGTAAACTCAAAGCAACAGACAACTGCATTAAAAGAACTTTGCGTAAAGTAAACAATCCTTGCACCCGCAAGTACAAGCACCGTTGTTTTCTCCCTTGTGGCAACAGCACATCCCCTAGACTCATGTTTCTGTCACTCAAGCTAGTCATCAGGGGGCATGAACCCACAATCAAGCATAACGCTCCCTCTTGGAGTTACTACCTACTACTTGGCCAAAGCAATAAACAGCAACGGAGAACATGCTAGAATTACTCAAGAACAAAGATATAAAATAGGTTAATCAAATATATTACTCAAACACAATCTGAACATAGTCTCATAATCCATCAGATCCCAGCAAACTCAGCAAAGCAACAGCAGAAAGATTACATATGTGCCTCGATCATGTAGGGCAGCTCACGAGGTCTAAACCATGAAGAGAAAAGAGGGGAGGAGAACATCACATAGCTACTGATCATGGACCCATGGTACAAGGGGGACTACTCACGACTCATCAGGGAAGCGTCCATGGTGGTGGAGAAGCTCCCGGTGGTCGTTCTCCCCTCCGGCAGGGTGCCGGGAAGAGTTCTCCTGATGCTCCCGATCTTGGAAACGCTGCGGCGGCGGAATAGAGGCGAGATCGCAAAAAAGGGTTCCGTCCTCGAGGGTTTCGGGACGAGAGGAATATATATGCGAAGGGGGGTCACCAGAGGCGGAGCCGGGGCCCCAGGCGCCCCCCTGGCGCGGCCAGGGGTGGGGCCGCGCCAGGTGGCCGCCTGGGCCACCCCTGGCTCCCCTCTGGCCCCGCTTTGGTTTTTCTCGAAGCTTCGTGTACGCTGATTTTTCCTGTATTTTTCCCGGAATTTTTTGAGCACTTTTAATATGGGGGAAACCTGAAATAGAAAAACAACAGAAAACAGGAACTGGCACTGTGGTGCACTGAGTTAATAGGTTAGTCCAAATATGATCAAAAGTGTATGGAAGTGCATAAATATCATAGCAATATCACACAAAAGAGGCATGGAGCAAGCAGAAATTATAGATCCGTTTTGGACGTATCAACATCCCCAAGCTTAATTCCTGCTCGTCCTCGAGTAGGTAAATGATAACAAGCATAATTTCTGTGGTGACATGCTATCAACCATATAAGAACTTTTTTAAGTAAAGCAATCAAGGCATGTAATTTAATTCAAGTCATAACAAGCAAGAGTCTATATTAGCATTGTAACAAGTAACATAAGAACATAAAGGTGCAAGAGCTCTCGCTGTCCGTGACTCGAATGTCTCCAAATGGTGTTTGCGTGCAAGAAAGGGGATAGGGATATATGAGAGAGTAAAACATAGTTTTTGTATTGTTGAGAACTTAATCTACTAAAGTTTCACACTTGGTCTTCTTTGGAATCTTATCTTGACTCATCCCCAGACCACCAGCCAGGTACAAGTCAAAATGATCCACTCCCTTTTGATATTTTGAGCACTCATGCAATGGATGAGCGTAAGCAAGAAAGTTGACACTTAGGATGGCAAAAAGAGAAAAATGATGGAGGGGGAAGACAAAAAAGGTGTGAAAGGCTCACATCAATGAGGACAATCATAGGCGAGAGAAAGCCAAATGATAGATATGATGTGAGGAGTAGGGATTGCCATGCAACGGATGCACATATGAGCTAAGGTAAGCTCTCCAATGGAACTAGTGGGGGTGCATCCAACTTGCTTGCTCAAGAAGACCTAGAGCTCTTTTGAGGAGGCTCATCATTGGAATATACAAGCCAAGTTCTATAGTGTGAAGGTCCCCACATAGCTATATGCATGAATGATAATCTCTATGGAGTACAAGGTATAAGATGGAGTACGAGCGTGGATCTCTCAAAAGGAATAGTAGTGTGCCACCTTCTCTCTTTTTATTTATTTTTCTCTTTTTTTTTCTTTTTTTTGTGGCCTCAATGGCTCTTTCTATTTAACTCGCATTTGTCCTCTTTGGGATCTTTTGATTTTGTCCTCTTTGGGATCTTTTGATTTGTCCTCTTTGGGATCTTTTCCTCACTTTAGGGGCAACACTCTACAAATTACAAGAAGTATAGAAGATCTTTCACACTTTACAAAAGTACTCAACATAAAGAAAATGAAACTATCATGATGTATGCAAATGTATGCCTCTGCCAGTGTAGCAGGATATGCAATGATACTAGCGCGTCATGTAGCAATGATTAGGGCAAGGCCCAACTAGCATGCGGCTCATCGATCAAGCAAAAAGCATGTATGACATGAAGATCAAGTCATGAGAAGATGGATGTTGCATGGCAATGTATCTCGGAAAGGCTATGGAAATGCCTTGATAGGTAGGTATGGTGGCTGTTTTGAGGAAGGATATAATGAGGCTTATGATGACAGAGCGTATCATGCCAAGGGTTTGGATGCACCGGCAAAGTATGCGCCAACTCTCGAGGTGAGAAAGGGCAATGCACGGTACCGAAGAGGCTAGAAAAATCTGGCTAGGTGGAAGTGTCAACTTTCGAATACTCACATTAGTCCGAAGAACTCATGCACTTATTATCGGTAACTCTCAATCTAATTACGAGGTTCACAAAGAGACAAGTACCCCGAGGAGGAGTGTATGGGGGTTTGGTTATCCTTGCGCATCCTCGGCTCATGGTACGTGAGTGTACTCTAATATTCGATCCCTCCAAAGATTAGTGATCCATTTAGTAGCTAAAGTTCTCAACTATTTGTAGGTTTTCAAAAATAAACACGGATTGCCCAAAATACGACATCTATCACTAATAGGCTAAAGCTCTTGACACCAAAAGTTCAGACATTACTCATGGCAATACCTCAAAACTATTGCAAGTTACTACTAAAATTAAATAGCAACCTCAATTACCTACTTTAAGTTAAGACACACAACTCAGTGCAACAGGCAAACTCTCTTAACAAGATAAACATGGAAACTCAAGAGAGTTCAGCAACCAACTAAACAAAAGCTCTTTAAAAAGAAAAGCATGAAAACTAAGAGCTAAACATGACAGCAGCTATGAAAAGACAAAGAACACACACAGCAAAGATAAGCATGAAAATCCAATGTTGTGTTCTAGGTTGAAGTGGAGCGTGTTTCTCTCCCACACAAAGAAAGCTGGGTTCTAACTTGTTATGAACAGCAAGCAAAGCTAAAGAAAACTAAAAAGGAAACTAAGAGCAAGACGCTCCAAGCATAGCACATAACGCATGAAGTGATAAAAATATAGTGGAACGAAAGACGAACTGATAATTGTTGATGGAGAAGGGGATGCATGGGGGCATCCCCAAGCTTAGACGCTTGAGTCTTCTTAAATATTTCTGGAGGGTGCACGGGGGCATCCCCAAGCTTGAGCGTTTGACCTTCCTGAATCTTCTTTTATCATCTTCCCCCGCACACTTGAAAACTCCCTTCATACATAACTCATCATAATCTGATTAGCGAGGTTAGTACCCACAATAAAATAATTTTTCCCTACTGGAAATAAGGATAATCTTGAAGAGCTACTGTTTCTCAAGATTGCCAAAAGGTTTTTGCAAAGAAAAAGCAAGCTCAAGGTTTGCAAAACGAAGAAAAGGCAAAACAGGACAGAATCTGTGAAAAACAGACCAGCAGGTAGTAAATAATTTTTTCGGGGCACTTCTGCAACTCAAATCAAAAAACTCAGAACAGACGCTCGAAAGCCAATTGCATAGAGCACGCTGTCAAAAAAATTCAGATCAAAAAGATGATCTGGTGATTTTATTCGAATTTTTCTGTCCAAGGACAGAATCTGTTTCCTGGACAGCACGTCACAACTTTTGAACTTTCTTGCAATCGGAGGCTAAACTTGGCACAAAGATGAAAAGAAAAGATACAATGATGATGCTACTGTAGTAACAAACATCAAGACACAACAAAAGCAAAAAAAATAAAACCTAATTCGTTGTGGGCTGCCTCCCAAAAGCGCTTTCTTTTATGCCTTTAAGCTAGGCATGATGCAAAAAGATCAAGTTGTATCAATTGAACCATCATCAAGATCATCAAAAAGCTCTTCAATAGTACAACTAGTCTTAAGAGGACTTTCAAATAAAGGCCTAATAAAGATACTTCTAGGGAGAAAACCAAAAGGTGGAAAGTCAATGGGAGATTCATTTATAAATTTATCAAAGAGAGGTATTTCTTCCAAAGTCTTCACAGTTTCAACCCCTTTCACAATAGATGGATTAATTTTGGAACGAGAAGACTTTGGAACGTAAACGAACTTAGGTTCCTTCTTTGCCGGAGTTTCTACCTTTTTTGCTTTGATTGAGGAGAAAGTAGTTCCTAAAGTGTCAAAGATTTCCTCAATCTTGTCTATCCTAGAAGAATCCAAGTCATGGGATTTGATGGTCTCCTAAGTTTTGAGAATTTTATGCATGGGGCTATCAAGCCTATTCAAATTCCCTTGGATCTTACGGTCCAACTCATTTATCTTATTAATGCTTGGTATATCTAGCTCTATCTTTTCAAGTTTTTTCATAATGTGAGCTAGGGTAATGTCCTCTTGAATGCTAACTACAGGGGGATTTCCAACAAGATTTTCCATAATACTAAGAGATTCCCAAACTGGGGCTTCTAGGAAATTTCCATTGATAGCAGAATCTAGAATAAACCTATTCCAAGAAGTAATTCCAACATAAAAATTTCTAAGCAGGATAGTAGTAGATTGCTTCTTGGTGGCTCTTTTTTGAGAATCATTAATTCTATACCAAGCATCTTTTAGACTTTCACCACCTCTTCGTTTAAAGGTGAGCACTTCTGCCTCACCAAAGGCAAAAGGACCAGACATAATGCCAACTAAAAGCAAGATAACTATTTTTGTGATTTTTGATAAAGGACACTGAAGCAAAAACTGAAAGGTAAACTAACAAGACTAAAAAGCAAAGATAAAAGATAGCGTGCAACTCCCCTATCTTGAAGAGTGGAGTCCCCGGCAACGGCGCCAGAAACTTTGCTTGATGGCTTCTCGCCCCTCGTTGGTTACCCCAAGTGGAAGGTTTGAGATGTAGCGTAGCAGCAAATTTCCCTTGGCAAAGATACCAAGGATCGAATCCCGTGAGACTCCGAGGGTCGACAAGTAGGTGTCAACGGCGCCAGAAACTTAGCGGTTGACAGGACCTGCACACAGATACAGATAACTTTGCTCCCAACGAGTATAGAGAGGTTGTCAATCCCTCCAGCCTTGTTGTTTACAAAGGATCAAACACAAGAGATAATAATGATAGTTATGACTGCAACTAGGAAATAAAGACAGGAAGTAAATAGAAGGTGTGATCAGTGGTGGTAATATGGACCGGGGTCCCATGATGTTCACTACTGATGTCTCTCTCCCAAAAGACGATAAAACAACAAAGCGAGGTAAACAAATTACAGCTGGGCAATTGACAGGATTATGTGCGCAAACCAATGCTAACTATGCTGCAAAGAAAGGTAGAGGCTCAAAAGCATGGGCGGTACGCCAAGGCAAGTAGACCGAAATCCATCTGCATCTACTACTAATCATCCACCTTGAGATATCTATCCAGAACATCTCGCTGGTATTAAGTTGCGAATCCCACCCAAAGTGTAAACTCAAATCAACAGACAACTGCATTAAAAGAACTTTGCGTAAAGTAAACAATCCTTGCACCCGCAAGTACAAGCCTCGTTGTTTTTTCCCTTGTGGCAACAGCACATCCCCTAGACTCATGTTTCTGTCACTCAAGCTAGTCATCAGGGGGGCATGAACCCACAATCAAGCATAACGCTCCCTCTTGGAGTTACTACCTACTACTTGGCCAAAGCAATATACAGCAACGGAGAACATGCTAGAATTACTCAAGAACAAAGATATAAAAGAGGTTAATCAAATATATTACTCAAACACAATCTGAACATAGTCTCATAATCCATCAGATCCCAGCAAACTCAGCAAAGCAACAACAGAAAGATTGCATATGTGCCTCGATCATGTAGGGCAGCTCACGATGTCCAAACCATGAAGAGCAAAGAGGGGAGGAGAACATCACATAGCTACTGATCATGGACCCATGGTCCAAGGGGGACAACTCACGACTCATCCGGGAAGCGTCCATGGTCGCGGAGAAGCTCCCGGTGGTGGTTCTCCCCTCCGGCAGGGTGCCGGGAACAGTTCTCCTGATGCTCCCGATCTTGGAAGTGCTGCGGCGGCGGAACAGAGGCGAGATCGCGAAAAAGGGTTCCGTCATCGAGAGTTTCGGGACGAGAGGAATATATATGCGAAGGGGGGTCACCAGAGGCGGAGCCGGGGCCCCAGGCGCCCCCTGGCGCGGCCATGGGTGGGGCCGCGCCAGGTGGCCGCCTGGGCCACCCCTGGCTCCCCTCTGGCCCCGCTTTGGTTTTTCTCGAAGCTTCCTGTACGCTGATTTTTCCTGTATTTTTCCCGGAATTTTTTGAGCACTTTTAATATGGGGGAAACCTGAAATAGAAAAACAGCAGAAAACAGGAACTGGCACTGTGGTGCACTGAGTTAATAGGTTAGTCCAAATATGATCAAAAGTGTATGGAAGTGCATAAATATCATAGCAATATCACACAAAAGAGGCATGGAGCAAGCAGAAATTATAGATACGTTTTGGACGTATCAGCGCGCTTCAAAGGTATAACCCCGAGATGATGACCCGTGGACTGCTTGTGTTGTATGAGATGAATCGGATGTTTGCATCGTGTCCGTTGTGGCCCTCGTTTGCCTTGTCGCCGACCCGTGGGAACCGGGCAACCGGGTTCACCCCATCTCTTTTGCATGTCACTCTCTCCGCTATCTTTTGCACCGGTCTCTCAACGAGTTACCGGAACCCATATGTTGCGTGGCATCATTTTCGGATTCGCCGCCGTGGCCCCTTTCTTTCCACCACGGTGACAAATACTTCATATCTCTTCATGTTAACGTTTACTAAAAATTGCATAAAACTTGATGATGTCATCCGCATCATGTTAGCAACATTAAAATGTGTGAATTGTTGTTTGCTTAAAATTGCTAAACATGCATATGGGGTTTTCCGGAATTGTTGTTATTATTTCCGGCCTCATTTAAAATGCCTAGATAGCTAGTTTACACTTGCTTCACCTTGCCATGTATTGCATCATATATAGACTTGTGTTGTTTTCTGTGCTTCCTACCTTGCCATGTATTGCTTCCTGTATAGACTTGTCATGCATCATACCTTGCCATGTATTGCATCATATAGACTTGTGTTGTTTTCTGTGCTTCCTACCTTGCCATGTTTTGCTTCCTGTATGGGCTTGTAGTGCATCCTATGTGGACTTGTGTTGCATCATACTTGGTTGAGCCTATTGTCATGTCTCGTGTGGTGTGTTTACCGTGTTGCTTGCTTCTTCTCGTTAGCGCTTGTTCCGTTACGTTCGTGAGGATTTGTTCGTCTACCCATGGTTCTTCTTCAAGGCTTCTTCTTCGTCTTCTTCATGGATCCGTTCTTCTTCCTTGCGGGATCTCAGGCAAGATGACCATACCCTTGGATACCTTTACTATCATTGCCTTTGCTTAGTTGTCTTGATGCTCTCGTTATATGTCGCGCTACCCATCATTATTGTCAGCCCCTCCCCTTGTTGCCATGAAACCTCTAACCTTTGAAACCTTCCTAGCAAAACCATTGTTTGGCTATGTTACCCGCTTGCTCAGCCCCTCTTATAGCGTTGTTAGTTGCAGGTGAAGATGAAGATTGTTCCAGGAGGGAACTTGTTGTTGGAATATCACAATATGTTATATGTATAATAACACACCTATATACTGGGCATGGGTGAAAGGCTTGGCCTTTTCCTCGGTGTTTTGTTCCACTCATGCCACCTTAGGCATCGATAAACCGGCATTATGTTCCTTGATTTTGCGTTCCATACACGGTTGGGTATATGGGGACCCCTTGACACTTGGTCTTTGAATAAAACTCCTCCAGCAAGGCCCAACATTGGTTTTAATTTGCCTCATAATAACAACTTAATTAATTAATTAAAATTGCATAGGGGGTCGCGTCCCCGGGGATTCTTTCTACATAGCAGGGGGGCCAGTGCTGATGGTGTTGGTCCCAAACGGGCAGACTGCGGGACCGCCACGGGGAAACTCGAGGTATCTGGCTCCTGTAGGATGTCCCATCCGGTTGTGGCCTGAGACGAGATACGCGCGGCTACTATCAGGGTGTCGGCACGCCGGGAGGTCTTGCTGGACTTGTTTTACCATTGTCGAAATGTCTTGTGCACCGGGATGCCGAGCCTGATCGGATTTCCCTAAGATAAGTGGTGATGATATTATATTTATCACTTTAGCTGATCGTGAGAGCTTGTGATGGGCTAAGTTGGGACACCCCTGCAGGGTTATGAACTTTCGAAAGCCGTGCCCGCGGTTATGTGGCAGATTGGAATTTGTTAATGTCCGGTTGTAGAAAACTTGACAGAGGATCCGAGATAAAACACACAACTGTGTGAGTAACCGTGACTGTCTCTTTTCACTTTGAGAAGGGAACACGGTGGGGTTATGTTTGACTCGTAGGTAGTTCAGGATCTTTAGCGATCACTACTAGTTTGCGACCGTTTGCGTAGATGCCCATCTTATTCTTGTACTCGTAAGTTAGCCACCATATTATGCTTAGCCGCTGCTGCAACCTCACCACTTTACCTCTTCCTACCCATAAAGCTTTGCTAGTCTTGTTACCCATGGTTATGGCATTGCCGAGTCCTCGTGGCTCATAGATACTACAACACCAGATGCAGGTTCAACCGAGAATGATGCAGGAGCTGGTTCAAGTACTTCACTGGGAGTTAGATGAAGAGCGTAGCCGTATGTTCGTGACGTGTTTCGACGATCAGTAGTGGTTTCTACTAGGGGCGATTCGGACCTGTGGCTTTATGTTTTTGGTATCTTTCTTTTGGATCTTCGCCGGTAGTCGGGTTGTGATGTTTTGGATGACGATTTGCTTATGTAATGTATTGTGTGACGTGGCGAGTGTAAGCCAACTATCCTTTTGCAATTTCATCCCTATTTTTACATGAGTCGTGCAAAGATACCAAACTTCAGATCATTCTAGAATGGGCTTATACCTTTAAGTCGTGCCTCGACACGTAGGAGGTATAATCCCATCCTGCGCATTACAAGCCTCTTCGACCAAGACGCCGACGAGTTCCGGTCTTCCTCTCGGTGATTCCACCGTTTGGCTCATGGTATCATCGGATACTTAGATTGGAATCAATCCGGTCGTGCGTTCCCTTATATTTGACCAGTGAGGCTTCATGAGAGAGTGATGCGAAGCTTCGCTCTTGACAACACCAGGGGGACATTTCTAGATATAGATATCGATGGTATTGACAGATGTGGAGGTCATGGTGACTGCGAACGGTGGTTTGTCATGGTGGAGAGGTGTTTTGGTGCGGATGAAGAATGGAGGCACATGTTTTTCCTGTGTGTCGGGTGTTGGTCACTTGCATCAGCAACCTTAGAAAAAGTGGGTGGCAGCATAGGTGGACTGCATTTTTGGTGGTGCTCGTTGAGTACCGAGTCGTGAATTCTAGGGTGAAAACCTAAGGTCTGGCCTTCGCTGGTTGTGCCTGGCAATGGCCTTGTTCAAGGTATTTTTTTGTGAACTCGAACTTTCTTCAAGGTGAAAACTCAAGATCTTCGATCGCGCGACGACCACGTTGTGCTTTGTTTCCTTCCCAGAGGCATCGTTTTTGTAGAATCTCTTGTGCGGTCCGGGTGTTGCCTTCGGTGATGGTTAGAGTGTTGTTGTTGCGAATGATTCATCATCGCGACGGGTCAGTGTTTTCTATTTCTCTCTTTCTTATTTTTTTTAATGTGTGCATCCTTGTTGTCTTTGGACATTTTGTTGGTGCGGAGGCTGGGTGTAATTGATATCTTCACGATATTAATAAATTCCCTTTGTCGAAAACGACGGATCCATCTAGCTAGTTGGTCTGCAATCTGTTCATGGGTGGTGGCTGCATGGCGACTTAGAAGGCGCTCAGCGGCCGGACGCTCAAGGATGAGTGGCCTCCAGTTGTGGCCTACGGTGGGTATCGTTGTCATGGACTTGCGTACATTGGTTGTTTGTTTCATCCAACTCGTGTCGACGGGACCCAACAAGGCACTTCGGCGAGGTGGTACTCGACGGTGATGTACTCCGCCATTGGTGTTGGTCTTTTTACCACTTTGGACTGCAGTGGCGGCTTCGATGTGGATTACGGTGGCTACTGAAAGGTCTTCGTGAGTGATCCTCTCTAGAACCGGTGGTTGACTTCGGCGGGGAGAGATGCAAAGTACCAACAACGACTTAATGCAGAGGGATGGTTGTCTAGCGGGGCGGTCACACATCACATGTAGCTACTGGGATTGCAGAAAAGTGGCGGCGACAACACAAAAGTGGTGTCAAATGGTGGTGCCACTCGAGCACCCGGTCTCGAGCTCCGGAGTGAAACCCTAGGTCTGTTTATACCTGTCAAATGGCGATGTTTATATGTCATTACCTTAAGGCATTGCTCGGATATGTCCAGATTGGTTCTTCAGGGTGGAATCCTATATTCTGTCCTTGGGTGGTTGGATCCGGTGACAGCGGCGATTGAGCGTCGCTCCTTCTTGAAGGCGTTGCTGTTGAAGAACATCATCAACCACGTGGTGTCATGAGATTGTTGGCGCTGATATGGTCGTGGTTGTAGTTTGCCGATCATGGATTTGATCGGGTTTTCCCAATGCTAGAGCATAGCTTTGGTCATACATGATTTTTCTATTTGCTGGCGTGTTTTTGTTTGCGTGTGTTGATTTTGGATGTATTAATCTTAACTATACAGAGGTCGCGTGTAAGCTGTTTGTGTTTGTAACTTCTTTACGCTTCATTTTAAGCTAATAAAATCTACTCCCTCCGTCCCATAATGTAAGACGTTTTTTTGACACTATACTAGTGTGAAAAAATGTCATACATTATGGGACAGAGGGAGTACTATTTATCGGAAAAACATACGCATCCTATACGGGGACTGCCTCCACGCCCTTACCGGAGGAGTACTAAGCCGTGTTTAGCTCTAACAACTTACGCACACCCTCCTCAACGGCAGGAGGAACGGTTGCTGCGAAGAGCCAGTGGACAGGGACCAGCCAGCTACTAAAATGTTTTAATAATGGTCATGAGATTGTCAATTTCCTGTCGGCTAGGGTTTGCGAAGAGGATCGCGTCGTCGGCGTATAAGCTAACTCTGGCAGTGATTGGACGATCAGGGAGGAGGCCCGGAGGCCCTGTTCGGTAGCCGCAAGAAATCATCTGTAGCTGCGATACGCTGTGAGCGCCTAGACCTACAGGATGTGCTTCAGAGCTTCAGAGGTAGAATCGTAGATTTCCCTATGACTTATTTAGGCTTGCCGATCACCATATCTAGAGTGCGGCTAGTCAATCTACAGTTCATCCTCGACCGCATCCGCGAGCGACTTGCAGGCTAGAAGGATCGCCTGCTGTCCACTGCTGGCAGGAGGGTGCTGGTTCGTTGTGTGTTGACAACCTTGCCAACATATGTGATCACCGTCCTCCGGGCGCCAATCAAGTTTTTCAAGGACGTGGACAAGGTTCTTCGGC
>LR738709.1:27951606-27966785 GCA_902687465.1 Secale cereale | reverse complement strand
CAAGGTGAACTGGACTCAGGTGTGCTCGCCAGTGCAGCACGGGGCCTGGGCATTCTGAACCTACTAAAATTTAGCCGTGCTCTTCGGCTATGGCTGGCCTGGCAGCAGCGTCGTCACCCGTGGGTGGGTTCCCCAGTTCCTTGTGATGCAGTGGATCACGAGTTGTTCAACGGTGCCACGCGGGTCACAATAGGAGACGCCGCCACGGCGTCCTTCGATGACTGGAGTTGGGGGCGCCGAAAGAACAGGACGGTGCTTGCTGCACTCACCAACTACACTTGGGTAAAAGATCTTTCTCATGGTGATAGGGCTGTGATTGTTAGAGAGTTCTTGTCCCTCTGGCGTCTGCTGGCTTCACAAGATGTCACGTTAATGCCGGGAGTCAACGTCATGATTGCTTCGATTGTGGGAAGCTCGGGTCAGTACTCTGCCAGTCAACGACAAGATCTTAGGCAAGTGTCTTTTTCATCATCCACGCACAAAAAAATTCCTTTGACATGTTCTAATTTTTTTGACAGCCTTCATGGCGCACTTTATTTCAATTTAAATAATGATACATCGTTTATTACAGCTGGCACAATAAAACTAGGAGGATTATCATCCCAATATACAGAAGAATTTGAATCTAAAGCATGTCTAGCTAAAGTGTGCGGCAGGGGCGGACCCAGGAAAAAAATTGAGAGGGGGTAATAATGTATGGCCATATTGATGAATTAGCAAGACAATGGGTCCTTATAAATTAAAACCTAGGAACAATCACTTCATTGTACATGAGATAACCAAATTCATTGCCGAAAGAAATAAAAACTAACAATTTGAAGCAAAATGACTTGCATCTTGTTCCTAGTCGCAAAAGAGAACATTGACACATTGTCTAACAATCTAACCTACAACCTGCAAGAAAAATAATAATTATCAAACAAGGGGATAATGAAAACATAGAAGGGTGCCTTTATACAAATGAAAAGGAGCTTTTAACACCATCCTTTCGTTTCATCCCACGGCGATTTTCACGTCATGAAAATGTTTAACTGCCACTTCATTAGGAAAGAAACTAGCAATTCTTTTTCTACAAAGCTAATATGTTGATTCATCTTCCCAATTGTCATTGGCTTAATCTTCCTAGGATGAGGCCGGCTAATATCATTGTGTTGATTGGGATTGTAGTACGCAATCTTCTTCGTTTTTGATGGATGCATAGGAAGCTTGTTCAAATGAACTAGTTCAGGCATCTTTGTGGTTATTATTTTTTTTATATAAAAACTCTGCATTAGCTTCTCAGTAACTTTAAGTGCCAAAAGAGCAGAACGTCAAATGAATTGGCAAGGTTTCAAATATAGTACACGGAGTTTAAGTATGCTGGGAACTAGGAAATATAGACGACCCGAACGAAAATTTGAGTTTGTCAATCTAGATTAAAACTAGTACTAAACTTTTGATCTAAACAGTCTTATATTTGTTTACAGAGGGAGTACATCTTATAACAAAATCATTTGAACTGATCTAGTCATCTAAATCGGTAAATTATACACATAAATTGACAATACTAAGTTTCTAAAAAGTTTGAAAAGAAAGAACCCTAATGATCTATTATATGGCTTACTTGATGTCAATTAGGATGCTGAAATTACACAATCGGTGATGAGTCTGTGTTGCGGTGGCAGCGCACAAGCGTGAGAGATGGGCGACGACAAGTCGCTGATTGCCGGCCGCGAGCCGAGCCAGAGACTGCGTGATGCCGCGATCGGGCGATATGCAGTTTCGGGCATCTCCACGGGTGCCGTATCATGCGTTCATTTTTTATATGCGTGTGTGGACTAGAGGTCTGATCCATCGAATAATCGTTGCGTTCGTGGCCGACGTAGTGTAGGCTGTTTCTTGGTGGTGGGCTTCTTATAGCCTTTCAACAGATTTGAATATATGGGCCTTTGAAATAAAAAGGAAATTGGACTGAGTGGGCGCAAAGCAATGGGCCAAGTGGGGGCACACGTTGCGGGCAGGATCGACGTAAACGTACGACGAAAAATCGAGTGGGGGCAGCTGCCCCCACAACCATCAACGTGCGTCCGCCCTGTGCGCCACCTTGTTTGCTTCCCTATTGCAATGCGGAACAGAAATATTACCAATCCTGGATGCTACCTGAAGAAAAATATTCCTTTGACAAGTTCTAGGCTTTCTCTCCTTGCCGAATTCGAAGCGGCCACGGTGAGCACTCCACGCGCAGGATTTTCTAACAGTAAAGTTTGTACTAGCTGTTAGGCGGGGTCTATCGCCAAGAAAATAAAAAAATAACTAAGTATCCACATATCACTATTCCTAGGGAGCTTAGAGATTGAAGGATAGGATGAGCATGCCACCTATGGGCTGCAACTACTAATTCTTTTGGTCTAAAGGTGTTTGTGTGGTTGTTATTTGAGGCCTTAGCCAACTGGATTTTACTTTCACGAGGTTGAACGGTGAATGCCAAATGTATGTGTAGAAACGACATGTTTATATGGCTGTTGTTTTGACACCTTAACCAACTAGATTTTACACAGGGATTTTTATGAGGTCGAGTGGTGAATGTCAAGTATATGTCTTGGAACTTCTAAGACCTGTAGTATGGCATCAACAATTTTTTTATAAATTTGTGTTGGCTAAAGAGGGGAAGTGCTCATGGAGTGCATTATAAAATTCAAACTTGTTGTTGGAATCCAACCGCTCGTCCTATGAGGCGAACGACTGCCAATTACAGCTCCATAATACATAGTCTTATTACATTCACACATGCCTTCACTAATATTTGCATACGGGTATTATGTTGGCGGGCCATGATAGTCTAGACAAAGGAGGCGAAGCAAGATCTAATCAAGTGTGAGACTAAGCTATTCAAAACGGGTTAGAAGGGAGGACTTTTATAGTGTTAGAGATATAGGTCTTTCAACTAAGGATGGTGATGTAGGCAGGTGGTCGTTCTCTCTCGATTTTATGGAGAGAAGATAGTAATAGTTATGACATTGTGTGAAGAGAGGTTATTTGGTAGTTGTACATTTCTTACTTTGTGGTACTTACAAATAGCTATGTTCTTTCTTTTGGTCAGGGAAGCTGATGATAATTGTGCTATGCAAGGGGTTGTGATTGGTTTTATTTTGCTATATTGGTTGCAATACTTTGATTGCTATGGTATTCAAAGTATTCGGGCTCAACCTCTCTTGTTATAATACAGAAATATAAGGACAAACGTGATTAGAAAGAAAGAACATGCTTATTCACCTCTCTTGATTAGCTTCGTGGGGTGTCTCGCAAGCCTTGTGTAGAGACATGTGGTTAGTAGAATTAAAAAGAATAAGCGATCATGTGCATTAATATTTTTTGAGTAAATAGCATAAAATTACTACTTTATAGGCCAGGCTTCCAAAAAACTACCGGTTTTTATTTTTTTCTCAGATAGCTACCAAATGGTGGTCGGCTGTTTTAAAAAACCCAAATCGCCGAGTGCTTGTATATTGACCGTGATTATGACAGGTCGGACCACACCTAAACGAAGCATTAGTTTGACCGTTAACTGACATGTGGGGGCTAGATGTTAGTGTCCCTTCTCATCTAGTCATCTTCCCCCCCCACCCCTCTATGCCTCCCTTCTTCTACTCCACTCTCCCTGCTCGCGAAGAACACCAGAGAACCGCTATTGGGAACCGCCTGGGGCTCGGGTTGCCGTGCCGCCGCGCGCCATCTGGAGCCGCCTGCCATGGGGCTCCACTCGTGTCACCGCGTTGTCGCCCGCTGTGGGGAGTCACCGCTCGCGATGGGGCCGCCAGGGCTCCCTGTCCGCCATGGGGAGCCGGCGTCATCACCAAGCGGAGAGGCGGCCACAGGCCCGACGGCGTCGTCCAGCACGGGTCGGCTGCGGGCGTAGAGAAGCAGGTAAGGCGGAGGAGCGGCCAGGGTTGAGCTCCGGTGATCACCGGTGGCGGGCGGCGGGCGGCTAGCCGACCAGTGGAGGCAACATTTTGAGGTCCGGGCAGACCTGCGCCAATGGCTACGGTGATGTGGCAGGGACCAATTGTTTTTTTACAACTTACAAGGACCTGGTTGCTTTTTAAAATTTGTGTGCAGGCCCATCCGTAACGGTCAAATAAAAAAGAGCTCTTACACGTGGGGCCCAAGTGTCATATGATTAATCATAAAATCACTTGACCATTTGGGTTTTTTGAAACAGCCAACCACCCATTTCGTAGTTATCCGAGAAAAATTTAAAAATAATAGTTTTGTGGTATCCTAGCCTGTAAAGTAGTTGTTGTATGCTATTTACTCATATATTTTTATTAACATAAGCAAATGTGTCTGCTTTCCTTGCGTCTTGATGACATTAAGACTGCTAGCTCCTTGCAAGAGCGGATTTAAGCTTCTATTTCTTCAACACAAAATCGAATGTTTTGTTTATCTTCATTTCTGCAGCCGTAATGATATTACGATTTTTGTGGATTTTGTACAGAGCAGTTATTTACTATTATTAATTCCCTAGTTTATGTTTCACTTTCTCCAATGTTTTTTCTAGGTTTCTTTGCTATGATATGTTTTTTTTTCTAGGTTTCTTTGCTATGATATGTTGATCTTTGGAGGGAACCAAAAACTTACCTTAAGTCAATTGTCATTTCATTCATCTTTCATGTTGCAAGAAATGAGCATGAAAAAATCTGTCTTTTTAATTCCCACATGTGATGGTAAGAGCAATTCCAATAGCTCCTACAAAATACATTCCTTAAAAGTCAATTTACGGGATGTCTGCATAATCTCTTTAGGGGAAGTTGATGATGGCTACTTTTCCCAGTTCCCATAGACATCTACAATTATTTTTTCTATTTCTCTTTTAAAAACTGGTCCACAACGCGAGGTACCCAACATGTCACTAAGAAAATGGAAGGTGCAGTTTGTCAGGGAAGGTCCGGCAAGGTCGACGGGGAGGCGTGGAGAAGGTCCGGCAAGGCTGTTAGGTTTAATCTTGATATCTGTATCAGCTTGTTTGTTTTCTTTAGGCATGTAGTATAGGATCAGGAGTTGCAGTCGACCAAGGTGCGGCGGAGACGTGGGATGAAGGCGAGATGCCAAGCCGCCGTGTGAGACCGCGAGCACTGTGAGATGCCGATGGCAACAAGTGGCTGCAAACACGTGAGGCTGGAGCCTGACCGGCTGGACGAGGTTGTTAGAGCTGAGAGAATCAGAATGTTTGTTTGCCCGACTGTTGGAGCTGCGCAAGTGGACGTGCATGCATGTAGGGATTACTTAGTGCATGGAGTTAGTTGGTTAGTGGGCTGAGCCGTGCATGTTGGTTGAGCAGCCGAGTCGAGTTAGAGGCCTGTGTGTGGTAGTAAGTAGTGGCCGGTTGGCCGGGCCATCCGCATCATGGAGTGACTCCAGGACCTGGCCGTTGTGGCGTGAGTGCATGGGTCCTTGTGTATATATATGTACTGCATTGAGTGAATGAGAAACAAGGCTGTGAGGGCTAGGAAAAGATGTAGCGCCTGTGCTTTCACCGGGAGATATAAGCAAAGCTAGTAGTCTCGAGGTGAGGTGTGTGTGTGTGTTCACGAGAGAAACTACCACAGAGAAGTAGAGAGCAGCCGAGAGAGAGAGTTGTGTGAGGCAGCTCAAGGTAGAAGAAGAAGAGGCGCTGCGAGGAGGCAGCACCAACAAAGGCTGCCGGCCTACGCAAAGAGATGGGTGGGTGACACAATTGTCGGTGGAGCAGTCGCCGCAGGGAGTGGCGAGCTGGCGGAGTGGCGGGCACGCGACCAGGCGGCGGATGAGTTGTGGAATGACGCGGCATGTGGCCAGGCTATGGAGGAGTGGCGGCGGTGGGAAAGTGTGGACAGCGGATGAGGGGCAGCGACCGTGGCGTCGTGGGGGCTTCGGGAGGCACGAGATCGTCCAATGTGAAAGTTCAGGCTGTTTCAGTCCGCGAATATGGACCCTTCCTGTAAAAGTGAATTAAGTTTGGGGGGATTATATGGGATCCAGTAAAAATATCCGGGTTTACGGGAGCTTTTAGATGGCTATTTTTGTGTCAACTAGTCATACCCTGTAATTTTTTGATAGATACGGGAGCTATTGGAGTTGCTCTAAGTATGACCAAAAAAACATAACATGTCTATTAAGTTATGCCACATGAATGTTGGTTAGTCTGGATGATTCATGATTAACCAGTTTGCAAATGCAACTTTCGTTTAACAAGTCACTCATTCAGGAACTTATATAGATTCCTTTGTTTCCGGCAAGATATTGGAAACTAAACATGCATGTAGAATGATCCAGAATAACCAACTTTCATGTAGTGCTAAGCAAGGTCACTCTGCTGTTATGAACAAATGTCTCATTATCAAGTGGTATTGGAAAATTATGACCGTATCGGCGACCCCGCTTTGGATTTCTATTCTCAAAGCTAAATATTTCCAGGCTTCTAGCCCCATGTTTGCTCCTGCGTTGGCTGGCTCTCAATTCTGGCGAGAACTTGTCAAACTCCGCCCGGTTTTTCAATTCATGGTGAAATTTGTTGTTCAGTGGCAAATCTACCCGTTTCTGGTTGGACTGGTGGTGTGGTGATTCTCCGTTCGCTGTGGCCTTGCCGGTGTTGTTTTCTTATTGTTCGGACCCAGAGATCTCCATTTCTGAGCTCTCTGAGAATAACTGGGATCTGAACTACCGCAGGACTCTCTCCCCCGCAGAGTTGGAAGACTAGCATCGCCTCGTTGCCTTCTTCCCCGTGCTCTCGGAGGGCCAGGACTCGTTGTTTGGCCCCACTCTGCTTCTGGCAGATTCACTGTCAAGTCGCTTTACTCAAAATTGATCTCAAGATCTCCCACCTCTAAGTTTAAGATCATATGGCGCGCTCACGTTCCTCCTAAGATAAAGATCTTTTTATGGCAAGCCTTTCGCGCTATGTTGCCTGCGGCTAACCAGATCCGCAAAAGAAACGGGTCTGGCTCAGACAGATGTGCTTTGTGTGGCGAACATGATATGGAGCATATCTTCTTTCATTGCCCCCTGGCTAAATTTGTGTGGTGTTGCATTAGAGCCTGGCTCCATGTTATGTGGAACTCCTCCTCCTTTGCTGATCTTAGGGCTCTTTCCACGGGCCTATCGGGGACATCTAAACGGGTTTTTTGGGTAGGATTCGCGGCGATCTGTTGGTCGCTGTGGACTACGAGGAACAAATTTACTATCGAACATTCCTTCCCGGCTAAACCTAATGATTGCTTATTTAAAACTGGCATATTTTTGAAGGAGTGGAGATCATTGACTAGGGATGCAGACCACGAGGCCTTCGACTTGATGTCTTCCAAGATTCAGGCTAATGCTACTTCCTTGGCTCGCAGAATACCAGGAGATTAGTGTGGCCGGGTGGTTTCCTTGGCGAGTCATTTATTCTCTAGCCTGCGCGCCTTATTGGGCTCGGGTGCCTTGTATCAGTACTTCGTTCGTATGTCTGTTTGCTGGATGTTGCTACTTTTCATGCTGTTGGTGAATGCTGCCTGGTGGCTTTATTTATAAACTCAGGCTAATGCCTCCGCAGTTTAATCCTGAACGACCCATTCAACACATATATTATGATCAGAATTTTTATTCCTAAAACGAGGACCATTTAGTGTGATATGGACACATTTAGCTTCAGTCCATTTAAGATATTGGAGGAAAACAAAAAAAAATGTGGGAGTCAAAGAGGTGAAGGGATAATAGACAATTTCTTGCTTTGGTTGTAGCCTCGTTGGTGTAGGAGTTGTCAATGGTGAGTGGGGCGTGAAAAGAGAAAGGAGAAAGCCGCACTTGAAGATTAGTTGCTTCTACTCTAGTTTTCACCCTGGCGTTGGTGGGATACAACTATGGTTAGGGTATAGTATACATATATCCTCTATGCAGGCAATCCCCGTTACCTCCTACTTCTTCTGTTAGTACGTGACTAGATTATTTTTATCAACACGTGACTAGATTTGTTCTACAGGTTGTAGCGATTGTCTTGCATGTATCTTTACACTAGTAGAAAACAGGGCATTGGTCCAGCCCATTAGCCTCGGTTCAATCTAGAACCGGGTCCAATGGGGGTACTGGACCCGGTTCGTGAGCCCAGACGGCCGGCCGGGCCACGTGGGCTATTGGTCCCGGTTCGTCTGGACCTATTGGTCCCGGTTGGAGCTAAAAACCGGGACCAATGGCTCTTGCTCCTGGCCCACCACTATTGGTCCCGGTTGGTGTTATGAACCGGGACCAAAGGCACCCCTTTAGTCCCGGTTTGTAGCACCAACCGGGACCAGTGAGTTGCCTATATATACCCCCTCACTCAAGAGCAGAGCTCACTGCTCTGTTTTTTTTCTGGCCGAGGGGGAGAGGGGTTAGTGGTGCTCTAGCTGACCTCCTATGCACACAACGTGTTCGGTGGAATGCTCGAGCCACACTAGTTAAGCTTTTCTCCTCTCGAAGCTCTATTTTCTCCGAGATTTGTCTAGGTTTAGCGGTCCGTCACGTCCCGTCCCCGTCTTCGCCGCCGTCGATCGCCCCCGCCGATCTCGTCACCGGCACCACCGTGGTGAGCCTCTTGTTATGTCCATGCTTTTCTTACTTTTATTATTGCTTTAGATAGATATTTGTCTAATTTTCTTACGTTTATTATTGCTTGTTATTATATAGTGCGATGGTTTTGATATCCGCCCACGTGGGCCCTCGTCCGGTCTACGATTCGGATGTGGTATATTATCTTTAATTTATAACTATTTGTTTTAGTGTTTATGATAGTTATGCCGACCAACCTGACATGCATAGATGTTTTATTATGTCTAGGAGGTAGTTGAACCAGAAATTCCAACCGACCCTCTTGTGGAGAGGTTAAATTTAGTTGAAGAGGAAAACATTTCGTTAAAGAAAAAATTGGAAAAAATGGAGGAGGAGAAGATGGAATTGGAGTTGCATGTTGCGGAAGTTATCGATGATCACAAGATCAAGATGGACCCTATTGTCGAGAGGTTAAATTTAGTTGAAGAAGAAAACAAATTCTTGAAGGAAAAAATAAAAAAAATTGTGGACGAGAAGATGATATTGGAGTTGCATGTTGCGGATGTCGTCGATTATCACAAGATCAAGATGGATGCAATGCGGTTGAAGATTAAAAAGATTAGAAAATATGCCATTCATACCGAGGCTTGGTATCATTATGCCGTTGGATCAATTGTTACCTTGGTTGCGATTATGATAGCATTTGTTTTCGCGTTGAAATGTTTTACATAGTTTCGATGTGTATGGAGAGCTATATGTTGTTAGATGAGAACTATATATGTATGTACTTTGGTTTTAATGTGATGATGAACTTTTATCCATTTGATCACTTAATTATCTATTTATGATGTTCTGTAATGGTTTTTGACACACTTAATTATATATAAATGCACGCAGATGAACCGGCAATGGATGTACGGTGACAGACACACCTCCGAGTACATTAAGGGCGTGCGTGAGTTTCTAAATGCGGCTGAGGCAAACAAGCAGAATGGTTTTATGTGTTGTCCATGCACTAAATGTGTGAATACGATGTCTTACTCTAACCGGAAAATCCTTCACTCCCACCTGCTTTACAAGGGTTTCATGCCACACTATAATGTTTGGACGAGGCACGGAGAAATAGGGGTTATGATGGAAGACGGCGAAGAAGAAGAGTACGATGACAACTATGTGCCCTCTGAATATGGTGATGCTGCAATGGGGGGAGCTGGTGAAGATCAAGAGGAACCAGACGATGTGCCCAATGATGCTGCAACGGGTGAAGCTGCTGAAGATCAAGAGGAACCAAATGATGATCTCCGCCGGGTCATTGTCGATGCAAGGACACAATGCGAAAGTCAAAAGGAGAAGCTGAAGTTCGATCGCATGTTAGAGGATCACAAAAAAGGGTTGTACCCCAATTGCGAAGATGGCAACACAAAGCTCGGTACCGTACTGGAATTGCTGCAGTGGAAGGCAGAGAATGCTGTGGCTGACAAAAGATTTGAGAAGCTAATGAAAATATTGAAGAAGAAGCTTCCGAAGGATAACGAATTGCCCGACAGTACATACGCATCAAAGAAGGTCGTATGCCCTCTAGGATTGGAGGTGCAGAAGATACATGCATGCCCTAATGACTGCATCCTCTACCACGGTGCATACAAGGATCTGAACGCATGCCCGGTATGCGGTGCATTGCGGTATAAGATCAGACGAGATGACCCTGGTGATGTTGATGGCGAGCCCGCCAGGAAGAGGGTTCCTGCGAAGGTGATGTGGTATGCTCCTATAATACCACGGTTGAAACGTTTGTTTAGAAACAGAGAGCATGCCAAGTTGATGCGATGGCACAGTGAGGACCGTAAGAAAGACGGGAAATTGAGAGCACCCGCTGACGGGTCGCAGTGGAGAAAAATCGAGAGAAAGTACTGGGAGGAGTTTGCAAAGGACCCAAGGAACGTATGGTTTGCTTTAAGCGCGGAT
Organism: Secale cereale; assembly: GCA_902687465.1. Lineage (NCBI taxonomy): Eukaryota > Viridiplantae > Streptophyta > Magnoliopsida > Poales > Poaceae > Secale > Secale cereale. The sequence goes on along the minus strand of LR738709.1, from coordinate 27,956,300 downwards.
GGCATTAATCCTTTCGGGGAGCAGAGCAGCAATCACAGCACCTGGCCCGTGACTCTATGTATGTATAACCTTCCTCCTTGGATGTGCATGAAGCGGAAGTTCATTATGATGCCAGTTCTCATCCAAGGCCCTAAGCAACCCGGCAACGGCATTGATGTGTACCTAAGGCCATTAGTTGAAGAACTTTTACAGCTGTGGAATGGAAACGGTGTACGTGCGTGGGATGAGCACAAACAGGAGGAATTTGACGTAAAGGCGTTGCTGTTCGTGACCATCAACGATTGGCCCGCTCTCAGTAACCTTTAAGGACAGACAAACAAAGGATACCACGCATGCACGCACTGTTTAGATGACACTGAAAGTATATACCTGGACAAGTGCAGGAAGAATGTGTACCTGGGCCATCGTCGATTTCTTCCGACCAACCATCAATGTCGAAAGAAAGGCAAGCATTTCAAAGGCGAGGCAGATCACCGGAAGAAGCCCGCCATGCGTACCGGTGATCACGTACTTGCTATGGTCAATGATTTACACGTAATCTTTGGAAAGGGCCCCGGCGCACTAGCTGTTCCGAATGACGATGAGGGACACGCACCCATGTGGAAGAAGAAATCTATATTTTGGGACCTACCCTACTGGAAAGACCTAGAGGTCCGCTCTTCAATCGACGTGATGCACGTGACGAAGAACCTTTGCGTGAACCTGCTAGGCTTCTTGGGCGTGTATGGAAAGACAAAAGATACAGCTGAGGCACGGGAGGACCTGCAACGTTTGCATGAAAAAGTCGGCATCCCTCCGAAGCAGTATGAAGGTCCTGCCAGCTATGCTCTTACGAAAGAAGAGAAAGAAATCTTCTTTGAATGCCTGCTCAGTATGAAGGTCCCGACTGGCTTCTCGTCGAATATAAAGGGAATAATAAATATGGCAGAGAAAAAGTTCCAGAACCTAAAGTCTCATGACTGCCATGTGATTATGACGCAACTGCTTCCGGTTGCATTGAGGGGGCTTCTACCGGAAAACGTCCGATTAGCCATTGTGAAGTTATGTGCATTCCTCAATGCAATCTCTCAGAAGGTGATCGATCCAGAAATCGTACCAAGGCTAAGGAGTGATGTGGCGCAATGTCTTGTCAGTTTCGAGCTTGTGTTCCCACCATCCTTCTTCAATATCATGACACACGTCCTAGTTCATCTAGTCGACGAGATTGTCATTCTGGGGCCCGTATTTCTACACAATATGTTCCCCTTTGAGAGGTTTATGGGAGTCCTAAAGAAATATGTCCGTAACCGCGCCAGGCCAGAAGGAAGCATCTCCATGGGCCATCAAACAGAGGATGTCATCGGGTTTTGTGTTGACTTCATTCCTGGCCTTAATAAGATATGTCTCCCTAAATCACGGCACGAGGGAAGACTGACTGGAAAAGGCACGCTTGGAAGGGACTCAATAATATGCAGGGACGGATATTCTTGGTCTCAAGCACACTACACAGTTCTATAGAACTCTACATTGGTGACCCCGTATGTCGATGAACACAAGAACAGTCTGCGCTCCAAACACCCGGAGCAGTGCGACGACTGGATTACACTTGAACACATCAGGACTTTCAGCAGTTGGTTGGAAACACGTCTCAGAGGTGACAACACTGTTTGTGATGAGTTGTACTTGTTGTCCAGGGGACCATCTTCGACTGTATTGATTTACAAAGGATACGAGATAAATGGGAATACATTTTACACGATTGTCCAAGATCAAAAGAGCACCAACCAAAACAGCGGTGTCCGCTTTGATGCAACAACCGAGAGGGGAAAGGACACATATTATGGTTACATAGTGGACATATGGGAACTTGACTACGGACATGATTTTAAGGTCCCTTTGTTTAAGTGCAAATTGGTCAATCTGTCAGGAGGCGGGGTACAGGTAGACCCACAGTACGGAATGACAACAGTGGATCTGAAAAATCTTAGATACACTGACGAACCGTTCGTCCTAGCCAATGATGTGGCACAGGTTATCTATGTGAAGGACATGTCTACCAGACCGAGAAAAAGAAAATATAAGGAAGCGAATACATCATACGATGAGCCAAAGCGCCACATAGTTCTTTCAGGAAAAAGGGACATCCTGGGAGTGGAGGGCAAGATAGACATGTCTGAAGATTATGAAAAGTTTCATGAAATTCCTCCCTTCAAAGTCAAGGCTGACCCAAGCATCCTGATAAACGATGAAGATTATCCATGGTTACGGCGCAATAAGCAAATGACACAAGCGAAGAAAAAGTGAAGAGTTTTTTCCGCAACTATTATGATGATACCATGCCAACTTTGTATCAAACGAGTATGATACCATTGTCCGTTTGTACTATTCAAATTTGCACTAACAGAAAGTTTGTAATTGGTTTTACCAGAAAGAATTAAAAAATAAAACAAAAAACAAAAGAAAATAAATAATGCAGAAAACAAAAAAAAACTTGCAAAAAAATAAAAAATAGCAACAATAAGTATTTCATTGTAAGTAGAAACAAAATAAAATAAATAAAGCAACAAAGAAAACAAATAATTTCAAATTTAAACTATTCAAATTTGAATACTACTTGCACTAACAGAAAGTTTGTAATTGGTTTTACCAGAAAGAATTAAAAAATAAAGCAAAAAACAAAAGAAAATAAATAATGCAGAAAACAAAACAAAAAAACTTGAAAAAAAAATAGCAACAATAAGTATTTTTTTGTAAGTAGAAACAAAATAAAATAAATAAAGCAACAAAGAAAACAAATAAATAAAAATAGCAACAGTAAGTATTTTGTTGAAAGTAGAAACAAAACTAAAAAATAAAGCAACAAAGAAAAAAAATAAAAAAAATGCCACCTACTGGGCCCACACGGCCTGAATACGACTAGAAACTCAACCATGGGCCAGGATTCAGGCCCGTAGAAAGCCCAGCAAGCCCACAGGCAAAGCAGTGTCAGTTTAGGCCCTTAGGCCTGCAGTTTAGAGGAGTTCGAGAGGAGAGAGGCAGCGGGGCTTATAAACTGATGCTGGCCTCTCTCAACTAGCGAGGTGGGACTAAACTTCCCACCGCACCGCAGCAAGGCCTTTAGTCCCGGTTGGTGGCAGCAACCGGGACTAAAGGGTGGCATTAGTCCCGGTTGGTGGTTGAAACCGGGACTAATACCACCTTTAGTCCCGGTTGCTCCCACCAACCGGGACTAAAGGCCCCTCCTTCCCGCCCTTTGGGCTGCTGAAAAGGGACCTTTAGTCCCGGTTGGTGGCAGCAACCGGGACTAAAGGGGTGTATTAGTCCCGGTTTCAGCCACCAACCGGGACTAATACAGCTCCTATATAACCAGGACTTGCGAAATTTTGGGCAGTTTCCTTCTTCCGTGCCCCCGACGCCTCCCTCTCCTTCCCCGCCCCCGTCGCCCCGTCGCCGTCGCCGTCGCCCCCGTCGCCCCGTCGCCGTCGCCGTCGCCCCCGACGCCGCCTCGTCGCCGTCTCCCCGCCCCACGACCCCGTTCCGCCGCGCCCCGCGCCGTCGCCGCGCCCCGGCCCGTCGCCGTCGCGCCGCGCGCCCCGCCCCGCCGCCGTCGCGCCGCCGCACCCCGACGCCGCCTCGTCGCCGCCCCGCCCCGCCGCGCGATGTGAGGGCTCCCTTTTTTTTATGTTTATATAAAATTGCTGTATATATATATAGTTGCTGTGTATATATGTATATATGTGTATATTTTTTTATGTTTATATAAATTGATGTATATATAGTTGTTGTATATATAGTTGCTGTATATATATGTATGTGTATATATTTTTTTTCTTAGGAATTTGCTAAATATATATGTTAAATATATATGTATGTGTATATAAATATTTTTTTTCTTAGGAAGTTGCTGTATGTGATGTGTGTATGTGATGTATATATATGTGTATGTGGCTATATAATTTTTTGTTTATATATGCTAAATATATATAGAAAGTTTTATATATGCAAAAGTTACAAATTTATTAGAAAAAGAAGGATAGGAAAGAAGGAAATAAGAAAGAGGAAAGAAAGAAGAAGAGGAGAGGAAGAAGAGGAGAAATAAATAAGAAGAAGAAAAAAAAGAAAAAATGAGGAGAAGAAGAAAGGAATAGAGGAGAAGAAGAGAAATTTTTTTTCTTTTTTTTTCTTCGATCTTCTCCTCTAGCGGTTCCTTTTTTCTTCTTCTTCCTCTTTTTTTTATCGGATATGTCTATGTCGATATACACCCTCCCCGATAACTTCGACATTAGGGGGGGCCGGGTCGAGGGTCGTCGAGGGACCGAGGGACCGGTCAAGAGATCGCCGAGGGGCCGAGGGTCGTCAAGGGGTCGAGAGGCCGAAGGTCGAGGGGTCGAGAGGTTGCCTAGCAGTCGGGGGTCTAGGGTTGTGGATCGCCGAGCAGTCGGGGGTCAAAGTATTGAAGAATTCCATGACTTCATCATTTGCCAGAAGTAACCGGGGCATTTTGGTACAAAGTTATGCAAAGTTATTCTGGAACGGAGTTCCTGATAGAATAATCCGTCTTTTGTTACGAATTATCCTATCTGGGACTCCGTTCCGAAATAACTTTGGAGAGCTTCGTACCATCATGCTACTGTTACTTTCGCCTAATGATGAAGTATTGGTTTTGTTGAATCCTTTGACACTCGACAAAATGTGACATGAGGGGGTCTAGGGTT
>LR738709.1:27908057-27946477 GCA_902687465.1 Secale cereale | reverse complement strand
CCCCCCCTCCCCTTTCAAAAAAAAAAACAAAAACCACAGCCACAGAAATGCTGACGCGTGGAAGACTTTTGGTCCCGGTTGGTACCGCCAACCGGGACTAAAGCCCCTCCTGCCTGGGCTCGGTGCACAGGCCACGTGGACACCCTTCTGCCCCAGTTCTGGATTGAACCGGGACTAAAGGGTCAGAGCATTAGTACCGACCCTCTTGTCCCGGTTCTGGAACCGGGGCTAAAGGCCCAAATGAACCGGGTCTGATGACCCTTTATCTACTAGTGGTAATCTCCTCTGTAGCCTTTCTAGCAGTTGTCAGCGATGTGTACTACACAATAGCAAAAGCCACACTAGATGGATGAGATCGCTTTATTACTTTATACTACATTTATTCACAAAATGAGAGATATTTCAAGTTATATAATAAAGTGATAGTATGCTTTAGTCATACTTGGTCTTTAGTATGACCACCTAGCCGTGTTGAAGGGGTCTCGACCGGGATGTCATTGTTGTTGCGTGGATGAGGGCGGGAGGAGAAGGTCTTGTTTCTCCGGTAGCAAATGGTTATAGTCGTCATTGAACCTGAAGTGGTGGGAAATATGTAATTTTTCTCTCTTGGATCAAATGTCCCTTGTAAAGCCTTATCTTTTTGCCACACATTTGAGAAAAATAATTTAAATCAACATCTGAGTAATAATTGCCGTAACTATTATTTGAGTCTGCAGGTGGCACATGTGTTCTCTGCAGCATCCCAGTGGCTATGACACGTCCGAGAGTGAGTGTGTACATATGTGGCTGTATATAGACAATGCAGCATGGCCATATGTGGTGGGCATGCCACTTACGTCTAGAAGACGTTAGAAGAGAAGCAACATCTTTGCCCTCGTGAAACACAACACACCACCGGCACTAACTACCAACTTGGCCACTTCTGAAGGGAAAATAATAAACACAAGACATGTACACCTGGCCACTTCAGAAGCAATGTGTATGGCGTAACAATCAAACTTGGTATTATATCTATATATATAATCCATATAGTATGCATATTTAGTCCTCTAAAATATGTATGCATATTTAGCTGACAGATGAACGCAGTTACTAGCTACCTTAGCTAGGGTCCCTAGGTGCTTATAAATAGCATCACGCTTAGTGTCGATCTTCACACTCTTGTCCACTATGGCTCCAGGTTCACCAACCCTCGCTCTCAAAGCGGCCATCATTGCCGCCATGCTTGCCATGGTGATCCTTCCGTCCGTGGGGCGCTCCCCGTTGCTGGACCAAGAACTAGTAACGACCCTGGCACCAGCATCGGGGCCGGCACGTGCGATGCGGTGCAGCGAGTGTGGCCCACACTGCACAGAGACGTGCAGAGTCTCGGTTCCGCCGGAGTGCCACATGTACTGCGACGTCCCAAGCTGCGAGGACTGCCGGTCTGCCGTGATCGGCAAGTGCAGGGCAGGCTGCACCACTGGTGGCTGCAACTGCGATGGCGAGGCAACCCGGTCATGCTATGGCTCTTGCTCTGGCAGTTCTTCGTGCGCGGACTGCATGAGGCTAACTAGTGAGCAGTGCACGAGTGACTGCAACGGCAAGTGTGCCACCACGTGCACGAACAAAATCAAGGACGGCAAATAGGTTGCGTCTGGGCCTCTTGGTATGTATCCATACCATCTATCTATGTCCTATGGTATGGATGTTGCAATTGTCAAAAAGTTGTACTGCCTTTTCTTCCTATCAAATAAATATGTTGTACCTCTTCTTTATTCCTTGTCATAAAATACTACGCAAAGTATTACGTAATTTCATTTGCAAATACAAGGCGCCTGTCGTGTCATATTTGTATGTTTCACCATTTTTGGTTTTCCGTTTCATAGGATATATATTGGATTAAAGACTTGAACATAGATGGTGGTGCTGGAGCTACTGCTGCTACCACACTACCACTACTGCCAATGCTCCCACTACTGCTAGCACCACTATTACAAATGCTGCCACTTACAACTCGCACTACCATTACCACCACCACCACCACCACTACCTAAATTTCATTGAAATGGATCCTTCAAGATCTATCACCACCACCACCATCACTACTACCTAAACTTCAGTACGATGTTTGTACAATAAAAGTAGCACATACTTACAATTAATGGTTGAAACAAAAGTTCATTATTATAGAATCATCGGCAATAAATTAGAGGAAGTATGGTTCATAGGAAGCAATGGCTTCATTTTCTCACAATAAATAAAAAAAATAAAAAATTCATATGTATGGAAGGCAGGCATCAAGAAAGATGTGCTTGGCGAATAAATTAAGATTTTAATAGTATGGAAGCAAGCCATCGACAATAAAAAGCTTATTTGTTAACTGAAATATGGCAAGTTGTAGGAAGCATGAAATTATGGCAGCTCAAGATTACTATTCTTGGTTGGAAGATAAAACATTGGAAATGTGAAAACGACACATATTTCGTTTTTGATGGATACAAATTTAACCGATTTGATGTTGCCTAGTGGAAACATTTTTCTATCCCAACAAGAATAAAAATATATTGAAATGGAGATGCATAATGGTAAGAAGCAGAAAAAAAAGTGTCAAAACAATTTCTAGCGAACAAGGGGATGGATGTTTTGTGTCACCAAGATACCAATTTATCAAATTTTAATAAACTATGGAAGCAAATTGTATAGAGTTCAGAAGCATCTTCATTCCAACTTAGGTGCTACATAATAAAGAAGCATGAACATTGAACTTTGGAACATAACAAATCTTCGATGCAAGCATGAAAAATTGAAAATCGCAGTGAAAACTAATATTACCACCTAGATTGAGGCACGTGTGTATTGTGATGTCGTACTAAATTAACCAAAATTTGCATATAATATATTGATCGATTACACGTCGAATAGAACCCTAAAAATTGACCAAAATTCATAGACAGTGATGAATTACAAGTAGGATAGAACAATGATATGAATAGAAGAATCAAGATTGGATGACTAGATGCCTGGGTCAGATGATTGTACACAACCTGCGGCAAAGAACGTGAATCCTGCAATCTTTCCTCGTGTGTTGGCTTTGTTCTGCAACTGAGACGACGATCCACCAGGATGGACTCGAGAACTTGGGGCCCGAACCTATTGGAGAGGACCATACTGGGGGGTGGGAGTTCGCTCGTGGTCGCTGTGGATAACACGAGTCCAACCACCGGATGGGACGGTGCACCGGTATGGTGAAACTCACCAGCGTAGTGGGTATGGTATGTTCATGGCGTAGAGATGCAAAGCGGTTGGTCAGTGGTGAGATCAACATTGGAGATGATTCAGGAGCAGATGGGGAAGAGGTCGGGTGGGTTTGGGGAAGGTGAGATTAAAGTGGGACAATTGATGAGATATTACAGGTGGGACATGGCGGAAAATCGGTTTGGTTTGGAAACAACACGACGGATTTTGGAAGCAATCTCAGGCATGAGATAAAAACGCGTCAACGTTTCAGGATTGGTATGTCAATTCCTTTCTGTAAGACCATGGATAGGAATCGTTTCCCTGAACTATTTGCAGGTCCACTTGTAGCTCTTACGTGTTTATAAACTTTTCGCCATTTGTGTAATGTGAGATCACTCCAACCACACACTAACATTTTTCTTCCAAGAACAACACATTGGGAGAATGGACGTTTTTCTATAAAAAAAGAATTAACATTTGTCTTTAATTATTTTCTTGCAAGTGATAAAAAAATCGGATATTCAAGTAGAATGGCCACATGATTGACACTCTAGTGAAATGATTGTAAAGAGCTTAGTTTGCATGTTACGTTAGTTGCCAAAATAGAACCAATCGGTATTTGTTAAAAGCATGAAGTGCTTCTTTAATGGCTTTGCTCAATAAATGTTCCATGCTCGCATTTCTTTTTCATGAAAATTTTAACAAACTAGGACTATATATAGAAGTCTATATATACCCTTTGTATTTGGATCAATCGAGGCTAACATGTTTGCAAATGCGATTATTGCCATTCAAGTAGTCACTTAGGAGCTTTTTTCTCGGCCATTCTTGTAATGTGAGTTCTTTCACACCAAATGCAATATCTCACTTTCTTTTTGGCTACAGATCGGAAGCTAACCATTGAAATAGAATCAGTGGTCACATGACTCAGCATTCTACTCGCATGATACACATTTATTGAATGGCTTGCTCAGCATGTAGCTGATGGTGACATTTATTTTACATGAAAAGAGCATACAAGAGACTAGAGATACAACCTTTCTAAAATGGCAAAGTCAATATGATATGAATTCAAATTTGTTACTTATTTATCTCACAAAGGCCGAGGGACAGAAAACTTTTTGCAGTGGCATCTAACCAGTCGGAGCATATGATTAGGGACGTTTTCTTCTAGGAATGGAGGTTTTCTCCTAGCATCTGCAATGCTGCAGTGATTGTCATAAGTTGTGCCTTGTCTTCCTGCCAAATAAAAATGTTGTATCCTTTCTTTATTTCTCGTCATGGAATACTCCACGAAGTATTACTTGCCACTAATTTCCATTTCCAATCACAACGCATCTGTCAAGTGATCCTTGTATATGTAACCATATTTTGTTTGGTGTGCCATATGATATCTTAGATTAAATACATGAACATAAATAGTGGTGGTGGTGCTGCCGCTACCGCCACTATCACTATCACTGCCCCCAACTACCACTATCATATATAACTAAGGCACCACTATCACAACCACCACTGCTATTACTACTAGAAAATTGGTCAAATGGATTATTCAAAATTAACATCTGTTGCGACTTCGTTTGCCACTCAACTGCTTGTCCGGGAACATTTCTCCATTTTTTAGGGCGAGATCACTTCAACAAAACATATCATTTTATAAAAAAAAATTACCATTTCACTATACTTCAATTTTGTAGTCCGGATGAGTTTTTAATGACATTTCCGAGTGAGTTGAATACCTAGTTGGGTAGCCAAAAAATTGGCCTATACAGCTGAAATATTGAATAGGTTCGAACGAAGCACGACAAAACATCCTTTGCGAATGGATTCCTCTAGAATTCTCTCAGGACTTATGGATGCTTATTTTTCCACATGCCGAGTAACCGGACCTATTCAGAGTAAATTTTGATGAAATTATTTCGCTGGAAAAAAGAAGGCTGAATGGATCTTGCTGTATAGGATAGTTTGCCTCCTTAACACTGAGCTACCAAATTCTCACCAAAATCGAGAATAACAGGCTTAATGCAATAGCCAATCATCTGGTCCGACCAGCTCAAATGATATTCATGCAAGGGACAAAACAACCACGATGGAGTACTTATCTTCCCCGAGACCAAGCACACGATGCATCGAAAAAACATGAATGGGACAATTTTCAAAATCTATATTGAAAAAGCTTATGACAAAGTCAGACGGAACGAAGGCATTCTCCAAAAAATGGTGTATGCAGGTCAACAATGTTGTCCAGTGGTAGTTTTGCTATAAATTTCAATGCAAATGTTCACCGTTAATTTTGATATGAAAAAAGGACTCCAATAGTTTGGCTATAGAAGCTACTTGTTGATGATAGCTTATGGTCATCCGACGTGTGGTTTCGATGTAGAATTGGATCCATCTCTATGTGTCCTTGCTCGGAGTCGTACTTGTATTGTCTTTATGGATCCTATGCGGCCCTTAACAACCTCCCTCCGCTCCTAGTGCTTCCATGTATGTGGTTATAACATTACCAGTGTCACATTCATCTTTGTGTTGTGTTGTAACATCGTACTTCCTGTTTTTCTGTATTCTAGCTTTGGCAAGATGTATAGACCCTCGGGCTATATAGTTTTCAATATGGTTTCCAACATATACTGTATCATAGTTTTTGACCCTTTTCCCACATAAATTGGGTCATTTTTTTGAGTTGATATTAATAGAGTAAAATATACTAGAGGTCCTAAAAGTATCCAAGTGTGTCAAGTAGGTCCTACAAGTTTGAAATCATTCACCATAGATTGAGATCTGTCACAAGAGGCATGACCTCTCGGCATGTCAAGGCTTCTACCATTACTCTCAGTAGTGCTTAGGTGCAGGCTATTTGACTCGGACATTTTATGAAAAGCTTGAGGTATTTTGCGCCCCCGCCTAGGGGACCTCCAACTTTCTGAACATGTTTGTGGTGATAATGTTTACTGAGATTTCGTGGTTGACCAGAACTTCGTTGAGCACATTTTCGCCCAGCTTTACCTATATCATGAATGGCTTTTGATCCCTGTCCTAGACAGCGCCTAGGAAATAACCTCAAGGCATCCTTACCCTACGTACCATTAGTTGTTGAGTGAAGACTGATCCACGCACCAAGATCGAGCTTAACCTTTGGCATGTCAAGCATGGATACAATGGATGCATTAATGCACCTTGGAGATTTTAGTTCCTCGACAACTATGGTACACTTTAAGGAAGAAAATAAAGAGGGAAACATGTGAAGTTCAGTGAAGGTGATTAAGTCCGCAACAAGGTGGAGCCAACTTGTGTATGGCAAGACTACATACATTGGATGCGCTAGTGCGCCTTAGAGATGTTATTTTATCGATGGCTAGGACTGCACTTGAAACAAGAAAATTAAAGAAGCAGACACGAGAAGTTTGCTGAAGCAATGAAGTCTACACATACATGCTGACTATAAATGACTAGTTTCCTCATATAACAGAAGCAATGCTCGAAACAAGAATAGAGGTGTGTCATTGTGAGACAACTATGTAGAATATGAATAATTCTATGGAGAGGGCGAAAATTACCAACACGCATAAGTGGCACTAGGAGTTGAATGGGGGGTATATTTCAGAAATGGGATGCATTGGAAATTTGACCTAGAGGTCCAAGCTTGGGACCGGAGTTCGTCTTTGCGGTTGGTAGGCAGAGCTTTGGCCTAGCAGATGAACAAGGCGAACGTTATTGAGGCTGTGGGAAAATCATCTCGTCTACCAGCTACATCATCGACATGTTTACGCTCTTGTTTGCCCAAACAAATATCCAAGCCGGTGTCGTAGCTCCAGAAAGGCCCGACAGGCAGAATGCCGACCAAAACAAGTCCTACAATCACCAATACGGCGAGTAGTTAGCCAAATTAACTGAAGTACTAGTATGATGCTAAATTTGTTGTCTCACTTTTGCCACAAGCAACAACAAACAGGTGCTTGTATACTATGTGCATCAGAGTCAACCCTTGGGATGTGAACATGTAGAATACAACACATACTGTATATTCTAGTTTTAGTTGATACATATTACATACACATTGCATATACAAACATATCACCCGCTTCGTTGCACACACATTGACTGGATCAACCAGTATTATTACGTCTCAAACATTGACCGGAGACGTCACGTGGGTTCTGGCTACTTATGTTGGTTTTTGATCTCTAGATCAGACCCCCCAGGATCAACAAAGTACGTGTATGTGCTAAGCTAGCACACAGGCTAACAGGTGGATTAATGAACAGTAACCACAGCCGTTAGATGCAGCTCGCCGGTACGTATGTACGTAGAGTAATCACTTTCAGATCAACTTCAGCTCTCTGCGGAACCTCACGTAAACGTAGCGAACGAAACAAAAAACACTGAATCGATTTAATGGCCACAGGTGCCTGTCGCACCTGTCGATTTTCATTCTATGCGGGAAGACCAGCGAGTCAGCGGCGTTCGTCTCCTCCTCTGCTGCCGGCCGGTGGCGTGGGGCTGCGAGCTCGGCCTGAATAAAGGTGGTTTGGACTTATTGTTTTTGGAGTGCCATGTCGTCGATCTGCTTTATACAAGCCTCTTCGACCAAGACGCCAACGAGTTTCGGTCTTCCTCTCGGTGATTCCACCGTTTGGCACATGGTGTCACTGGATATTTAGATTGGAATCGATCCGGTTGTGCGTTCCCTTATATTTGACCAGTGAGGCTTCATGAGGGAGTGATGTGAAGCTTCGCTCTTGACAGCGCCATGGGACATGTCTAGATATAGATATCCATGGTATTGACAGATGTGGAGGTCATGGTGACAAAGATCGGTGGTTTGTCATGGTGGAGAGGTGTTTTTGGTGGCGATGAAGAATGGCGGCACAGGTTTTTCCTGTGTGTCGAGTGTTGGTCACTTGCATCAACAACCTTAGAAAAAGGGGGTGGCAGCACAGGTGGACTGCATTTTTTATGGTGCTCCATGAGTACCGAGTCGTGAATTCCAGGGTGAAAACCTAAGGTCTGGCCTTTGCTGGTTGTACCTAGCAATAGCCTTGTTAAAGGTAATTGCTTTTTGAACTCGGACTTTCTTCGGGGTGAAAACACAAGATCTTCGGGACGACAATGTTGTGCTTTGTTTCCTTCCCAGAGGTGTCGTTTTTGTAGAATCTCTTGTACGGTCCGGGTGCTGCCTTCGGTGGTGGTTAGAATGTTGTTGTTGCGAATGATTCATCATCACGACGGGGCCTTTGTTTTCTATTTCTCTCTTTCTTTCTTTTTTTGATGTGTGCATCCTTGTTGTCTTTGGAAATTTTGTTGGTGCAGAGGCTGGGTGTAATTGATATCTTCGCGATATTAATAAATTCCCTTTGTCGAAAACGATGGATCCATCTAGCTAGTCGGTCTTGGTTTGCAATCTGTTCATGGGTGGTGGCTGCATCGCGACATAGAAGGTGCTCAGCGGCCGGACGCTCAAGAATGAGTGGCCTCTAGTTGTGGCCTACGGTGGGTCTCGTTGTCATGGACTTGCGTACATTGGTTGTTTGTGGCATCCAACTCGTGTCGACGGGGCCCAACAAGGCACTTCGCCGAGGTGGTACTCGACGGTGATGTACTCCGCCATCGGTGTTGGTCTTTTTTACCACTCTGGACTGTGGTGGCGGCCTCAATGTGGATTATGGTGGCTACTAACTACTGAAAGGTCTTCGTGAGTGATCCTCTCTAGATCCGGTGGTTGACTTCGGCGGTGAGATGCAAAGTACCGACAACAACTTGATGCAGAGGGATGGTTGTCTAGCGGAGCGGTCACATATCGCATGTAGCTACTGGGATTGCGGAAAAGTGGCGGCGACAACACAAAAGTGGTGTCAAATGGTGGTGCCACTCGAGCACCCGGTCTCGAGCTCCGGGGTGCAAGCCTAGGTCTGTTTATACCTGGCAATGGCGATGCTTTTATGTCATTACCTTGTTGAAGGCATTGCTCGGATATGCCCGGATTGGTTCTTCAGGGTGGAAACCTATATTCTGACCTTGGGTGGTTGGATCTGGTGACAGCGGCGATTGAGCGTCGCTCCTTCCTGAAGGCATTGCTGTTAAAGAATATCATCAACCATGTGGTGTCATGAGAATGTTGGCGCTGATATGGTCGTGGTTGTAGTTTGCCGATCATGGATTTAATCGGGGTTTTCCCATTGCCAGAGCATAGCTTTGGTCTTACATGACTTTTCTATTTGCCGGCGTGTTTTTGTATGCGTGTGTTGATTTTGGATGGATTAATCTTAGCTATACAGAGGCCGGGTGTATGCTCTTTGTGTTTGTAACTTCTTTACGCTTCATTTTAAGCTAATAAAATCTACTAATCCATGTTTAGCTCTGACAACTTACGCACACCCTCCTCAACGGCAGGAGGAACGGTTGCTGCGAAGATTCAGTAGACAGGGACCTGCCAGCTACTAAAATGTTTTAATAATGGTCATGAGATTGTCAATTTCCTGTCGGCTAGGGTTTGCGAAGAGGATCGCGTCGTCAGGGTATAAGCTAACTCTGTCAGTGATTTGACGATCTGGGAGGAGGCAAGGATGCCCTGTTCGGTAGCCGCAAGAAATCATCTGTAGCACCGGTACGCTGTGAGGGCCTAGACCTACAGGATGTGTTTCACAGCTTCGGAGGTAGAATCGTAGATTTCCCTATGGATTATTTAGGCTTGCCGATCACCATATCTAGAGTTCGGCTGGTTCATCCTCGACCGTATCTGCGAGCGACTTGCAGGATAGAAGGATCGCGTGCTGTCCACTGCTGGCAGGAAGGTGCTGGTTCGTTGTGTGTTGACAAGCTTGCCAACATATGTGATCACCGTGCTCCGGGTGCCAATCATGTTTTTCAAGGACGTAGACAAGGTTCGCTGGCATTTCCTCTGGGCAGGGGATCCGGCCGGAGCTGGCCAGGGGGCCATGCAAGGTGAACTGGACTCAGGTGTGCTCGTCGGTGCAGCACGGGGCCTGAGCATTCTGAACCTGCTAAAATTTAGCAGTGCTCTTCGGCTACGGTCGCTATGGCTGGCCTGGCAGCAGCCTCGTCGCCCGTGGGTGGGTTCCCCAGCTCCTTGTGATGCAGTGGATCATGAGTTGTTCAACGGTGCCATGCGGGTCACAATACGAGACGGCGCCACGGCGTCCTTCGATGGCTGGAGGTTGGAGCGCTCTGGCATGCGTTACCGGAGCTGTATGCGCACTCCCGCCGAAGGAACAGGACCGTGCTTGCTGCACTCACGAACTACACTTGGGTAAAATATCTTTCTCATGGTGATAGGGCTGTGATTGTTAGAGAGTTCTTGTCCCTCTGGCATCTGCTGGCTGCACAAGATGTTAATGCCGGGAGTCAGCGACACGATTGCTTCGATTGTGGGAAGCTCGGGTCAGTACTCTGTGAGTCAATGACAAGATCTTAGGCAGGTATCTTTTTCCTCATCCACGCAAAAAAATATTCCTTTGACATGTTCTAATTTTTTTAGAAAGCCTTCATGGCGCACTTTATTTCAATTTAAATAATGATACATCGTTTATTACAGCTGGAACAATAAAACTAGGAGGATTATCATCCCAAAATACAGAAGAATTTGAATCTAAAGCGTGTCTAGCTAAAGTGTGCGGCAGGGGCGGACCCAGGAAAAAAAGTGAGAGGGGGCAATAATGTATGGCCATATTGATGAATTAGCAAGACAATCGGTCCTTATAAATTAAAACCTAGAAACAATCACTTCATTGTACATGAGATAACCAAATTCATTGCCAAAAGAAATAGAAACTAACAATTTGAAGAAAAATGACTTGCATCTTGTTCCTAGTCGCAAAAGAGAACATTGACACATTGTCTAACAATCTAACCTACAACCTGCAAGAAAAATAATTATTATCAAACAAGGGGATAATGAAACCATACAAGGGTGCCTTTATACAAATGAAAAGGAGCTTTTAACACCATTCTTTCGTTTCATCCCACGGCGATTTTCACGTCATGAAAATGTTTAACTAACACTTCATTAGGAAAGAAACTAGCAATACTTTTTCTACAAAGCTAATATGTTGATTCATCTTCCCAATTGTCATTGGCTTAATCTTCCTAGGATGAGGCCGGCTAATATCATTGAGTTGATTGGGATTGTAGTACGCAATCTTCTTCGTTATTGATGGATGCATAGGAAGCTTGTTCAAATGAAATAGTTCAGGCATCTTAGTGGTTGTTATTTTTTTATATATAAAAACTCTGCATTAGCTTCTCAGTAACTTTAAGTGCCAAAAGAGCAGAACGTCAAAAGAATTGGCAAGGTTTCAAATATAGTACACGAAGTTTAAGTGTGCTGGGAACTAGGAAATATAGACGACCCGAATGGAAATTTGAGTTTGTCAATCTAGATTAAAACTAGTACTAAAATTTTGATCTAAACGGTCTTATATTTGTTTACAGAGGGAGTACATCTTATAACAAAATCATTTGAACTGATCTAGCCATCTAAATCGGTAAATTATACACATAAATTGATAATACTAAGTTTCTATAAAGGTACTGCGGACGAACAAAAAAGTTTGAAAAGAAAGAACCCTAATGATCTATTATATGGCTTACTTCATGTCAATTAGGACGCTGAAATTACACAATCGTTGATGAGGCTGTGTTGCGGCGGCGGCGCACAAGCGTTAGAGATGGGCGACGACAAGTCGCTGATTGCCGGCCGCGAGCCGAGCCAGAGACTGCTTGATGCCGCGATCGTGCGATGGGCAGTTTCAGGCGGCTCCATGGGTGCCGTATCATGCGTTCAATTTTTATATGCGTGCGTGGACTAGAGGTCTGATCCATCGAATAATCGTTGCATTCGTGGCCAACGTAGTGTAGGCTGTTTCTTGGTGGTGGGCTTCTTATAGCCTTTCAACAGATTTTGAATATATGGGCCTTTGAAATAAAAAGGAAATTGGACTTAGTGGGGGCAAAGCAATGGGCCAAGTGGGGGCACATGTTGCGGTCAGGATCGACGTAAACGTACGACAGAAAATCGAGTGGGGGCAGCTGCCCCCACAACCATCAACGTGCGTCCGCCCTGTGCGCCACCTTGTTTGCTTCCCTATTGCAATGGGGGAACAGAAATATTACCAATCCTGGATGCTACCTGAAGAAAAATATTCCTTTGACAAGTTCTAGGCTTTCGCTCCTTGCCGAATTCGAATCTGCCACGGTGAACACTCCACACGCAGGATTTTCTAACGGCAAAGTTTGTACTAGCTGTTAGGCGGGGTCTATCGCCAAGAAAATAAAAAAATAACTAAGTATCCACATATCACTATTCCTAGGGAGCTTAGAGATTGAAGGATGGGATGAGCATGCCACCTATGGGCTGCAACTACTAATTCTTTTGGTCTAAAGGTGTTTGTGTGGTTGTTATTTGAGGCCTTAGCCAACTGGATATTACTTTCACGAGGTTGAACGGTGAATGCCAAATGTATGTGTAGAAAAGACATGTTTATATGGCTGTTGTTTTGACACCTTAACCAACTAGATTTTACACAGGGATTTTCATGAGGTTGATTGGTGAATGTCAAGTATATGTCTTGGAACTTCTAAGACCTGTAGTATGGCATCAACAATTTTTTTATAAATTTGTTTTGGCTAAAGAGGGGAAGTGCTCATGGAGTGCATTATAAAATTCAAACTTGTTGTTGGAATCCAACCGCTCGTCCTGTGAGGCGAACGACTGCCAATTACAGCTCCATAATACATATTCTTATTACATTCACACATGCCATCACTAATATTTGCATACGGGTATTATGTTGGCGGGCCATGATAGTCTAGACAAAGGAGGTGAAGCAAGATCTAATCAAGTGTGAGACTAAGCTATTCAAAACGGGTTAGAAGGGAGGACTTTTATAGTGTTAGAGATATAGGTCTTTCAACTAAGGATGGTGATGTAGGCAGGTGGTCGTTCTCTCTCGATTTTATGGAGAGAAGATAGTAATAGTTATGACATTGTGTGAAGAGAGGTTATTTGGTAGTTGTACATTTCTTACTTTGTGGTACTTACAAGTAGCTATGTTCTTTCTTTTGATCTGTGGAGCTGATGATAATTGTGCTATGTAAGGGGGTGTGATAGGTTTTGTTTTGCTATATTGGTTGCAATACTTTGATTGCTATGGTATTCAAAGTATTCTGGCTCAACCTCTTTTGTTATAATACAGAAATATAAGGACAAACGTGATTAGAAAGAAAGAACATGCTTATTCACCTCTCCTGATTAGCTTCATGGGGTGTCTCGCAAGCCTTGTGTAGAGACATGTGGTTAGTAGAATTAAAAAGAATAAGCGATCATTCAGAATCAACGCAAAGGAACAAATTACGTGTCCATGATGAATTTATATTTCCACAATCATTTGGATTCAGTTATGCTGTTGATTTATACACATATTTGGTACGATGGATATTTATTTGTGGGAGTATAAAATTGAAAATTAATAAACCCTAAGAAGTTTCAGTCACAAAAGCTACTCTTTTTCCTTTTAGCTAACACCATTCATACTAGGTTGCTGAAAAGTGAGCAGGTAAGAGTGGCCACGATGTGGCAAAATATATTTAACAAGAAAATGAGCTTGTCGAGTAGAAATATAATTTACAGGTGGGCACTAGGGAGATAAGTGGTTGTGAACATTATATTTTTGTTCGTGACTAGAACACTATTTTCATAACCAATATGAAGCCCAACTTGTGACATGTCAAGGCTACAAATATTGGATGCACTTTATAGTAGGTTGTTTCGTGACAGTCATGGCTACACTTTAAGGAAGAAAATTAAAAGGTAGACACGCGAAATTTGGTGAAGTAATGAAGTCTTCACTTCCACCATGTCTATAAATATATAGTTTCCTCATGTAGCAGAAACAATGCTTGAAACAACAATGGACGTGTGGAGGCAACCATATACAGTATTGACAAAGTCTATGGAGAGTGAAAATGGTCGAGAAGATGAGTGGCACAGACAGTTGGATGGGGTCATCTGATAGAAATGGGATACATCGGAAATTTGGGTTGGAGAGTAATGCTATGGAAAAGCCATGATTAGTTTCTGTGGCAGACACAGGTTGAACTCGGTAGCAGAGTTCGTCTTGGTGGAAGAAAGCCCAAGTTTTTCGAAGAGTAGGTAGGCGATGGCGAGAGTGGACTTTGTACTCCCGGGTGTGGGCAGACCCACTATCCCAGCCGTCCACTGAAGTTGTTGTGCATCGAGATGCGAGCCTTCTTCTCCCACGCAGTAGTGATTTGCAGGCTATTCAGCAATATCAGCAGGAATTTTTTTAATAGGTGATGGGTCGCATATATAGGGCACCGTTCACAAGAGAAAGATTCTTTTCTCTGACACAGATGCATCACGCAACATGTGGGCCGAATCAAAACCAACGCATCTCTTACTTTTGTTTTTTAATCTTACTTGACAAAACAGAGTCTTTTTTTCTTTGCAACTCTCACAGAATAGATCAAAATTGGATTGCTACCAACATTTGGCATCTCTTACTTTTGATTCCAAGGGTTAATCCCAAGGCGTCGCTGCCCCTGCCAAGCAACCGTTCATCTAGATCAGGGCAACAACCAAACAAACACTCTGCACATTGCATACGCGCTCCAGAGAACAAGCGTTACATGTCCAGGAAGCCAAACAAGCCTTACATGCGTCGAGAAGTAGAGTAGTCAACCATACGGTGGATACTACAATTTTCAATTTCCTGCCCGAAAGTCCACTACTAGTAGCTGCCAAGGACGCCCTCGTGTAAGTCAAGCCTTGTGATACGAAGATCATAAGATAAAACTACGTCGTCATCCTGTATTTTGTTGTTATTCCTTAATTACTTAGTGTGAATTATATACACTCCGTATAGTACGTATGACCCACTGGTGCTTGCATTGTTGTAGCATGCATAAGCAGTAAGCATCCACTGGACCTATCATTCGGAGGTCTCCTCAAGCAATCCACGTGAAATTTGGTGAAGTAATGAAGTCTTCACTTCCACCATGTCTATAAATATCTAGTTTCCTCGTGTAGCAGAAACAATGCTTTGAAACAACAATGGTCGAGTGGAGGCAACCACATATAGTATGGCCAAAGTCCATGGAGAGTGAAAATGGTCGAGAAGATGAGTGGCAGCGACAGTTGGATGGGGACATCTGATAGAAATGGGATACATCAGAAATTTGGGTTCGAGAGTAATGCTATGGACAAGCCATGATTACTTTCTGTGGCAGACATCGGTTGAACTGGGCACTGGACTTCGTCTCAGTGGAAGAAAGCCCAAGCTTTAGAAGAGTAGGCCAGCGACGGGGTATACTTTGAGATGGCGAGCGGAGATTCTCCATGCTTTGAGAAGGACAGCGGAGCTTCTCTAGAACTTCTGCTACTTTCTTCTCTAATCGGTATCCGTGCCGCTCCCCAACCATAGGCCGCGCATAACGCCGCTCGAAATCAAAAGCTATGGAAGGTTAATCCCAAGGCGTTGCTGCCCCTGCCAAGCAACCGTTCATCTAGTTCAGGGCAACAACCAAGCAAACACTCTGCACATTCCATACCCGCTCCAGAGAGCAAGCGTTACATACCCAGGAAGCCAAACAACACTTACATGCGTCGAGAAGTAGAGTAGTCAACCATACGGTGGATACTAATTTTTTTTATTTTCTGCCCGAAATCCACTACTAGCAGCAGCCAAAGGACGCCGTCGTGTACCATGTACGTATGAGTCAAGCCTTGTGATATGAAGATCGTAAGATAAAACTACATCGTCCATTCTATATTTTCTTGTTATTCCTTAATTAATTACTTAGTGTGAATTATATACACTTCGTATAGTACGTATAACCCACTGGTGCTTGCATTGTTGCAGCATGCATAAGCAGTAAGCACCCATAGACCTAACATTCGGAGGTGTCCTCAAGCAATCCTGGCGACGCAACGGTAGTGAGCGCACCCTCATTGGTGGAAATGGAATAATGCTGGGATCATGCAACTGAGGGCCGGACGGGACCAATACTACTCCCTCTATTCATTTTTATAAGGCCTTAAAGACAATTCAGACGATGTACAAAACAGCTTATTTTTAGCTGTCTGAAATGACTTACAAATGTGTACAAAAAATTATCTGTGTTACTCATGATGCATGTGTACACGCTTGTTCAGCCGTCTGAATTAACCAATGAATATCATGCAAAGAAAGAAATAAACGGCTCGACAGCACACTGACTGCAAAGTAACTGGCTTCAGCCCAAAAAGGATCTCTCCAGTTCTGTAACTTGGGATTCATTCTGTCCAAGCTTCAGCCTTTCAGGTCTTCGAAGATTTTTTCCATCCGAGCATAGAAACAGGGAAACAAATGGCTTGCCGACAGCCGATATACAGGCCACCGCTAAGGCGAGCTGCCGACAAGGCAGGCCACCGCCCAAGTGATGGAACGTGTGATTCCACAGCGTGCGACTAGCGCTTTCTACAAATTGTGTGGCTTCTTACAGCTTTGCAGACCGCCAAATGAGCGATGCGTTCGAGAAAACATCAACAAGAACATCGCCGAGCTCCGGTCCGTCGCCATGTGCCTCGCTCCACCGCCCCCGCCACCACCTCAAGAGCCAGATTAACTAGCTTCTTTTCATTCTGTAGGGGTTGTTGTGTTGTGGCCCCTATTAGGCATAATCTTTGACATGAGAATGGAGCGGCCGGCCGGGTCGTACGTGGAGTTGGATAGCTACCAAGTCGTGTGGCCGGCTATTGAGGAATTGATGCGTGCATGGATATGGATGCCGTGCATGTAGCTAGCCTAGTGGTAATTAGTGGGTACATGACTTGTGTGTGTAGGTTGGTGGCCGAGTGCAGCGGCAAGCCAAGTCAGTGCGTGCGTGCGTGGTAGCTCGCCTGATGTGTGTGCACGGGTATAAGGACCCACCTCATATGTACTGGTCGAGGTGCGAAGTAATGAGCCGAGCCTAGAAGAGCCAGAAGATGAGTGTAGTCTCCGCCAAGACTGTGGTGTGCGTCCGGTTGGCAGCAAAGAGTGATCCTCTGGATAGGCTGCCGGTTTGTTGCCGAGCCCGGATATGTGCCCAGTAAAGTAAGGCCGTTTATGCGGTCGAGGCGTCGTCCGTGCGGCGGAGGCGTTTGTGCATCATAAAAATCGTGTGCTACATCTTCCACCTTCGTTTGTGCGAGTGAAAGAGAAATAGCTGGTTTGAGGTTTGTCCCAACACCCCCAGCTTATCATTACTTATAGCTTGGACTTCTTGCTTTTGCTTTTGTCGTCTGATTTTCGAACTTGAACTCGATTCTGATCCTGTTGTTGTGCTTGGTGGTTTCTTTATAATGTAAAGCGGAATGAAACCCTTTTTCATCGAAAGCAAGAGCGACAGGCATGGCGCGGTAGCGGTCGGACAGAATAATCAACGTTCCAGGAGGACTATCTTGACTTGAAAGTGAAGCGATAGGTTATAGTATCCGCTGTCGGATGGTGATCCGATGTCCGCTCGGATGGAGCGAAAGGCAGAGTGTTCGGATAGACCGTCACTTTTCTTCAGAGATTGGTATCTGCTCTTCGGTTAGGTTCAGAGGTGGAACAGGAACAGGAGATCTTTAGGGCTTGTGGATGGTTACATGGAAAATGATGTCAGGATATTTTTTATGGAAATTAGTGATCACCCCAAGAAAGTCAAAAGAACAGAAGTAACTATACAGATAGATGATAATTGCAATAGGTATCACCGTATCAGGATGAATTGTGCATCCAATACATATCTCGTGAATAGTACTGTGTAACTATATGCAAGTTTGCTCTGCAAGAAAACAATAGCCACAGGAAACGGCACATAGCCAATGTAAATGATGGCTTAGCTGCGATGCAAGTTTATTTATGGGAGAAGGTGGCTGCACTGGCATACTTGTGGATGAAAGGTCATTGTAATGTTCCGATGATGATGTTGTATCAAAATGTTGTAGACTCTCCTGTTTGTTTGATCTGACGGCTTAAACAGACTAGTTAGATCTATTAGTCTAACAGAAAAATAAATAAAGGGTAACGATAAGTGAAGTGGTCCACGCACCAAAGTACGCGAGCCTCGATCAGAACTAACGTGCCCTGATCGGGGGCGCCCAAAAACCAACTCAGGTTTTGGGTCCCCTGTCGCCAGCGCCATATTAAAAGGATACGAGAGAGAGCTAGCTACTTGCGAGATCACAATTCATGTAAGGTTTTCTCTCCTCCCGATATTCTCACCCTATCCGATTAGGGGGAGTGCTGCAGCGACGGGAAGACCTAAGCCAGCCGCCGCCGCTGTCCCGAGCAGTGCCGGTGGCATCCTGAAGGAATCAGGACATCATGGAGAACCTCAACCTCGATTACATCACCCCTGCGTCAAGCCTGCACCAAGCAGGCGATCATGTCCACTACTGTGACATGTAATGATCCCCTAAACCCTTCTTTGTTCATGCTTTTAAGGTGATCTAGATGCAATCAGTTCCTGCTAATGGCATCCCAGAGATGCATAACTAATCCAATATCTACAACTCTCTATCATCCTGCTCCAGTATCGACTCAAGACTAGCGCACAACATAATGTCAAACCTGGTGAGAGATGGGAGAAGAACAAAAATCTCAGTGAAGCTTTCACACCTTATTATCTCTAGTTCTTTTAGATTTGGCAGGTGTTGATACGTTCCTTGAGTACAATATTCTTCTGCTAGGGTGTGGCCTACTAGCCTGTTGTAATCATAATTGTATAAACTATTCAACGATGCCAGGCTTCAGAATGTTAAACATTTTATATATACGGTATTGTATAAACCGTATGTAGACTAGGTTTAGGGCATACATTGTATTCTGGTTAAGTTAGGCTTGTTGTGATATGATCCTAGTAGTTAGCTTTCTTTTAGATCAATCCACAGCCAAACCTCCTAACCAATTTCTCTGTAATCTTCTTTGCCTCTAGCTTTATTAACACGCATGCATCCCTGCCTAACAGCATACGCTTAAGCCTTCGGATGTTCTTTTTGACGAACAAGTCTTTCCGTTTGCTAGTCTTCACCCCAATGCCAGTGCACAACATCGAAAAGAACTTACTCTTTTACCTCCCCATATCCTACCATCACCTACCTTTGTTCCAGGGGGGTGTGGATTTTGCTGGCCATATGTCAATGACTAATACTTTTGATGATAGCTCTACTGGAAGTGTATAGGAAACAAGGCAAGAAAACGATGAAGAAATTGGTGAAAATTCATTTTATTTTATGCAACACACAACTAGCACAGAAAATCAGGGCACGACCCTCGGGTTCAGGCGCTGCAGACGCACCAGGCACACCCCCCGCGGAATCGCCTCCAGAAGTTGGTCCAGACGGGTCCCCTGTCATGCGGTCAGATGGTCGGTCGACAACCGCCTCAGTGTCGGGTGGACCTCCCTCTCCTGCAGCTGAGCGCGGCCCACGCGGCCACCATGGTACGGGGCGGACCGTCTCAAGTGCGTCGCTCCTCTCCCTAGGTCTGGAGGCGAGTCAAGCGCGGACGAGTGGTGGCTCCAAACGGGATGCTACGGCTGGATTCCTACTGGAGTCCCTCTTGGATCCGTTGCGGGTGGCTTTGGATCTTCTTGTGGCCAACTCCGACTTTGTTGTTTCTGCTTCCTCTAACAGGCTACAGATTCAAGCTGCACAACCAGCCCTGCCTCCTCCTGTGCGCTCACACATTAGATCTCAGAGTGGTATTGTTCAACCCAAGGTCTATAAATATAGTTGTATTCGTTGGGGTTCTTTTTGTGCCACAGGTGAACCGGATAATTTCAAGGAAGCACTTAGTGACTCCAACTGGAAGAAGGGGCAATGGATGAGGAATATTCTACTCCTGGGGATGAAATTTCAGTCTCGCCACATCATATTTGGAAACTTGATAAAACACTATATGGTCTGAAACAAGCACCTCGAGCATGGTACTATCATTTGTACTCCAAATTACAATCTCTTGGTTTTGTTGCTTCCAAAGGACATACATCATTATTCTTTATTGTCGGCATGGAGTAACTATTTTTATGCTCATATATGTTGAATATATTATTGTTACAAGTTCCTCATCTTAAGAAGTTGAAGCTCTTCTTAAGGATTTGAGTATGGATTTTGCACTGAGGGATCTAGGTAGTTTGCATTTCTTCCTTGGGATTGAGGTAAAAAATGTTGTGAATGGAATTATTCTGTCACAGGAAAAATATGTGGAAGAAATACTTCAGCGAATGGGAATGAAAGGATGTAAGCCTTCATCTACACCTCTGTCCACCTATGAGAAATTATCTCTTCATGATGGAGAAATACTTCCAGCAGATGACTCCACCAGGTATATAATTATTGTGGGAGCATTGCAGTACTTAACCTTGACCCGACAAGATATTTCCTATGAAGTTAATATAGTCTGTCAGTTCTTGCATTCTCCTACCACTGTTCATTGGACTGCAGTAAAAAGGATACTCATATATCTTCAAGGATCACAGAGTCATGGGCTTCAACTTTGCAGGTTAGATTCAATGCTTGTCAGTGCATTTTCTGATGCAGACTGGGCAGACTGTCCTGATGATAGGAGGTTAACGGGAGGTTTTACAGTATTCCTTGGAGGTAATCTAGTTTCCTGGAGTGCTCGTAAGGAGGCTACTATATCTAGGTCAAGCACATAAGCTGGGTATAAGGCTCTAGCTAATGCCACTGCTGAAGTTATGTGGGTTCAAAATATGTTGGCAGAATTGGGAGTTCATCATCCTAAAGCAGCATCACTCTGGTATGACAATCTTGGTGCTACATATTTATCTGCTAATCCTGTTTTTCATGCTCGGACAAAGCATATAGAGATAGACTATCAATTTTTTCGCGAGAGGGTGGCCAACAAGTTGTTGAGTGTTCGGTTTATTCCTATTGGTGATCAAGTTGCAGATGGGTTTACTAACCACTTTCATTGAGGTGGCTGGAAGCATTTCGACACAATCTAAACTTAAGTAAGTCATGATTGAGGGGGGTGTTAAACATTGTATATACACGGTATTGTATAAACCATATGTAGACTAGGTTTGGGGCGTACGTTGTAATCTGGTTAAGTTAGGCTGTTGTGATCTGATCCTAGTGGTTAGCATTCTTGTAGATCAATCCACAGCCTAACCTTCTAGCCATTCTCTCTGTAATCTTGTGCTCCTCTGGCATTTATTAACATGCATGCATCCTTGCCTAACAGCATATGCTTAAGCCTCTTTTAGAATTCTTCTACGGGCAAGTATATGAGCATACCGCAAGATGCCATCCGCAAAGACGCAAGCTGTCAAAATCCATTTTCAGATGACACATGACGATCTTGATTAAGCTTCAGTGTCGAAATCAAACTAGATGAACCATTTATGTGTATAGAATAATCGTTATCAATTACTTACATTTCCACAATTGTTTGGGTTCATAATATTTGATTGATTTATACACATATTTGGTGTGGTGTCTAATTTTATTTGTGGCTATCCAAAGGTGGAAATTAACAAACCCAAACAATTTTTGCGGTGGCTAATTCTACTGCAAAGGTTGTATTTTCATCCTTTTAGTGAACACCATTTAGGCTACGCTGTTGGAAATGTAAGTGTGTGAGAGCAGAGCACCATGTTGTAGCAAAAGAGTTGACAGGAATACGAATTTGGAAACAAAATATTGTTGTTTCTAAGATTATGGAATCTATTTTCATTACCACGATGCTTAACTTTTGGCCTCAAGGATACATATAGCGCCATAGAGATGTTAATTCATCTCGACAGCTATGCCTACATTTGAAGGAAGTAAATAAAGACATACACGTGAAGTTTGGTGAAGCGATGAAGTGTACACTTACACCATATCTATATATAACTAGCTTACCTCATGACAATCAGGTGCAATATACGCAAGTCTATGGAGAGAACAAAAATGGAGGACACCACGAGTGAGACCAATAATTGAATGAGGACATATATATTTTAGAAATAGGAAGCATTGCCAATTTGTGTTAGAGAAGGATGACAAGGGTGCGTACGTCCTGATTTCTTGCGAGCTGCGACTGCAGGTAGAGCTCTAACGGGGCGGGAGTTAGCAAATCAAACAAGTGAGAGGATCAACTCCCAGGCAGCGGGCTACATCACTAGCTCGGCCGGTGCGAGTGTCCTAGCCACTCATCCAGGTGCCAGCAATTGAATGTCTGGACAATTTAATCATGATGTGTAGGCAGCCCCAGCATGCAATCCTTCGTCTTATTGACGACCACAGCTGAACACACTCGTTGCACATTCCAGGGATGTTGTAGGACATGAGTGAGAAGGCAAGGATGCCAACGAAATAAGCCTTACAGGCGTCGAGAGGAAGAGCAATCAACCAAACAAGGAATACTGCGTACGTGAGCTTTGATTGATGCGAGCTGCAACGAAGCAGGCATGTGGTTTGTGTTAAAACCATGTGATGTATATATATAATACGTGCATATCACCGACATGTGCTTTGGCGAAATTATTGAGACTGAATCGACGGAGATCATCGTCACTGGCCGGGAGTTTCACTCAACCGATTCCTGCATTTTAGCAACCAGTGTCACAACGCTATTCTGGGTCAATTGTGATGTGTGTCAATGTAGGGTGGTACGATCTGCTGATAACGACCACTGGTCGTTGCTGGTACGACCACTTCCCGAGGCGCGGCGAGGGGACTGAACGGATGCGACGAGTCCTGCTTCTCCGCCCACCATCTTGTCAATTCCTATTCTCGATCCTGTGGGCTATTCTACCGAGGAGTCAGGCCAACTCCACCGCACGACCCCAAACGGACGTCCGTTTTGTGATCACCGACATCAAAAGAAGATGGGTGGGAAGCTCGCGGTGCTGTTTTTGTGATCATGATAAAACAATACAACACCTTTCTCTTTAATGTCCTTTGGCGAAATTATTGTGGAGGACAATTCATATAACTTTTAACATTCAACCCCCGGCTGATATTGCGTCATTGTTTGGGACGTGGTTAGCTGGGGCTGATCAGATTACTGCAGCTCGTATTCGGTTTGGAATATGTGCGCTTTTATGGACTATATGGAACTGCAGAAACGATATGATTTTTAACAGACAACATAATTTAAATTTCTTGCAGGTTATCTTCAGGGCTACAGCTTGGATCCGTACGTGGTCCTTACTCACTCCTATGGACTCCATGGAGCCTTTGGTTACTGGGTGCAACCGATGGGAGATGGTCGCTCGGGCTATATTCAACCGGTTTGGACGGCGATCACATAATAGGATAGGAGTCTAGGGAATCCATCCTATATTCTTTATATCTCCGGTTGCTTGAGACATGATGTAATTTGGTTTTTCTCACATACTTTTGCTCCGTTTGCGAGCTGTAAGACCTTTTTTTGGATTGACTTTTTTTAAACTTATTAATAATATGGTTGCATGCATCTTCATGATGCAGAGGCCGGGGGTACACCTCCATTTCAAAAATAAATAAAAATTGGGACTGAATCGACGGAGATCATCGTCACTGGCCGCGAGTTTCACTCAACCGATTCCTGCATTTTAGCAACCAGTGTCACAACGCTATTCTGGGTCAATTGTGATGTGTGTCAATGGAGGGTGGTACGATCTGCTGATAACGACCACTGGTCGTTGCTGGTACGACCACTTCCCGAGGCGCGGCGAGGGGACTGAACGGATGCGACGAGTCCTGCTTCTCCGCCCACCGTCTTGTCAATTCTCCATCCTGTGGGCCATTCTACCGAGGAGTCAGGCCAACTCCACCGCATGACCCCAAACGGACGTCCGTTTTGTCCGGATTATGTCCGTTTGGGTAGGTATTTAGGGTCGTGTCCGGACGGGTTCGGGGATGCGGTGGCCGTGCGCCCAGCGCGCGGCCGCATCCCAACCGCATCCTGTCTGCGTGCATTTTTCTTTGTGAGTCCTCAATTTTTTTCCTTTATTCATTTTTGGTATATGGGAATACATCATCAAATTTTGGCTAGAAAAGCAAGCCCAAAGAAAACAAGAACCACAAGAATACATTTTAGTAGATATACAACTTCCATAATTCCTCCCTTGAGTTGGGTTAGGGCCAACTCGATGCACTCATTGTTGATCTGCGGAGGAGCCTCGATCTTGGTTGTTTCTTTTTTCTTCGAGTCTAAAGAAGTAGAGGTTGCTTCCTCGCATCTAGTCTCATGTCTAGCCTCTATTCTAGCAACAAGTGCACTAGTCTTATCTCTGGCATCTATTCTAACTAAAAGTGCACGAACATCTATTAGATTGCGCGCTATTAATATATCGATGTACTCTTCTTCCTAATACCAAAACTTGCTCCATACTACACAATAAAATTTCAAGTTAGCACAAGTTGTCAAATCCGGGAGCTAAACCAAAGCTAACAAATAGCAGATACCCCATAGTTTAAGCACTTGATGAACACCCATCCGGGATGTTCCGGCGTTGTAGACGCGCGGCGCGCGTCCTTCTTTGGGCAGACGTCGCACTTAATGAGTGGCAACAGTGCGCCGACGAGCCTTTGGGCTAGCACCGAGCCCGGCCGGCCGCCATTCGTGTATCTGCCGGCGAAACACCGACGGTGCAGATCCGAGCGGCTAGAGGAGGAGGCACTGCCTGCATGTGGCCTTGCGGCCCTGCCAGGGCCTTCTGGCGAGGTGTCCGGCCAGTCCATGGCGCGGCCCGGCCTCCCACAGCCGTGCGAGCTCAAGACCGACCGGATCTGCCCAGAATCCGGCGGGCGGGTGCGCAAACCAGGTGGCCGTGGTTGGGTAGCTCGGGGGCGCCGAGGGGATAGGCCTGGGCGAGCGCGCGTCCGAACTGCACGGCTGCAATGGCAGCGGCGGCGGTGGCGGCAGCGAGGGGAAGAGTGGGGAAGAGTGGAGGGGGGGTGCGGCCGGAGAGAGGGAGGGGGCGTATAAAAAAAGGCCCGCCCTATGCCACCGATGGGCGGGCCAGGTGAGGACACGCGCAGACGGCCCGCGCGTCCGCGTGGTTTCCGTTTCACCCCAAAAGCGGCGCAAACTTGGGCCGGGGATGGGTCGAAAACGGACGCAAAATGGACAAAAGTCCGTTTGCTCCCGCGCGCTGGGCCGTCCAGTTTGTCCGTTTTACCTCAAACGGACGGGGCCGGACAGGATGGGGTCGCGCGGTGGAGTTGGCCTCAAGGCAATGCCCGTCCTGCCCCAGTGCATCCACTAGACGAGATTCTGACACACTGTACTCGTTTATGGTCCTCTCTACAATGCGTAGAGAATCTAGTCCTATTTACGGAGGTGTGTATACGATTGAAGAATACGGCGAGAGATACTTTTATCCAACATGGATGGCAGTATGGTCTTGGAATTGCCCCCCCCCCCATCCTCTTTAGGCGTTATATGAACTCTACATCTATACTACTATTAAAAGACAAAACATGACTTCCCCTATGTGCACCCCAAAAAATGCACACAGGATAACCCCCAACGTCCGATCAGACTCATTACTTTTAATCCAACTGTCCACGTTACATTCACCATACTACAATCAGATCAACGGCTGAAAACAAATGTTCTGCCGGCAGACTCCCCCGTTCAGTATGCTACACAGCCCAACGAAGACACCTCACGGGAATTAAACAGCACCTCCGCGATCAAAGCCGCAACCACGCCATCAACCTCCACGATCAACGCAGGCATCATGCCACGAACCTCGCCTCCGCCAGCCGCCCCGCCGCCCTTGCCCCTGTTGTCGACGACGTCCTCGACCCGCCTTGCTGCCCTGCCTCTCCTCACCACTGGTGTCCGCGACGTCCTCCACCCGCCTTGCTGCCCTACCTCTCCTCGCCCCGCCGTCCTCGCCACGCCGCCCTCGCCCTCTCTGCGACGTCCTCGACACGGTGGATGTCCTCAACCCGGCGCAAGGCCCTGCCTCCGGTGTCATCATCATGTGTGGCCTGCAACATCTCGACCTGCCAATGCACAGGTTACATCAATTTAATTTGCACATCTTATGATCTGACAAAAGACAAAGGAAATTGCTCTTTTAATATGATTGTATGTCAATGCACAGGTTAGATACATTTAATTTGCACATCTTATGTTCTGACAAAAATACAAAGGAAATTGCTCTTTTTAATATGACAGTACGTAATTTGCCCTTTTTAATCTGATACTTATAGTACATCATGCACAAACTGAGTTGACGAAGGGTTGAATAAGTCTTTCACAAACATAAAAGTTGAGAAGGCAATATGGCATCCTCTCAGCGAAGTGGGGTGCGTACTCCCTTTCAGGACCTGACAAACAACAACAATCCAGGTAAATACATATATCACCTACTCTTACGTACTTAGGTGTTGTAAATCCAGAAAAATATGTTATTGCCTCGCAGGTCAAAAAATAGATCCAAAAGAGCTGAAGAGACAGAGGGAAAGGGAGAGGTATGCACTAAACAGGGATGCAATATTAAAGAAAAGACAGGAGGCAAGGGAGACCAAAGATTCTGAACATACACAGGTGACTTTTTGATGTTGTGATAACCAGCAATGGAGATACAATCCCTGAATCGACAGAGGCGAGTTTTCTTTCCACATCGCATTACTATTCTAATTCTAATGACACAGATCAGTTTGTAATTTTTAGTACAAATATCATATCAAAAAGATATTCTCTCTATCATAATATTATACTACCATGTGTTTCAGCTACCGACCGATGATGAATCACGTGAAATACTCAACAATAATGAAGTGGAGGAAAATAATTGCACAAAGAGCCCAGAATATACACCAATCCTTGAAGAAAACATAGCAAAAAGAGAGACCAAAGATTCTGAACATACACAGGTGACTTTCTTTTCAAACTATATCTGCCAAAGATTCTGAACATACACATATGGGTAATCCTTTTAATATTGTTCTCGGAAATTAACCAACAACGAAACAAGTCAACAAATGTTGGCGGCTGAGGACAAGGAATTGACACAAACACCCGGCACAGAAGGGCTTCAAACTATAGAGGACGAGCTAACAATGCCTGTGCACATAAAGAAACATATACGACGACATAACAAGCCTAAGAAGGCACAAGACTATGTTGTTTCTCCACAAGGCACAAAACAAAACCTTCAATGTCCTTGTACTACTACATGATTGTTTTTGTGTTCATTATCATTAAATGTTATCATGGCCATCGTGACAGATTATGCCTGCACTGGCGATGATTGGTCCGTTATAGAAAATATCATATCCGAACGAAGCAAAGAAAGTCTTGTGTTATATGCAAGGAACTAAGGATTTCATGCTTACATATAAAAAAACTGATAACCTAGAAATTATTGGTTATTCAGACTCTGATTTTGCCGGCTGTGTTTATAGTATGAGATCCACGTCAGGTTATGTATTCACACTCGCGGGAGGAGCCATATCATGGAAAAGCTACAAATAAACGTTAACTGCTGCGTCTACGATGCAAGCGGAATTTGTAGCATCTTTTGAGGCCACCGAGCAGGCTGTATGGCAAAAGAATTTTATTCGCGGACTTAAAGTGGTTGATAGCATATCTAAACCAATTTTATTATACTGCAATAATGAACCCGCAGTTTTCTATATGAGTAACAACAGGTCAAGTGATGCTACCAAACACATTGACATCAAGTATCGTGTTGTGAAAGATAGAATTCAGGATCAAACAGTTGACGTTAAACATATAAGAACGAAGCATATGCTTGCGGATCCGCTAACAAAAGGCTTACCACCCAGTATTATTCGTGAGCATGTTGCCGGCATGGGACTACTAGAAGCCTTATGATTTTGGAATAAGAGGACCATTAAAATAAACCACTCCCCAATTAGTAAAACATTTTCCATTTCGAAATAGGCGGGTGTGCTATAAGTGTTGGGGTTCTATGGCGTTTCGAGCCGTTGTAACACCTTACTTGGGTACATCATTCCTATGTAGAATGGGCGAATGATGTTAAGCCTAGTGATCAAGGGGGAGAATGTTGGTTTGATCTGACGGCTTAAACAGACTAGTTAGATCTATTAGTCTAACAGAAAAAATAAAGGGATAACGATAAGTGAAGGGGTCCACACACCAACTTACGTGAGCCTCGATCAGAACTAACGCGCCCTGATCGGGGGCGCCCAAAAACCAACGCAGGTTTTGGGTCCCCTGTCGCCAGCGCCATATTAAAAGGATAAGAGAGAGAGAGAGAGAGAGAGAGAGAGAGGGCTAGCTAATTGCGAGATCACAATTCATGTAAGGTTTTCTGTCCTCCCGATATTCTCACCCCATCCGACCAGGGGGAGTGTTGTAGCGACGGGAAGACCTAAGCCAGCCACCGCTGCTGTCCCCAGGCAGTGTCGGTGGCGTCCTGAAGGAATCAGGACATCAAGTAGAACCTCTACCTCGATTGCGTCACCCCTGCATCAAGCCTGCACCAAGCCGGCGATCATGTCCACTACTGTGACATGTAATGATCCCTAAACCCTTGTTTGTTCATGCTTTTAAGGTGATCTAGATGCAATCAATTCTTGCTAATGGCATTCCAGAGATGCATAACTAATCCAATATCTACAACTCTATATCATCCTTTTCTAGTATCGACTCAAGACTAGCGCACAACATAATGTCAAACCTGGTGAGAGATGGGAGAAGAACAAAAATCTCAGTGAAGCTTTCACACCTTATTATCTCTAGTTCTTTTAGATTTGGCAGGTGTTGATCCGTTCCTTGAGTACAATATTCTTCTCCTAGGGTGCGGCCTACTAGACTGTTGTAATCATAATTGTATAAACTATTCAATGATGCCAGGCTTCAGAATGTTAAACATTGCATATGTACGGTATTGTATAAACCGTATGTACACTAGTTTTAGGGCGTACGTTGTAATCCGGTTAAGTTAGGCTTGTTGTGATCTGATCCTAGTAGTTAGCTTTCTTTTAAATCAATCCACAACCTAACCTCCTAATCAATTTCTCTGTAATCTTCTATGCCTCTAGCTTTATTAACACGCATGCATCCCTGCCTAACAGCATATGCTTAAGCCTTCGGATGTTCTTTTTGACGTACAAGTCTTTACGTTTGCTAGTCTTCACCCCAATGCCAGTGCACAACATCGAAAAGAACTTATTCTTTTACCTCCCCATATCCTACCATCACCTACCTTTGTTCCAGGAGGGAGTGGATTTTGCTGGCCATATGTCAATGACTAATACTTTTGATGATAGCTCTACTGAAAGTGTACAGGAAACAGGGCAAGAAAACAACGAAGAAATTGGTGAAAATTCATTTTATTTTATGCAACACACAACTAGCATAGAAAATCAGGGCACGACCCCCGGGTTCAGGCGCTGCAGATGCACTAGGCACATCCCCAGCGGAATCGCTTCCAGAAGTTGGGCCAGATGGGTCCCCTGTCATGCGGTCACATGGACGGTCAACAACCGCCTCAGTGTCGGGTGGACCTCCCTCTCCTGCAGCTGAGCGCGGCCCACGTGGCCACCATGGTACGGGGCGGACCATCTCAGCTGCGTCGCTCCCCTCCCAAGGTCTGGAGGCGAGTCAAGCGCGGACGAGTGGTGGCTCCAAACGGGATGCTACAGATGGATTCCTACTGGAGTCCCTCTTGGATCTGTTGCGGGTGGCTTTGGATCTTCTTGTGGCCAACTCCGACTTTGTTGTTTCTGCTTCCTCTAACAGGCTACAGATTCAAGCTGCACAACCAGCCCCGCCTCCTCCTGTGCGCTCACACACTAGATCCCAGAGTGGTATTGTTCAACCCAAGGTCTATAAAGATAGCTGTATTCGTTGGGGTTCTTTTTGTGCCACAGGTGAACCGAAGAATTTCAAGGAAGCACTTAGTGACTCCAACTGGAAGAAGGGGCAATGGATGAGGAATATTCTGCTCCTGGGTATGAAATTTCAGTCTCGCCACATCATATTTGCAAACTTGATAAATACCAATATGGTCTGAAACAAGCACCTCGAGCATGGTACTATCATTTGTACTCCAAATTACAATCTCTTGGTTTTGTTGCTTCCAAAGGAGATACATCCTTATTCTTTATTGTCGGCATGGAGTAACTATTTTTATGCTCATATATGTTGAATATATTATTGATACAAGTTCCTCATCTTAAGAAGTGGAAGCTCTTCTTAAGGATTTGAGTATGGATTTTGCACTAAGGGATCTAGGTAGTTTGCATTTCTTCCTTGGGATTGAGGTAAAAAATGTTGTGAATGGAATTATTCTGTCACAAAATATGTGGAAGAAATACTTCAGCGAATGGGAATGAAAGGATGTAAGCCTTCATCTACACCTCTGTCCACCTATGAGAAATTATCTCTTCATGATGGAGAAACACTTCCAGCAGATGACTCCACCAGGTATAGAATTATCGTGGGAGCAATTCAGTACTTAACCTTGACCCGACAAGATATTTCCTATGAAGTTAATATAGTCAGTCAGTTCTTGCATTCTCCTACCACTGTTCATTGGACTGCAGTAAAAAGGATACTCATATATCTTCATGGATCACAGAGTCATGGGCTTAAACTTTGCAGGTTAGATTCAGTGCTTGTCAGTGCATTTTCTGATCCAGACTGGGCAGACTGTCCTGATGATAGGAGGTCAACGGGAGGTTTTACAGTATTCCTTGGAGGTAATCTAGTTTCCTGGAGTGCTCGTAAGGAGGCTACTGTATCTAGGACAAGCACATAAGCTGGGTATAAGGCTCTAGCTAATGCCACTGCTGAAGTTATGTGGGTTCAAAATATGTTAGCAGAATTGGGAGTTCATCATCCTAAAGCAGCATCACTCTGGTATGACAATCTTGGTGCTACATATTTATCTGCTAATTATGTTTTTCATGCTCGGACAAAGCATATAGAGATAGACTATCAATTTTTTCGCGAGAGGGTGGCCAACAAGTTGTTGAGTGTTCAGTTTATTCCTATTGGTGATCAAGTTACAGATGGGTTTACTAAACCACTTTCATTGAGGCGGCCGGAAGTATTTCGACACAATCTAAACTTAAGTAAGTCGTGATTGAGGGGGGTGTTAAACATTGTATATATACGGTATTGTATAAACCATATGTAAAGTAGGTTTGGGGCATACGTTGTAATCTGGTTAAGTAAGGCTGTTGTGATCTGATCCTAGTAGTTAGCGTTCTTGTAGATCAATCCACGGCCTAACCTTCTAGCCATTCTCTCTGTAATCTTGTGCTCCTCTGGCCTTTATTAACATGCATGCATCCCTGCCTAACAGCATATGCTTAAGCCTCTTTTAGAATTCTTCTACGGGCAAGTTCATGAGCATATCACAAGATGCGATCCGCAAAGACGCAAGCTGTCAAAATCCATTTTCAGACGACACATGACGATCTTGATTAAGCTTGGGTGTCGAAATCAAACTAGATGAACCATTTATGTGTATAGAATAATCGTTATCAATTACTCCCTCCGTTCCTAAATGTAAGTATTTGGAGAGAATTCACTATGAACCACATACGGAGCAAAATGAGTGAATCTACACTCTAAAATGCATCTATATACATATGTATGTGGTTTATAATGAAATCTGTACAAAGACTTATATTTAGGAACGGAGGGAGTACTTACATTTCCACAATTGTTTGGGTTCATAATATTTGATTGATTTATACACATATATATATATGGTGTTGTGTCTAATTTTATTTGTGGCTACCCAAAGGTGGAAATTAACAAACCCAAACAATTTTTGCGGTGGCTAGTTCTATTGCAAAGGTTGTATTTTCATCCTTTTAGTGAACACCATTTAGGCTACGCTGTTGGAAATGTAAGTGTGTGTGAGCAGAGCACCATGTTGTAGCAAAAGAGTTGACATGAATACGAGTTTGGAAACAAAATATTGTTGTTTCTAAGATTATGGAATCTATTTTCATTACCACGATGCTTAACTTGTGGCCTCAAGGATACAAATAGCGCCATAGAGATGTTAATTCATCTCGACAGCTATGCCTACATTTGAAGGAAGTAAATAAAGACATACACGTGAAGTTTGGTGAAGCGATGAAGTGTACACTTACACCATATCTATATATAACTAGCTTACCTCATGACAATCAGGTGCAATATACGCAAGTCTATGGAGAAAACAAAAATGACGGACAGCACGAGTGAGACCAATAATTGAATGAGGACATATATATTTAGAAATGGGAAGCATTGGAAATTTGTGTTAGAGAAGGATGACAAGGGTGCGTACGTCCAGATTCCTTGCGAGCTGCGACTGCAGGTAGAGCTCTAACGGGGCGGGATTTAGCAAATCAAACAAGTGAGAGGATCAACTCCCAGGCAGCGGGCCACATCACTAGCTCGGCCGGTGCGAGTGTCCTAGCCACTCATCCAGGTGCCAAAAATTGAATGTCTGGACAGGTTAATCATGATGTGTAGGCAGCCCCACCACGCAATCCTTCGTCTTATTGACGACCACAGCTGAACACACTCGTTGCACATTCCAGAGATGTTGTAGGACATGAGTGAGAAGGCAAGGATGCCAACGAAATAAGCCTTACAGGCGTCGAGAGGAAGAGCAATCAACCAAACAAGGAATACTGCGTACGTGAGCTTTGATGCGAGCTGCAACGAAGCAGGCATGTGGTTTGTGTCAAAACCATGTGATGTACTATATATATAAAATACGTGCATATCACCGACATGTGGTTGCTTTGTCAAACAAGCATCGGCCGGGTCAATTATTGGGACTGAATCGACGGAGATCATCGTCACTGGCCGGGAGTTTCACTCAACCGATTCCTGCATTTTAGCAACCAGTGTCACAACGCTATTCTGGGTCAATTATGATGTGTGTCAATGGAGGGTGGTACGATCTGCTGATAACGACCACTGGTCGTTGCTGGTACGACCACTTCCCGAGGCGCGGCGAGGGGACTGAACGGATGCCACGAGTCCTGCTTCTCCGCCCACCGTCTTGTCAATTCCTATTCTCCATCCTGTGGGCCATTCTACCAAGGAGTCGGGCCAACTCCACCACACGATCCCAAACGGACGTCCGTTTTGTTCGTATTCTGTCCGTTTGGGTGTGGATTTCGGGGTCGTGTCCGCGGATGCGGTGGCCGTGAGTCCAGCGCGCGGCCGCATCCCAACCGCATCCTGTCCGCGTGCATTTTTCTTTGTGAGTCCTCAATTTTTTTTCCTTTATTCATTTTTGATACATGGGAATACATCATCAAATTTTGGCTAGAAAATCCAGCCCAAAGAAAACAAGAATCACAAGAATACATTTTAGAAGATATACAACTTCCATAACTCCTCCCTTGAGTTGGGTTAGGGCCAACTCGATGCACTCATTGTTGATCTGCGGAGGAGCCTCGATCTTGGTTGTTTCTTTTTTCTTCGAGTCTAAAGAAGTAGAGGTTGCTTCCTCGCATCTAGTCTCATGTGTAGCCTCTATTCTAGCAACAAGTGCACTAGTCTCATCTCTGGCATCTATTATAGCTAAAAGTGCACGAACATCTATTAAATTGTGCGCTATTAATATATCGATGTACTCTTCTTTCCAATACCAAAACTTACATCCATGCTACACACTAAAATTTCAAGTTAGCACAAGTTGTCAAATCCGGGAGCAAAACCAAAGCTAACAAATACCACATACCCCATCGTTTAAACACTTGATGAACACCCATCCGGGATGTTCCAGCGTTGTAGACGCGCGGCACACGACCTTCTTTGGGCAGTCGTCGCACTTAGTGAGTGGCAACGGTGCGCCGATGAGCTTTTGGGCTAGCACCGAGCCCGGCCGGACGCCATTCGTGTATCTGCCGGCGGAACACCGACGGTGCAGATCCGAGCGGCTAGAGGAGGAGCCACTGCCTGCATGTGGCCTTGCGGCCCTGCCAGGGCCTTCTGGCGAGGTGCCCGGCCAGTCCATGGAGCGGCCCGGCCTCCCATAGCTGGGCGACCTCAAGACCGACCGGATCTACCTCAAATCCAGCCGACGGGTGCGCAAACCAGGTGGCCGTGGTTGGGTAGCTCGGCGCCGGCGAGGGGAAGGGCCTGGGCGAGTGCGAGTCCGAACTGCACGGCTGCAATTGTAGCGGTGGCGGTGGCGGCAGCGAGGGGAAGAGTGGGGAAGGGTGGAGGGGGGTGCGGCCGGAGGGAGGGAGGGGGGCGTATTGAAAAAGGCCCACCCTGTGCCACCGACGGGCGGGCCAGGGGACGAAACGCGCAGACGGCCTGCGCGTCCGCGTGGTTTCCATTTCACCCCAAAAGCGACGCAAACTTGGGCAGGGGATGGATCGAAAACGGACACAAAACGGACAAAAGTCTGTTTGCGCCCACGCGCTGGGCCGTCCAGTTTGTCCGTTTTACCCCAAATGGACGGGGCCGGACATGATTGGGTCGCGCGGTGGAGTTGGCCTCAAGGCAATGCTAGTCCTGCCCCTGTGCATCCAGTCGACGAGATTCTGACACACTGTACTCGTTTATGGTCCTCTCTACAACGCATGGAGAATCGAGTCCTATTTACGGAGGTGTGTATACGATTGGAGAATACGGCGAGGGATACTTTTATCCAACATGGGTGACAGTATGGTCTTAGAATTGCCCCCCCCCCCTCCTCTTTAGGCGTTACATGAACTCCACATGTTTTTTAGTATTTAGTATTTTTAGTTTTTAATGCGAGATAACTTTATTTGATTGTATGCATCTTAGTTATGCAGAAGTCGGATGTAATACTTAGATCTTTTAAATAATAAAGCGTCATTTTTCAAAAAAAGACGGCAACGGCAACATCCTCAAAATTGTACCTGGCCGTCTTTCGCTGAAGCATAGGCGTGGCCTGCCGAGAGCCAGCCTCAAACCGTGCGTGCTCATGATTACCTCCGTACCTCAGTGTGGACATTGCACCCAATGTATAAAAGTGGGTATTTTTTTGGAAGGTGAACACCCCAGCCTCGATATCACACAATGCAAACACCCATATTATTAAATGTTAGGATGCTTCCAATGCTCCACCTTGGATAGGTGCTAAGAGCAAGTACAATAGGTCTAGTCAGCCAGCTATAAGCAGTACCACGTCACCAAAAATCTTTGCTGGAGGACAGAGAGGGAAAGAAAAAGAGGGAGCGGGCGGTCCAGCTACAGCCCGCTACAGCGCGAAAAACAAGAAAAGCAATCACATGCAGTGGTGTGAGCCGGCGTTCCTTTCGCTTGCACCAATCAAGAGTGTACTTTACATGCAAACATTAAATAGTACTAGCTAGCATACAACCAAACTATTGTATTAGTAGGCTTTTATAGAGGCTTTATGTGATGTGGCATTGGCATATAGCCAGTAGCAGGCTTTGTTATTAACC
The DNA here is from genome assembly GCA_902687465.1 of Secale cereale. Taxonomy (NCBI): domain Eukaryota; kingdom Viridiplantae; phylum Streptophyta; class Magnoliopsida; order Poales; family Poaceae; genus Secale; species Secale cereale. Next base: position 27,910,863 of record LR738709.1, on the reverse strand, counting down.
ATGCTCTAAGCATGCCAACAAGGTAAAAAATTCTATGTGGCATCATAATTAAGAGGAGTGAGAGGAGTTTGGTGACCCCAAAAGGAAACGGTGCTAGTCACGGGAACCTATACAGAACATTAAAAATAAAAAAATAGCCTATCCTTGCAAGACTTTAGTTGCTAAATAATTAAATGATGTAATCTTAGCAACAACAAGCTAAGCACCAATAAATTGGAGACTATAGTTGCTTAACACATTTAATGCTCTTAGCACCTGGCACCTTTGCATTGGAGGAAGCTTTAATACAAGTTCAAGTCGTCGAGCACCCGACAATAAAAGAAACAAACGGAAAACATGACACCAAGCAGTCAAACCCAAGGTTACGTAGATCATCCACATAAACTACGAGTGGGTCACGAGCTAAACTGGTTAAATAAACCATGTCTAACCTCAGCTGGACCCAGAGGTCATAAACACACGCGTGAATACTCGCTGCAGTGATGACCACATACAAATTTAAATCGTAGCTCCACAAATAAACCACAAATAATTAAAAACACAATTATTCCGGCAATTTCATATTGTCTCGAGAATGACACAAATTGCCATATGAATTTGGCCCTTCAACTTCTGATCATAGTTTCCTAACAAATTTGAAATACTCTTTGGCGGTGCTAAATTCCGTGTGGCACGAAATGTGTACCAGATGAAGGTATTAAACGAACATGACATACATAAATGATGAATTGTCTCCTCCTAATCATAGAAAACAATATTTTATCGTGTTATGGCAGTTACACTTAGCAAGGTTGTTTTTAGTAAGAACTACCTCCCACCGCAAAAAAAAAACATGAAAACACTGATCTTATAAGGAACCTTCATTTTTCAAATATTTTTTCAAAGAAAAATAGGTCTAAAATTTATAAGATCAACATACATAGATTTCATAGTGAAGACACCACTAGTGGTTAACCTCCACTGGAATTAATCTGTCATCTGAGTTAGATTAATTGACATCAACATAATCAAATTGACACACTTAGCCCAGTTGTCACCCAATAATGCCCTACATAATTAGATGTTCAAAGGGTTATCCATAAGAAAAGAAATCATTGAATCGTAATTTCTGAACACAACATTATACATGGTCGGGCATTGTAGAGCTAATGGAGTGTCACCCAACAAGATATCTTCCCCAAAACTCGTACATTGATCGTCATCAATCTTAATTAAAGGAACTTCTCTTAATTAAAATGGATGACTTGACATTCATCAAGCCCCTCCAAAATAGTGAATCGGTAGGCTTATGATCTACTTAGGATAACGTTTTGGATTTCAGGTATTTCTTATACAACAACTCTTGCCAAACACCTTCCTCGATAAGTAGGTTATACGACCATTTGCTGAGTAAGCACTTGTTCTCGATTTCGAGATTTTCAATATGCAACCCACTTTGATCCTTGGGCCTACAAAAAATGTCCCATTTAGCACGTCTTCCTCCTGCTTTTGCTCCTCGCATTGCCAAAAGAACATAGACCGATAAAAGTCTAGCCTTTTCAACACCACTTTAGGTTCTCAAAAATGGATGTCATGAACATCGGTAGACTAGTAAGTACATTGTTGATGATGGTAAGTCGTCCTCCATATGACATGAGCTTACTATTCTTAGTGCAGAGCTTCTTTTTGAAGTGTTCTTCAATAATGTTTCATTCCTTGATGAGAATCTAGAGGTACATAAACGGAAGGAATCCCACCTCCCAGCCAAACAGTTGCCTATACTGACTCACCTCCTCTCTGGCCTTACTAAAATAGAAGATTTTACTTTTGTGAAAATTAATTTTGAGACTTGAAGGTTGTCTGAAAAGACAAAGGATTAACTTCATATTAATTGCTTTTTGAAGGTTTGGCTATGAGAATCACTGATTGCCTGGAAACTTAGTGCTAATCTATTTAGAAAGCAAAGCCATTAGCTAAGCCTTATGCCTAGATTTAACCCTCTGAGGAAAAAAATGAAATGGCATGTACAAATTTTCCTCTCCAGGTTGCAAACCTAGGTCTCTCTACTCCTATGGTTCTAGGATCTTTAATAAGCCAAGTATTTCATGCTGCAACAATTCAAACATTAGAACAAAGGCCAAATTATTTCCCACCGTTGATGCAATGTTTTTGCTTGTTATAACATTGAAAATTGGAGGCTTGGACTTCTTTTATAATACATAAAGATAAGGATGAACCATATTAAAAAGCAAAATCATGCGTATTCACCTCCACATGATCGTCTCAGCCAGGGTGCCTTGTAAGTCTTGTATAAAGACACCTGGTGACAACATTAATGTCCTACCTAATTAAAATGAATAAGTGATCAATAAGTGATCATTCATAATCAAACCGAAGGAACCATTTTTGTGTATATGACGATCAATGTCACTTATGAATTGACATTTGTACAATAGTTTGGATTTTCATATTTCATTGGTTTATATACATGTTTGGTGCAACATCTAGTTTTTTTTGCGGCCATTCAAAGGTCAAAATTAATAAACCCTAAGAAGTTCATGGTGGTTAGTTCAATCACAAAGAGTTACTTTTCATGTTAGTCAACGCAATCCAGGCTAGGATCATAATAATCTCAGAACACCCATATTGGAGCGCAACGCTCCTACATCCTAGGGTGTAGGAGCATAAATGTAATATCGGTTGTTCTAGAGGTAGCACTGCTTGTTGGTTGTGCCATATTTTAGACAGTGTTTCTGAGTTTGTATTAGCAGACTGTAACTGTATTACATCGGAATAAAAGTCACAATTTCCCCGCAAACCCCCCCCC
>LR738709.1:27844946-27907939 GCA_902687465.1 Secale cereale | reverse complement strand
CCCCCCTCCCCCCCATTCTTGGTAGGTTGTATATAGATAATCATATAGGATGACCCACATTGCAGTGAAATTCTTTGATGAGAAAACGAGTGTGACAAGGAGAGAAGGGTAGACAATGGAGAGAGAAGTACACAAGAACAATTAAGTTCTGTTTCTCAACCTGTGGAGCATATATTCATAACCATGATTGAGCCCAAACCATGGCAAGTTAAGGCCGCCTACATTGGGAGTGTTAAATGCACATTGGAGATGTAAGTTCCTCAACAATTATGGTTTGCTACATTTTAATGAAAATAAATAGTACGTGATGTTTGGTGAAGCACCTTAAGTCTGCACATATATCATGTCTATAAATAGTAGATTGTTCCGTCATGTAGCACAAGTACTGCTCGAAACTACAACAGGAATGTGTGAGCCAACGGTGAACATTAAGGACAAGTCTACGAAGAGAGCAAAAATGGTCAATACATGAATCAGAAAATCGACTCCTGGTTAAATGCGAACATCTATTGGAAATGGGATACATTGGAAATTTGAGTCAGAGAATCGACTCCTGGTTCCTCACAGTGATATATGGAAACTCGACTGGATCGTGGAACTCATCTTTGTGGCAGGTTGGCAATTCTTTGGCACGGGAGACGAGGGAGGGCATCAATTTTGAGCTGGTGAGCCGACCATATCCTTGATGGACCGTTTCTCAGGAGTATAAGGTGTAGCTAGACATAGAGTGGTCAACTGTACATGAATCAGAAAACATCAGTGCTAATGCTGCACGAGAAGCACGGCCAATCCATGTATTCGGAGTGACACAAAACACCACGATTCTCGATTTCGTGGGTATAATTTCTCCATTTTGTACTATTGTATTGCAGCACCATAAAGTAATGAATCCGGTACTAATTACATCTACTTGTTGGTGAATCGTTAGAGCATCTCCAGCCGTTGGCCCCCTAGGAGGCGCGTAAAATCGCCGCCTGGGGCAAACCGGCGCTAAAACGCGTGATGGGACGGGTTGCTACCCAGTCGCCGCCCCACGACGGTTTTTCTTTTTTCAAAACGAAACCCAGCCCACAATCGCACAAACAAGGCGCAAATTTAAACAAACTTCGAAGAGTTCATCAAATATTTTACAAAAAATAAAATAAAAAAGAAAACACTAGGCCTGCCGCCGCCCTCGCCATTCCTCACACGCCAGCCGCCCGCCGCACGCCGCCGTGAAGCTCTACATGCCGAGGAGCTTGTAGAACTGCGTGTAGTCGCCGCCGCCGTCGTCGCCTCCTCGCTGGTCGTCCCTGCTGCTCCCCTGACCAGGGTCGCCGAGGCGCGGCTGGTTGGACGGCCCGGGCACGTGCTCGTCGTCGTCGCTGTCGAGGATCACCACGCCGTCCTCGTCCTCGCGGCCACGCCGGCGGGCAGCTATCTCCTACAGGGCGCGCGCGGCTCTGCCGGACCATCTCGTCGCGGAGGTAGTCGTCCCGCGCCCACTGGAGGGCGGCCTCGTCGGAGAAGCCTCGCTGGGCGATGGCCTCGTACTCCGCGGGGAGGCCGGACTCCACGTTCGCCCTGACGAGCCGGGCAGGGGTGGGGGAGGACTCGGCGATGCGGACGCTGTAGCTGCGTGTGCGCCGGCTGACCGGCGTGTCCTATGGCTCCGACTTGAAGGGGAGGAGGGACGGAGAGCTGGAGGAGCGGCCCGACGAGGAGGAGGACGCCGGGTCCATGCGCCTCGGCGTCCACGAGCTCCCACGCCGGCAGAAGAACGTGGGAGGCGCGGGGTACTCCAACCACGGCGTGTTGTCGGCCTCGATGTACTCGAGGACGGCCTCGAGCGTGCGGCCGGGCACACCCCACCACCGGCGGCGCCCGTCGGCGTTGTAGTTGCCGGATGGCATGATGCCGTTGGTGGCCGCGAGCTGCTCCTCGTGGCGGAGACGGAAATATGGTTCCCACAGCGGGCTGTCGGGGGTGTACCTCGGCCCTTCTCTCGCCGCCTGCGGCAGGGACGAACGGATGCGGGCGATCTCCGCACGCCTGGCCGCCCCGGTGGGCGGTGGTGGCACTGCGACACCGCCGGCGCTTATTCTCCACGCGCCGAGCACCCGCATGTCCGGTGGGACTGGGTCCTCGGCCTCATAGAGGAGCCGAGCCTCGTCCTCGTGAAGGTGGCGACGGCCGAAGCCGTTCGCCTCCGCGCCATTGTCTGGGAAGCGCTCGGCCATTGGGTGTGGTGGGAACGGCGAGAAGTGAGGAAGGAACGGGGCGTCGGCGGTGGAGAGCGAGGGAGGTGCGTGGCTCACCGGTGCGGGGAGGGGCATTTATATAGCCACGGCCGGGCGGCTCCCCGCGCGGCCACTGTGTGTACGCGTGGCGGGCGAGGGACGCGCGTCGCCGCGCCTTCACTACACCGCTCATGAGGCATCAGTGGAGGCTGGCCGGCGCGGCAGCGCGTGGCAGCTTTGGCATTGATTCCCCCTACGGGAACTGAGGCGGTAAGGACGACGAAGCGATGAGAACAGCCGAGTTGCTGCCAGGGAGGGCCCGCCGATTTTCATGCCAAAAATGCTTCGGCCGGCGCCCCCAAGCGCTCCCAGTGCGCCGGGTTCGGCCTGGGTCCGCCAGCGCCAATTTCGGCCCGAGCCGGCGAAAAAAGGGCCGTTGGAGGCGGGACTGGGCCGATTCTTCGGCACCGACGGGAAAAAATTGCCTGGGGGCCTTGTTGGGGGTGCGGCTAGAGATGCTCTTAGAGATTGTGTAACCAAGCTTCTTTGATGAACCTGCATTGTTCTTTGCTTGTGCGACCCATTAACGAAAAAGTCATATGCCCCACTAATAAATAAAGTCATATGGCCAAACCAATACAAGGTGATGAGGGAATCCTCTTACAAAGCAGATAAAACATAAAGAAGAGAAATCTGGATAACCCACACCCATCAAGACACACCCAAATCCAAAATCTATTCCAATTCAAAATTAAAATACCGACTAGATATAACTTCTTCAAATAAATAAATAAAAATGTTCAATGGGTTTGAAATAATCACTAATTATTTTTCATGTAAAAACCAACCTCTTTTGGATATTTGAAGTGCCCTTAACCTATTTAAAATTGGACCAATACCATTAAAATCATGTATAGTATTTTTGTGCTAAATATTAGATTTAAGCAAATAATTTTACTATATAATAGAAATGTAAATCAAAAAATAGAAAAAATAGGTATATAAAGAAAAGATAAAGGAAAGAAGAGCACTATGCACATAAGGCCTACTGCTATAGTACCAGGCCGGCCCACACTACAAGGATACCCCCTATAAAGCAACACATATTCTACAACATTCTGACTATACGTTGTATAATTCATGTTAGATACGGATATAAGCGGTGCAACATATGCGTTGCTGACTTATAGCTCGGGACCTATTTTAGTGCAACAGATCTTATATGTTGCCATGTATTTGTTGCAAATTATATCTATTACAAGTTTATAAGACCAAAAATATATATAATTAAAGCTAAAAATTAATGCAGTGCGAAAATAAAAATTAATTAGACACGCCAGTACACATAATGATTGTGGCGCGAAAATCTGTGCTAACAGTCAAAGCAAAACCAAATCCCACGAAGTGCACCCTATCCAGATTACTATTCCCCTTCATATCCGGATCTCCTCCAACTCGGACACAAATCAATCATCCAATCTCCTCTCGTTGAGCAGGAAGGCTGGAAGGCGGACGGACAGCGGCTGGAAGGCGGCGGCAGACTGGGGAGCGGCGGGAAGGCGACGACGGACAGGGAGCGGCGGCTTTGCGGGCAGCGCGGAAGGGAGAAGCAGCAAGGCCGCGGTAGGAAGGTTGCTCGCATCCCCTGCTCCTCCGGCCGCCCCTCCATCCTGCCTGCGTGCAGCGCGCTGCTCCTCCGGCCGCCCCTGTTCTACCTCGCCATGTATGAGGGCGAGACTAACCTCCGAGGTAAAGCTCCCTCCCTCCTTCCCGTCTATTCTCATCCAGTACCTTTAATCATGGGCACATCGACACATAGGCCGTGGAATGGAGGGGGTGAGAGAGAGAGGAGATTCGGGCTTGTTACAGTTTCAGAGCGTACCATCTCAGGCTATATTCAGTTGTTTCATATTTGGGATTTGTATCCACCAGGGAATTGATCACCATGGGGTTTGAGTGAAACCTCTGTCTCACTCTAATCCCTGTTGTGGTTTGTCCCCTATCCCTGTTAATACTCCCTGTCCACTTCATTGATGTTCGGTTGGTCAGGGATTGAATAGAATCTGTACACGAATTCAGGTCAAACTTTGCAGTAAGTAAACATTCATCTTCCCGTCGAAGGGGCCATGGCTTAGAGTGCCGATTTTGAGCTCTTAGCTAGCAGCAGGTTTCCTGTTAGTGCCCCCGACTCGCTTTGTCTCTCTGTCCCTTTACAGTTTTATCAAGTTCCTCTCTAGGTTTCTTGTTGGAAGAAAGACTCTGTATTTCCGTTAAGAAATTAATGGAAAGGGGCGAGGCCCGGTTGGGAAAAAATCTTCCTGTCGAAAGAAAAGTAAACATGCATCTTTGGATTCAGTTTGTACAGGGAAGGCTTTATATATTCAGAGAATGTAGTGTAAGCATTGCCTGAGTAAACATTCATCAATAATAAGAATAAGGAAAAGATTATATGCTTATACAGAAAATCTAAAAGAGTCTTGAAAATATATAACACATGTCTGGTAAACTAAACGACGACTTTGAGAATCTATATAGAGTAGTACTCTGAATCTAGTGATTTTTATCCTAATCTGAATAAAAAGGACAAGATGAGATATGATTACATGCACACACCCTTCTCTTGTATAATGGTTGGTTCGTGCACCAGCTAAGGATTGACGACTGCGCGGTGTTGATCTCCCTTGTTCCTTTCTTCCTTCTCAGTTTAGTGCAGCAAGCAATTGATTTGTTGATTTCATTCCTTGATGTGGAGCTAGTTCCATGTTGACATTTGGTGCTTCGGAGTTGAAATGCAGCATGAAGCTTGGCATAGTGCATTCCATTTGAATTCTAGTCTTGCAGCGTGTTTGTTTATTTGTTGATATGTGATAACTGACAGCCCCCAACCTTGTTCTTTGAGGCTCAGAAGAAAAATGATGCATCTGGTCGATCACATACCACTAATAATCATAGTGCTTGCTGTCAGTTATTTGAGTCGTTCATGTATGTGCATTGTAATGGCTCCCTTGCTATTGTTTGGTTTCTTTACTAGCTAGGAGTCGCGGGATCTTTACGATCACATTGAATTCACATGCTATTGCTAAGACGGATCCTGATTGATCCTTTGTTATTTGTGTAAGAGGGGCTCAGTATAGTTATCAAATGATAGTTGTGCTAAACAGACTTAGTTTGTGTAGACTTGTGAATTTCTCTAGTCTAATTCATACTGGTAAAAAAGCAGAGGATGAACCTATTGTATTTGCCAATCAAGTTGGCCAAGTGTTCTACGTGGATGGGTATGTTTATCCAGGATGGTCAATTGTTTTGAAGATGAAGACTCGAGATAATTTTCTACCAGCAAATTCTTTGAGGTTTTTGATAGTGCCCATCACAAACAAAATAGTATGAGCAGAGATATAGAGGGAGAAACTGTAGATGTTGCGATAGTGCCAAGTGATGACACGGTACCTCAATTAAGGTCAGCTTCCAATGTGATTCTGTTATTTACATTCTTAGTATCAATGCTGCAACTTATGCCATTTTGGAAATGAAACTTACTACTGTATTGCTTCTGCATGCAGATTTGATGGATAATGAAAAGGTCACCTATCTGAAAATGCGGAGCCTAGTTGAAGTGACGAATTCATTAGTGTTATTTGCTATTTTTTCTTTGATGTGCATGTACTTTATAATTTGGACAAGAAGATTTGTAGGTGTGACAGGCCTAAAGTGTGAAATACTTGATCCAAATTACGTTGGTGTTGGTTGTTCTCTTTCCAATATATCATGAGTTGCATTGTCTATGAAGTAGATTGATAATTACATATTATTCTTACACATGTTCATATGTACCAACATCTGGGTTGTTGCTTATCTCTTAAACAACATAGAAGTGTTAAATAGGGCCAGGTTCAAGATTCGTCAGGGTTGATTTTTTGACAAAATTTCCTACGGCATGCATAAATTGAAACAAAAAGCAAAATTAAGCAGCGTTGGGCTTTGAATCGTAGACTTGAAGCTGGTGAGGAGAGCAGCCTCTACCACTTAGTTAACTTAACAACCTCGCAACAATGAGGATTTCTCCTTTATTTCATAAGAAAAGTTTAATATTTTCCCACAAAAAAAGAAAAGTTTAATATTACAAAAATTGCAGAACGAAACACAAATATTTCGTTCTCCCTCGAAATCTTCAAAATGGAAATTTCGTCGATTGTTTCCTTGCATCGATCCCCTTTTCTGCTGGTGATGGGAGTAGGTGTGATCGATTGAAGCCTTTAAATATGGCGATTTTTATAGAAATATTACGAGGTCACAAAATAATAAGGCATGAAAGAAGAATGATTTTATACATTTTTATAATAAATTAATGGTATTCGAACACACATATACAATTAAGTCCGCGCAACCAAATTATCTCCAACCGGCACCAAAGCCAGGAGAGGTTTGCGTGCGTCGGACTCATGCTTATGTACGCGGTCTCACAAAATCCCTCTCCCCGCGCAAACCGCTCTTGAAACTACGATCGTGCATCGATGATCAGCCACTCCATAGTGGACGCGACTCGATGACCTTGATGCCGACAAGATCAACCAGATAGGACGAGAGGGCGGCGCCGCTTCAATGTGGACACGACGACCGAAAATCCTACTTCGGGCGCCGCACTCATTGAAGCAGCGTTGGTCCACCCGCCTGGGCTAATTAGGCAGGGACCGGCGTCAGCCACTCATCTCATCTCTGCCCCTCTCCGCATAACCCTAGGATTTTATCTGATCATTTGCTACACCGACGAGATGAGCAAGTCAGGATCTTCCAGATGGTTCTTGACGCCAGCAGAGGGATCTTCATCGTGGTGTTGCCGCGCGTGGTCTTTTGGCCCGCCATCCTCCTCTGTGTCGTCGAAGGAGGAGGATGTCGTGCTCTCCTCGGACGAGGAAGAGCTGTAGAAGTCGCCCCTCCTCGCCAAGGTTGCCGCAACGGACGAGGAGTTCCAATGAAAGCTCGACCTCCCCCGTCACTGTGGTTCGACGCCACCCTCGCCGTTGCCGTCGCCTCCTTACCACTATCATTCCCACCATGTCGTTGCCCGGTCGCCGAGAAGCAGGAGCCATACCTTACACTCGCAAACGCGCTCGGGCACCTCATGCATTACCTCGGACCTGGTTGTGGGATAATGTTGTCACAGTGCCGTGATGGCGAGCAAGTCGGCGGTGTGGGAGGTGGAGTTGTGGGACCAACGCATCGTGCATCGCCCTGCCGCGTTTGAGACGTCGGATGTCACATTACACTGGATACTTGTAAATGCCTCATTCGTAGAGGCCTAGGTCATCGACTGGTCCAAGATCACTGTGGAGACGTCTGCGCGGCACCGGCGCCGCCTCAACGACCAACTGGTCAAGATCGGCGTGGCCAAGTCAATGCACATCGCCACCCTCGTCGCAGACAAGGGCAAGGGAAGGGGTAGACGGAATGGGGTGGCGTCTGCGGCCAACGTTGCCTTGCGCGCGACGGCAGAGGAAGTCGAGGGGCAACGCCGCAAGCGGCAGGTCGCGGCCAATTAGGCCCGGTTTGAGCAATGTAAATCATTTTTACTTCACCCATCTTGCACTAAATTTGTACAAACATAGAAGAAGAATGCTTTGTTTGGAACAAATATATGTACAAGTGCCTGTCACGGGCCAAATGATAATAATGATAATAATAATTATTACTTATTTCGTTTCAAATTGTAACCCCCTCGTATTTATTTTTAGGTGTCGCACCAATTTTTCCCGTCCCTCCATTCTCTCCCGCCAATCGCAACTAATCTGGTCGAAAAAAAATGTAAATACGCGCGCTTCATTACCATGGCCCCACCGGTCATACGAATCAAGGACGGAGACTAAACATCAGGTCTCGTTCATGCAAAAAAAAAAAACAGGTCTCGCGAGGAGGTAACTGCGCCACCAAAATCGGAAACCTCCCCCATATCGACACAGTTCCCTTCCTCATCTCGTACAGAGTTCATCGCACGTCTGGCGGCCGGTGGCGGACGCGTCACCACGAGCTGAGCAAGGTTAGTTCCCGACATACTCTCCCACAATTCGTCCTCTCCTGCTCCTTAATCTACCGATCTGTGCTCTTAATGAATTCACATCTTCCTGCCAGGCAAATCCGGCTGGTAGATTCTCCAAATCCGGTTGAGAGGTCGTGGCAACAATCGTTTGAATTCATCTAGTCGGTGCCCTGCTCCCTATCGTCCCATCTCATTGCTGTAATTCATATTCACCCTATTGGTTGTCAGCTGATATTTTTCACCCACCAATTGATATACAGAGAGATTACGATTCTAGTTTAATCTGACATTGATTCATATGTTTTGTTTACTCATTGCAAAAGTTACCTTTCTTTATAGTATAGCAAAATCCTTATGTTCTGCACTGGGATTACCCTCATGGATCCTATCCAAATTCTTATCTTTGGTGTCTCTCCCAGATTGAATTGTAACTTGTCAAATCTGGGTGTGCTATATACTACACAGCATGTTTGGCTATCTTAGGGAAGGGGAATGGGAATTAGTGCTGGGAGTTTAAGTTTACTACAGTGTTAATTAGGCTTGGGAAATAGATTTTGACTCGTACACAATTTGATTTGATTTGACTACTTGCGAGAATCGAGAGTGAGAGTGGGTACAGTAGACATGAAAACGCATTAGTCTACTGTTGCACATAACATTTGGCCTAATTAAATACGACAGCTCTGATTGTCATTAAGCACATTCATACAACTAGCAGAAAATACACTCCTCAGACCTGGCTTTCAATCTCATATGACTAGATTCATGTTTAAGATCTAGGTCGATCTGAAGGGAAAAGTTACAAGAATTAGAATTCGTTGGCACAATCCAATTAGATGGATGCAAATTAAAAGAAATAATCTAACCCATTAGATGCCAGTGCTGATGAGAAATCAATTATGAATAGATTAAATGATCGTAGGGGGTGGCGAGCACATTAATATCTCATCTTTTGAGCTATGTATTCCAATCAGTGAACTCGCCTTTCAGTAATACAAGCCAGCTCCGACTCATTACTGAGTTGCTACTTTTATTCAGTGAGGATTAAGGAAGAAACATTTTCAGGCTTATTCGCTAGATTGCAGCGGCAATACTTACTTCAATATATGACTGTTTTAGCTAAAATCTAAATTAGTCATCTTCACATCTGAGGAGATGGCTGTCATAAGGTCAAGTACGACCATAGACTATGGATCAGTGAGGATGTCTGTAAGGTCAGTCTTAATTAGTAGCATCAACGGCAATTTATGCAATATCTAATCCTTTGAGCTATATTCCATTTGTCGACAATCTTGTTACACCGTTTGTCTATAGTTCTAGTGGTTGTGAGTATCATCTGATTATACCTACTCTGTATTGAATTAACGTTGGTCATTGTCATGTTGCAACAGATATGTCACGGACAAGAATATATGATGGAAGGAACCAACTGAACATCATAATTCTGCTGAAAAAGATCTCGAATCATCTAATGTCCATGAAAGAATTACTAATGATGAAGAAAGCTTCACAGACTATGTGATGTTGATGCTGACGAAAATGAAGATGGTAAGGTTGGTGCTTATTCCTTACTGTTTGCAATTACATATACAATACCCATAACTTGATGTGTATCATTTTATCCTAGAACAAAGAAACTATGACTTATGACGGTGGCAGTGCACGGCAACTAAGAAAATGTTATACTACAAACAAGGTATCTTTGTAGTCTCATTTATAAAATTATGATCAAACTTCTAGTGATTCCATGTTTGTGTGTTTACTTGGGGCTATCAAAATGATGTCCAGAACCAATAAAGTTTTGATCAGAATTTCAGTGCACGGCAAGGGGAGATATATTCTGCTGCACATAAGGTATATTTCCATTACCATATACAATATGATCCAAATATATTGCTTCGATGGTTATGTATCTACTGGTCGTCTTAGTATCAGAATGTTATTCACAGCAAAGAAAATTTGCTTGAGAATGTCGGTGCACGTCAGGGAGAAAAAACTTCTGTTGCAAACAAGCCGGTATCTTTTCATAATCACATACAAAATTGTGTTCAAACTATAGTGCTAGCTTTTTTAATTTGTTTATCACTTCTTTACTATCAGAATGTTGTTCAGACCAACAAAAACAACAAACGGTATGATGCACACAGTAAGAGAGCCAGTGAAGTACCTGTAAAAGTGCTCAAATTTATGTTCCCTGTTTTGACTTTGTTTTGTCATGGATGATGAGGATGGTAATGCCGAAGGTAACTTCGATTTTCTCTAACAGGCAGGAACTAAAGTATTCTTGAAGAGCCTGAAAAGCATAACACGAGGTAGCTCTTACTACAACTGTAAATGGCGATCCTAAATATAAACTTGATAGTGCTGAAATTAGAAATGTGTTTTGGGTCGTGCATGTTGATATGGCACTTGTGAAAACTGGAAATTTGGTATGGAGCTGCAAAACCTGCAATACTCTCGGTAATTTAGAAAAAACACATGTGGCATGACCTTCAACCTTCGTATATGACTAATACCTTGCCTCTATTACAAGCATCATGTTAATGCATTGTGTGTTAACAGTTCATTTTGTTTTCGTGTTTGCAGATGCAAAAGATAAATGGATGAGTATATGGGTGTGTGGCAAGGACATTGTAATGATGATGTTGATGTTCCAGTTCATGATGATGATGATGGATGCTTTCACTTTTAGTTGTAGGGATGTCAAAATTCCTCTTAGATGTTCCTCGGTTTAACTTTAGTTAATTAAGTTGTAGAGATGTTGATGGATGCTTTCAGTTTTAGTTTCGCTGTCAAGAAAATGGTGAGAGTATGCATCACATTTGGATGATGTTCCTCTTGTAATATCCACTATTGTAATCCAATAGTTTTATCTAATATATGATTTCTTCCTCTCATCAGTATATTCTCTGATTTTACTTTACTTGAAATACATATTTATCACCATTATGTGGAGCATTAATTTAATTGATGGCAATATGTATAATAATAATTCACATTATATATGTACCACCACTTGAAGTGTTGGATTGTAAAAAAAAACACTTGAAACATTGGAAATTGTTCGTTGGCAAGCAATGGGATTTTTAATCTTGTACATTATAAGCACCAACATATAAAAGTGTTGTAGAAATCCATTTTATCTGTTGTACTCTTGCAACGGTCCCTTTTACCAACGGCAATATAAGCGTTGCATTATGCCCTAGCAACACTGGATAAGGCAACGTATCCCAAATCGTTGGTAAAGACACTAGCAACACATATATGGACTTTTAGATACGGAAAAATGCGTTGCTATAGGGGGGTTCATGTTGTAGTGCCACCACAATGCCACCTCTACCTTCCTGCTCATCTCCATCGCGCTGGAGGTAGAGCGCTCGTTCACGTTGCCGATCGTACACGCGTCAAGCATCCGCGACTTTGAGGAGGGGATAAGTACGCCCTCGACACCCTCTACCCCGGTGACAAACCCTAGAATGTTTGTTCCCCCTCGCTCACCCTGTCCCTCTTTGTTTTACTCACCAGAGCATGCTCGTCGCCGGGCCCTCTTCTTCGTCGCAGCCAAGGTTGTCATCGAGCCACTCGAAGCTATCCAGGAGGGGCGCCATCAGCATCTTCGTCATTCACGCCCTCGGGTCCGAGCTGGGGAGCCGTCAATACTCGCCATCGGGTCGATTTCCTTGACACCGCCGCCGCATCTGGACGATAAGTGTGGATCGTCCGGCCATCCCCCGAGCCTTCCGACCGTGTCCACGAGTTCCCTCTGTGAGCTCCTCCTCCGACCTCCCCTTCCTCAACCTTGATTGTCGCCATAGTCACACTGATACGTCCAAAATGTATCTATAATTTCTGCTTGCTCCATGCCACTTTTGGGTGATATTTCTATGATATTCATACACTTCCATACACTTTTGATCATATTTGGACTAACTTACTAATCCAGTGCACCCCAGTGCCAGTTTCTGTTTTCGGCTGTTTTTGTATTTCAGGTTTTCACGTTTCGAGAACTGCCCAGAAAAATCCAGAAAAATTATATAAAAAATCAGCGAACCGGAAACAACACTGCGTCCGAAGGGCAGCCAGGGGGGGGGGGCACAGGGGCTCCAGGCGCCCTGTGGGCGCGCCCCCCCCTGGGCCGCGCTGGGGGGGCGCCTGTGCCCCCCGAGGCTCCCTCGGTGCCCTACTTTGGCATATATTTAAAGGGTCCTCCGTAACCCTCAGAACAGGACTTCTTTTCGCGATCCCATCTCTGTTCCGCCGCCGCCGCCGCTTCCAAGATTGGGAGCACCAGGAGAACTCTTCCCGGCACCCTGCCGGAGGGGAGGATCACCACCGGGAGCTTCTCCACCACCATGGACGCCTCCCGGATGACTCGTGAGTAGTCTCCCTTGGACCATGAGTCGATGACCAGTAGCTATGTGATGTTCTCCTCCCGTTCTTGTGCTTCACTAATTAGTCCTCGTGAGCTGCCCTACATGATCGAGGCATCTATGTAATCCTTATGCTGTTGCTATGTTGAGTTTGCTGGGATCCGATGGATTATGAGATTATGTTCAGATTGATCTTGAGTAATATATTTGATTCACCTCTTTTATATTTTAGTTCATAAGTAATTCTTGCATGTTCTCCGTTGTTATTTATTGCTTTGGCCGAGTAGTAAGTAGTGACTCCAAGAGGGAACGTTATGCTCGATTGTGGGTTCATGCCCCTCGATGACTAGCTTGAGTGACAGAAACATGAGTCTAGGGGATGTGCTGTTGCCACAAGGGGGAAAACAACGGTGCTTGTGCCCACGGGTGCAAGGATTGTTTACTTTACGCAAAGTTCTTTTAATGCAGTTGTCTGTTGCATTGAGTTTACACTATGGATAGGACTCGCAACTTAATACCAGCGAGATGTTCTGGATAGATATCTCAAGGTGGATGATTAGTAGTAGATATTGATGGATTTCGGTCTACTTACTTTGGCGTACCGCCCATGCTTTGAACCTCAACCTTTCTTGCAATGTAATCAGCATTGGTTTGCGTTCGTGGTCCTGTCAATTGCCCAGCTGTAATTTGTTTACCTCACATAGCTGTTTTATCGTCTTTTGGGAGAGAGACATCACTAGTGAACATCATGAGACTCCGGTCCATATTACCATCATTGATCACATCCACTATTTACTTTTCGCTATTTACTTACTATTGCAAAACACTATCTATCACTACTATCATATTGCTTTTAACCCTTTGTGAACTACAAGGCCGGAGAGATTGACAACCTCTCTGTACTCGTTGGGAGCAAAGTTATTTGTATCTGTGTGCAGGTCCACGTTGATTGCTAATTGCGCCGTTAGCAATTGACACCTACTTGTTGAACCTAGGAGTCTCTGGGGATTCGATCCTTGGCATATTTGCTAGGGGAAAACACTTCTACTTACTGCATCTTACACCTTCCACTTGGGGTAACCAACGAGGGGTTCGAGGCCCATCAAGGAGTATTTTCTGGCGCCGTTGCCGAGGACTCCACTCTTCAGTATAGGGGAGTTGCATGCTATCTTTTACCTTTGCTTTTTAGTCTTGTTAGTTTACTTTTCATTTTTGCTTTAGTTCCTTTTATCGAAAATCACAAAAATAGTTATCATGTTCTTTAGTTATCATTATGTCGGGTCCTTTTGTCTTTGACGAGGCAGAAGTTCTCACCTTTAAACAAAGAGGTGGGGAAAGTTTGAAAGATGCTTGGTATAGAATTAATGATTCACAAAAAAGAGCCACCAAGAAGCAACCTACTACTATCTTACTTAGAAATTTGTATGTTGGAATTACTTCTTGGAATAGGTTTATTCTAGATACTGCTATCAATGGGAATTTCCTAGAGGCCCCAGTTTGGGAGTCTCTTAGTATTATTGAAGATCTTGTTGGGAGTCCCCCTGTTGTTAGCATTCGAGAGGACATCACCCTAGCTCACATTATGAAAAAACTTGAAAAATAGAGCTAGAGATGCCAAGCACTAATAAGATGAATGAGTTGGATCGTAAGATCCAAGGGAATTTGAATAGACTTGATAGCTCCATGCATAAAATTTTCAAAATTTTGGAGACCGTCAAATTCCATGATTCTGACTCTTCTAGGATGGACAAGATTGAGGAAATATTTGATACCTTAGAAACTACTTTCTCCTCGATCAAAACCGGAAAGGTAGAAACTCCGGCAAAGAGGGAGCCTAAGTTCGTTCACGTTCCAAAGGCTCCCCGTTCTAAAAGCAATCCACCTATTGCCAAAGGGGTTGAAACTGTAAAGACTTTGGAAGAAACACCTATCGTTGATGAATTTATAAATGAATCCTCCCTTGACTTTTATCCTTTTGGTCTTCTACCTAGAAGTATCTCTATGAGGCCTTTATTTGAGAGTCCTCTTAAGACTAGTTGTATTATTGAAGAGCTTTTTGATGATCTTGATGATGGTTCAATTGATACAACTTGATCTATGCATTATGCCTAGCTTAAAGGCATAAAAGAAAGCGCTTTTGGGAGGCAGCCCATATGAATAAATTTTTTGCTTTCGTTGTGTCTTGATGTTGTTTACTGCTGTAGCATCATCATTGTATCTTTGCTTTTCATATTTGTGCCAAATATAGCCTCTGATTGCTAGAAAGTTCAAAAGTTGTGAGGTGCTGTCCAGGAAACAGATTCTGTCCTTGGATAGAAAAATTCGTATAAAATCACCAGATCATATTTTTAGTCTGAATTTTTTCGACAGCGTTCTCTATATAATTGTCTTTCGTGCGTCAGTTCTGAGTTTTTTTATTTGAGTTGTAGAAGTATCCCGAACAGGTCAATTACTGCCTGCTGTTCTGTTTTTCACAGATTCTGTCCTGTTTTGCCTTACCTTCACTTTGCAAATTAAGAACTTGCTTTTTCTTTGCAAAAACCTTTTGGCAATCTTGAGAAACAGTAGAACTTCAAGAATATCCTTATTTCCAGCAAGGTATAATTATTTTATTAAGGGTACTAACCTCGCTAATCAGATTATGATGAGTTATGTATGAAGGGAGTTTTCAAGTGTGCGAGGGAAGATGATAAAAAGTTTTAGGAGTGTCAAGCGCTCAAGCTTGGGGATGCCCCCGTGCAACCCCAAGAAATATTCAAGGAGACTCAAGCGTCTAAGCTTGGGGATGCCCCCGTGCATCCCCTTCTCCATCAACATTATCAGTTCGTCTTTCGTTTCGCTATATTTTTATCACTTCATATGTTATGTGCTATGCTTGGAGCGTCTTGCTTTTAGTTTTCTTTTTAGTTTTTCATAATGAGTCGGAACCCAGCATTCCTTTATGTGGGAGAGAAACACGCTCCACCTCTACCTAGAACATTACATAGAATTTTCATGTCTATCTATGTTGTGTGTGTTCTTTATCTTTTAATAGCTACTATCATACTCTGCTCTTAGTATTCATGCTTATCTTTTCAAGAGCTTTTATTTAGTTGGTTGCTTGAACTCTCTTTAATTACCATGCTCACCTTATTAAGAGAGTTTGCTTCCGTTGCACGGGTTAATGTGTCTATGATAAAGATGCTACTTTCATGATGGTGCTTAGTAGTTCAGGTTTTCTTTTGGTTAATCTCAAATAGCTGGGGGGTTCCCAATGTGTTATTGGAATACCAACTTGGTTTGTTTGCCTATGATGTGGTATGGTTTAGTAATATCTTCGAGAATTTATTTTGATTGACTTGGCGTATGCTCACGCATATTCAAGACTGTAAAGAAAGTCTGTCAAGCCTTGATGATCTTTTGTTTCTAAGTAGCGATATAACTACCATGCCTGATTCAATATTGCTTTGTCGCTCTGCATGATTATGACCGTCATTGCTCTCTTAGTTGGTCGCTCCCAGTCTTTTGCTAACCTCCACCTGCACTAAGCAAACTAACCATGCAATACACAGCTCAGGGGAAAGTAGCCTAAAAACTATTGTGGTAAAGAATATGTTGCCTATGTATCTTATTTCTTATGAGTTGCTTGCTGAGCGGTAACCATGTTTCTGGGGACGCCATCAACTGTCACACTTTTGTTGAATATCATGTGAGTTGCTATGCATGTTCGTCTTGTCTGAAGTAAGGGTGATTTACCGTGGGTTGAATTAATATGCATATTGTTAGAGAAGAACATTGGGCCGCCAACCAAAGCCATGCATCATGGTGGAAGTTTTAGCTTGGACCTTAATCCTCAATCTCTCATGAGAATATGCTTATGCATTAAAGAGGAGTCCATCATCTATTTTCTATGTTGTCCCGGTATGGATGTCCTCAAGTTGAGATTTATCAAAAACGAGAAATCAAATGCGATCTATCTCCTTGGACCTTTGTACAGGTGGCATAGAGGTACCCCTTTGTGACACTTGGTTAAAACATATGCAATGCAATGATAACCCATGGGGATCCGAGCTAATTAGGACAAGGAGCGAGCACTATTGGTATTCGATGCATGAGGCTTGCAACTTATAAGATGTATTATACATGACACATATGAAGTACTACTACCGTTGACACAATTGCTTCCATGTTTTCAAAATAAAAAGCTCTAGCACTTAACCTTTCTTTTACCTTTATGTTGAAGCACCAACTACTGAGAGCATGATTGTCATTCTAAGTGTAATGTGCATTGTCCCAAAGTAGCATTGTCTTTTGCATGATTGTGATATCGTTTATTCTGAAATGATTGTATCTAGTCATCACTTAAACCTTGAAGGTGCCCTTGCATTTATGTTTTGCATCACTAAAGGGGGCAAGCTAGATATCACTTTATCATATTTGCACATCATGTTCATTGCAAATCTTTTTGATGTTTCAGTTTCATGTCGTAAAACTTTCAGTCATTTGTGATTTTCTCTTGAGACAACTTAATTACTATAGAATCATTGTCTCAGTAAGCTTTTGTCATATGACTATGAGAAAGTCCTATATGGTTAATAGCATGTCACCACAGAAATTATTCTTGTTATCATTTACCTACTCGAGGACGAGCAGGAATTAAGCTTGGGGATGTTGATACGTCCAAAACGTATCTATAATTTTTGCTTGCTCCATGCCACTTTTGGGTGATATTGCTATGATATTCATACACTTCCATACACTTCTGATCATATTTGGACTAACTTACTAATCCAGTGCCCCCCAGTGCCAGTTTCTGTTTTCGGCTGTTTTTGTATTTCAGGTTTTCACTTTTCGAGAACTGCCCAGAAAAATCCAGAAAAAATATATAAAAAATCAGCGAACCGGAAACAACACTGCGTCCGAAGGGCAGCCTGGGGGGGGGGGGCACAGGGGCTCCGGGTGCCCTGTGGGCGCGCCCCCCCTGGGCCGCGCTGGGGGGGCGCCTGGGCCCCCCGAGGCTCCCCCGGTGCCCTACTTTGGCATATATTTAAAGGGTCCTCCGTAACCCTCAGAACAGGACTTCTTTTCGCGATCCCATCCCTGTTCTGCCGCCGCCGCCGCTTCCAAGATCGGGAGCACCAGGAGAACTCTTCCCGGCACCCTGCCGGAGGGGAGGATCACCACCGGGAGCTTCTCCACCACCATGGACGCCTCCCGGATGACTCGTGAGTAGTCTCCCTTGGACCATGAGTCGATGACCAGTAGCTATGTGATGTTCTCCTCCCGTTCTTGTGCTTCACTAATTAGTCCTCGTGAGCTGCCCTACATGATCGAGGCATCTATGTAATCCTTATGATGTTGCTATGTTGAGTTTGCTGGGATCCGATGGTTTATGAGATTATGTTCAGATTGATCTTGAGTAATATATTTGATTCACCTCTTTTATATTTTAGTTCATAAGTAATTCTTGCATGTTCTTCGTTGTTATTTATTGCTTTGGCCGAGTAGTAAGTAGTGACTCCAAGAGGGAACGTTATGCTCGATTGTGGGTTCATGCCCCTCGATGACTAGCTTGAGTGACAGAAACATGAGTCTAGGGGATGTGCTGTTGCCACAAGGGGGAAAACAACGGTGCTTGTGCCCGCGGGTGCAAGGATTGTTTACTTTACGCAAAGTTCTTTTAATGCAGTTGTCTGTTGCATTGAGTTTACACTATGGGTGGGACTCGCAACTTAATACCAGCGAGATGTTCTGGATAGATATCTCAAGGTTGATGATTAGTAGTAGATATTGATGGATTTCGGTCTACTTACTTTGGCGTACCGCCCATGCTTTGAACCTCAACCTTTCTTGCAATGTAATCAGCATTAGTTTGCGTTCGTGGTCCTGTCAATTGCCCAGCTGTAATTTGTTTACCTCACATAGCTGTTTTATCGTCTTTTGGGAGAGAGACATCACTAGTGAACATCATGAGACTCCGGTCCATATTACCATCATTGATCACATCCACTATTTACTTTTCGCTATTTACTTACTATTGCAAAGCACTATCTATCACTACTATCATATTGCTTTTAACCCTTTGTGAACTACAAGGCCGGAGAGATTGACAACCTCTCTGTACTCGTTGGGAGCAAAGTTATTTGTATCTGTGTGCAGGTCCACTTTGATTGCTAATTGCGCCGTTAGCAATTGACACCTACTTCTTGAACCTAGGAGTCTCTGGGGATTCGATCCTTGGCATCTTTGCTAGGGGAAAACACTTCTATTTACTGCATCTTACACCTTCCACTTGGGGTAACCAACGAGGGGTTCGAGGACCATCACACACACACCCGACGAGGACACCATGGTCGGAGCTCCGCGTGCTGTGACGCCCCCGATTTGACCGTACACCAATCATGCACGCAAGTGTGCACGACCAAGATCAGGGACTCACTGGAAGATATCACAACACAACTCTAGACACAAATTAAAATAATACAAGCTCGAAAATACAAGAGTCAGCGGAAGCAATAATATCTGAGTACAGACATGAGTTAAACAAGTTTGCCTTAAGAAGGCTAGCACAAATGTAGCTACGATAGAAAAGCAAAGGCCTCCTGCCTGGGACCTCCTAACTACTCATCGAAGCCAAACTCCACGTAGAAATATCCTCAGGATCCTCTGGGTCATGGACTCCACCATCTTGTTGCATCATCCGAGAAGAAGGGACAAAAGGGGAAAGGGGGAGCAAAAACCATGAGTACTCATCCAAAGTACCCGCAAGCAATTATCTACACCACATATGCAATGATATATGTGTAAAGGGGTAATATCTGTGGACCGAACTGCAGAAGGCCAGAATAAGAGGGGGATAGCTAATCCTATCAAAGACAACGCTTTTGGCAGCCTCCATCTTGTAGCAGTAGATGAGAGTAGCTGGAAAGTAACAAGTATCCTCGCTTCTCGCAGCCTCCGTCTTGCAGCAGTAGAATATAATAGATGGTAAGTTCACCAAGTAACATCGTATAGCATAATCCTACCTTGCGATTCCCCCCTCGTCGCCCAGTGGGAAAGCGATCACCGGGCTGTATTTGTTACTGGTAAGGGTGTGTTTTATTAAGTATCCGGTTCTAGCTGTCATGAGGTCGGAGTACAACTCCGGGTCGTCCTTTTACCAAGGGACACGGCTATTCAAATAGATTAACTTCCCTGCAGGGGTGCACCACATTTCCTAGCACGCATGATCCCCTCTGGCCGGACACGCTTTCCTGGGTCATGCCAGGCCTCAGAAGATCAACACGTCGCAGCCCTACCTAAGCACAACAGAGAGTTCAGCACGTCGGTCTAAGTCCTAAGCGCGCAAGGGTCCGGGCCCATCGCCCATTGCACACCTGCACGTTGCGTGGGTGATACGTCTTCAATGTATCTACTTTTCCAAACCCTTTTGCCCTTGTTTTGGACTCTAACTTGTATGATTTGAATGGAACAAACCCGGACTGACGTTGTTTTCAGCAGAATTGCCATGATGTTGTTTTTGTGCAGAAATAAAAAGTTCTCGGAATCGCCTGAAAATCAACGGAGAATTATTTTGGAAAATATAAAAAATACCTACACAAAGATCCACACCAGGGGGCCTTGGGCCAGCCCACGAGGATGGGGGGCGCGCCCCCTGCCTAGGGCATGCCCCCCTGCCTCGTGGGCCCCCTGATGCTCCACCGACGTATCCCCAGATCCTATATCTTTCGTTTAGGGGAGAAAAAAATCAGGGAGAAGGAATTAACACGTTTCACGAGACGGAGCCGCCGCCAAGCCCTAATCTCTCTCGGGAGGGCTGGTCTGGAGTCCGTTCGTCGCTCCGGAGAGTGGAGATCGTCGCCATCGTCATCATCAACCTTCCTCCATCACCAATACTATGATGCTCACCGCCGCGTGTGAGTAATTCCATCGTAGGCTTGCTGGACGGTGATGGGTTGGATGGGATCTATCATGTAATCGAGTTAGGTATGTTACGGTTTGATCCCTAGTATCCACTATGTTCTGAGATTGATGTTGCTATGACTTTGCTATGCTTAATGCTTGTCACTAGGGCCCGAGTGCCATGATTTCAGATCTGAACCTATTATGTTTTCATGAATATATGTGTGTTGTTGATCCTATCTTGCAAGTCTATAGTCACCTACTATGTGTATGATCCGGCAACCCCGAAGTGACAATAATCGGGACCACTCCCGGTGATGACCATAGTTTGAGGAGTACATGTATTCACTATGTGTTAATGCTTTGGTCCGGTACTCTATTAAAAGGAGGCCTTAATATCCCTTAGTTTCCAGTAGGACCCCGCTGCCACGGGAGGGTAGGACAAAAGATGTCATGCTAGTTCTTTTCCATAAGCACGTATGACTATATTCGGAATACGTGCCTACATTGCATTAATGAACTGGAGCTAGTTCTGTGTCAGCCTAGGTCATAACTTCTACATGATGAATTGCATCCGACGTAATTTCCCATCACTGATCCAATGCCTACGAGCTTTACCTATATTGCTAGTTCCTTATTTACTTTCCCGTTGCTATTATCACAAAAAGTACAAAAACACTATCGCTACTTTTATTGCTGCTACCGCCACTATCATATTACTTTGCTACTAAACTATCTTGCTGTAGATACTAAGTTTCCAAGTGTGGTTAAATTGACAACTCAGCTGCTAATACTTAAGAGTATTCTTTGGCTCCCCTTGTTTCGAATCAACAAATTTGGGTTTAATACTTTACCCTCGAAAACTGTTGCGATCCCCTACACTTGTGGGTTATCAAGACTATTGTCTGGCGCCGTTGCCGGGGAGCATAGCTCTATTCTTTAAGTCACTTGGGTTTTATATCTGTTTATCACTATGAAGAATTTGAAGGACTCAAAAACCAAGATCTTACCCTCAACTACGAGGGGAGGTAAGGAACTGCCATTTAGCTCTGCACTTGATTCTCCTTCCGTTATCAGTAAACTTGCGACACCTACTCCTGCTATTGAATCTGATATGTCGTATGTTCTTGATGATGGTACTTCTGCTATGTATGATGAAACTACCTCTATACCTGATACTGTGCCACTAGGTGAATTTCTAGATGAACAAATTGCTAAGGTTAGGGAGAGTGCGAATGTTGATGATATTTCTGAAAGTGATGATGAAACTACTCTCAATAGATATGAATTGCCTGTTGTGCCTGAGGGTTATGTTATGGATGAAGAAACTGCTAGAGACTTTCTTTCTTGCAATGATAGATATGATCTTAAGAAGTTACTAGCTAAGTTGAAAGAAAAGTCCTTGAATGCTAGAATAAAACATGACCCTGCTTTTGCTACTTCACCTATCTGTGTTACTGATAAGGATTATGAATTCTCTGTTGATCCTGAGTTAATTACATTGGTTGAATCTGATCCTTTCCATGGCTATGAGTCTGAAACTGTTGTGGCACATCTTACCAAGTTGAATGATATAGCCAACCTGTTTACCAACGATGAGAAGATTCGCTACTATTATATCCTTAAGCTATTTCCGTTCTCGTTAAAGGGTGATGCTAAGACTTGGTTTAATTCTCTTGATCCTGGTAGTGTGCGTAGTCCCCAGGATATGATGTATTACTTCTCTGCTAAATATTTTCCCACTCATAAGAAACAAGCTGCCTTACGGGAAATATATAACTTTGCTCAAACAGAAGAACAGAGTCTCCCACAAGCTTGGGGGAGGCTTCTCCAGTTACTTAATGCTTTGCCTGATCATCCTCTTGAGATGCATGATATATTTGATGTCTTTTATAATGGACTAACTGATGCTTCCAGAGACCACCTGGATAGTTGTGCTGGTTGTGTTTTCAGGGAAAGAACAGTTGAACAAGCTGAATTACTATTGAATAATATGCTGGCCAATGAAAATAATTGGACACTTCCTAAACCAGCCCCTAAGCCAACTCTGAAGAAAAGAGGTGTTCTATTTCTCAGTCCTGAAGATATGCAAGAGGAAAAGAAATCTATGAAAGAAAAAGGTATTAAAGCTGAAGATGTTAAGAATTTACCACCTATTGAAGAAATACATGGTCTTGATAACCCGACACAGGTAGTAAAGGTAAATTCTCTTTATTGATTTGATGAAGGTGATATTTCTCGTTAGAAGTCTGCTAGCCAATGCTTAGATGAGTTTGACAATTTTATTGTAAAACAAGAAAACTTCAATGCTTATGTTGGTAGACAATTACAACACAATACTTATATGATTGAACGCTTCTGTGATTATTTGTCTAGTGCTAAAAATGAACTGAAACTTATTAGTAAACATGCTTCCATGGTCACCACTCAAGTAGAACAAGTACTTAAGGCTCATAACGATTTGCTCAATGAATTAAATAGTAAAAACAATGACTATGATGTTAGAGTTGCAACTAGAGGTGGTAAAATGACTTAGGAACCTCTGTATCCTGTAGGCCACCATAAGAGAATTGAGCAAGATTCTCAGAGAGCTAATTTAGATGCACCTAGTTCTTCTAAGAAGAAGAAAAAGAAAAATGATAGGACTTTGCATGCTTCTAGTGAACCTGCAGCTGACAAACCTGAGAATCCCAATGATATATCTGTTTCTGATGCTGAGACACAATCTGGTAATGAACATGAGCCTAGTGATAATATTAATAATGATGTTCATGATGATGCTCAACCTAGCAATGATAATGATGTAGAGATTGAACCTGCTGTTGATCTTGATAACCCACAATCAAAGAATCAACGTTATGATAAGAGAGACTTTGTTGCTAGGAAGCATGGTAGGGAAAGAGAACCATGGGTTCAGAAACCCATGCCTTTTCCTCCGAAACCATCCGAGAAAAAGGATGATGAGGATTTTGAGCGCTTTGCTGAAATGATTAGACCTATCTTTTTGCGTACGCGTTTGACTGATGTGCTTAAAAGAAATCCTTATGCTAAGTATATGAAAGATATTATTACCAACAAAAGAATGATACCTGAAGTAGAAATTTCCACCATGCTTGCCAATTACACTTTTGAGGGTGGAATGCCTAAGAAATTAGGAGATCCAGGAGTACCTACTATACCTTGCTCCATTAAAAGAAACTATGTTAAAACTGCTTTGTGTGATCTTGGAGCTGGTGTTAGTGTTATGCCTCTCTCTTTATATCGTAGACTTGACTTGAGTAAGTTGACACCTACTGAAATATCCTTGCAAATGGCTGATAAATCAACTGCTATACCTGTCGGTATTTGTGAGGATGTGCCTGTTGTAGTTGCAAATGTTACTATTCTAACGGACTTTGTTATACTTGATATTCCCGAGGATGATAATATGTCTATTATTCTTGGATGACCCTTTTTGAATACTGCAGGGGCTGTTATTGATTACAACAAAGGCAATGTCACTTTTCATGTCAATGGTAATGAGCATACGGTACACTTTCCTAGGAAACAACCTCAGATCTATAGTATCAATTATATTGGAAAAACTTCGACTATTACTATTGGAGGTTTTGAGTTTCCTATTCCTACTATCAAGAAGGCATATGACATACTTATTGTTGGGGACATACATATACCCATTGAGGTAACCGAGTGTTATTCGAAAATTCTCCAGTTTCATGTTATTCGAAAGAGTTTATTAACAAGACATGATCAACCTTGTTAATGGATTCCTTTTGATGAACATGGGATAGGTGAATCTAGATAGCACAAACCCTATGTACCCCGTTTTTACTTTCTGTTATTTAGGTTAAATAAAACAAAAATAGCATTGTCTGTGTTTTTCCAGACTTATCCGTGCAATAAAAAAATATCCCGAAAATAAAAGTTCTCCAAATGCCATGAAAATGAAATATGATTTTTCTAGAATATTTAAGAAAATTTGGCACTAAACACACAGCGAGGGGAGCCAGCACGTGGCCACGAGGGCACAGGGTGCGCCCCCCGCCCAGGGCGCGCCCCACTGCCTCGTGGGCCCCACGTGGCCCCCTCCACTTATCCTTTCACCCATGCTCTTCTTCTTCCTCCCAACAAAAATACCCAACCAGCTCAAACCCGAGTTTTAGCTCTTCTTGCTGCCATTTTCGATCTCCTTGCTCAAAGCACCATTCACCAAGCTGTTTGGGGGGATTGTTCCTTGGTATGTGACTCCTCCATTGGACCAATTAGTTTTTGTTCTAGTGCTTTATTTGCTGCAAATTTATGCTGATGTGGTCAGGGCCGGCCCACACATATAAGGGGCCCTAGGGCAAGACAGCAACAAGGGGCCCTTGTTGACTCGAAAGCACAAAATATTTTCTGTTTCAAAACCAAAGTAAATATCTTGCACATAGCATAGATTTTAAAACTGACAGTACACTTCATTTATCAATCAAGTGAACTGCACGATGATAGAATTGAAACAATGTAATTTCACATAAACTCGCTTTCCTTTGTTAGAACAATGGGGACCCTGTTGAACTGGATGCTAGTTGAAAATATCGTATTACCATTAGATAAGAAGTTAGCACCTGTACATACATTTGTTTCTGGATCCTTCCCAATCCGCTATTATTTTCTTCACTCCAAAATTCTTCACCCCGATAATAACTTAGTTCTGCCCAACTTTTTGTTGTGGGATTTGAAAAGCTTGTAACAATAGCAGTACACTTTGCTAACATGTTTATATCAAGCCAACCATTTCTTGTAATGTACCTCTCTCTATTGTTCAATTTTCTGGAATAATTTGTGAAAAATATCTAGGATTACTATCTAGAGGGAACGCAATATCATTACTTCTTACAGGACCCTTCTCAACTAAAATAGCCTATCAATCAGATTGTCCTAGTTTTGTGGATCCTTCTGAATTTGGTGATAAATTAGGTTTTCATGCTGGCTGGGCTATCACCCTCGTTCATCATACCATCATTAGCAGCATCTGTATTCACAGCCTGCTGCTCTTCAACACTTGCTATGGCCAGTTCTAGGGGATCTCTAGAAGAACTACTAGTTCTGAAAATTTTGTCATTTTATCCTTTTTAGGATTCTACCAGTTCATCTTTCCGCCCCTTTCTGTTCCTTCTATTACTGCAAGATGAATATTTTCTAGATTATATGTCACTA
Organism: Secale cereale; assembly: GCA_902687465.1. Taxonomy (NCBI): domain Eukaryota; kingdom Viridiplantae; phylum Streptophyta; class Magnoliopsida; order Poales; family Poaceae; genus Secale; species Secale cereale. The sequence goes on along the minus strand of LR738709.1, from coordinate 27,882,239 downwards.
AACAAGAATATGCAATATACAATGACTAATACAAAGGGAAAAAGCACCTGAATATGGATGTAGGTGGCCAGATCCACAGGTTGCAGTAGTCACCGCGAACAAGAAGACAACACCATGAACTGAATAATTTCCCCCCATTCTCCTATTATCTCTCTCACACACTTAGATCTATTGAAAGCAGAAGAACGCCTATGCAGGTAGATGTGGAATTGTCAGAGCCCGAGTAATAGAGGAGGAATGGGAGTATGGAAACGAGTAGAACATTGATAAAGGAAGGGGCGCCGATTGGGGAATGAATTTTCGCCCTTAGTCTCCATTAATGGCTGGCGGCGACCTTGGAATCGGAAACGCACGGGAATGACGGCGCTGGGAGTCTGGATTTTAGGAACTTGAGGAGTCGAGGACGAGGAGAAGAAAAAGGAGAAAGATTAACGATAGTTTTTGCCTCACGACTGAATGGGCCCTCTATTTTCTCCCTATATTTCTTGGGCTTGTTACGTACTATAGAAATAATGCTACCTGGGTTGGGGCCCCTATGTTCGGGGGGCCCAGGGCGAGCGCCCCGTTTGCCCGACCTATGGGCCAGGCCTGGATGTGGTGACCTTGTTCTTGAGCTTGCATGTCAAATTTTCATGGTCCCAAGTAGTTCTAATGCATGATATGGCCTCTAGGCACTTATAGGAGTTGTTGCTATCAATCTTGTTGAGTTTGGTTAACTTTTATTGTGAGTTACTAAAAATTTCAGAATTTTTCAGAAAAGAAAAATATTAAAAAGATTATTGAGGGGCTCCTCCAGCAAGAGCTCAGAGGAGAATAAGAAAGAAGAAAATAAGAAGACCAAGTATCATCTTCCTCGCATGGCGGAAGTTCGACCATGCGAATGGCCTTGTAATAATTTCATGTTGTCTGCCGGTATTTACGAAGACTTTCATTGGTTGGCGAATAATGCAGGCCTCATCGACTTCCTCAACGACCAGAAAGAACATTATCTCTTACTCACCAATATTTTCACGCAAAGTTTTCATTTTCACTCTAGGAAAACACCACCTACGGTGGAGTTTCGCTTATATGATGTGGCTAAGGAGATATCACTTTTAGATTTTTGTGAAATATGCAAATTACCCTTCGGAGGTAGACTTGATGAACCATGTTGTGAAGACATTGAAGGGTTTATTGATATGATAGCTGTAGGGGAAACTAGACAAGTTTCAGGGGCAATAATCACTAGTATACACTTCCCTGTTATTCGCTACTTTGCTTTATTTGCTAGTACATGTTTAATTGGTCGCGGAAACAGTGGAAATCTCAGTGCCCCTGATATTATCATTTTACGCCATGCTATGTTTTGAGACACAACTTTTAGCTTGGGCGTCGTCGTTGCCAAACGATTGAGTCTGAACCGCTCAAAGGGGCCCGTCTTTGGAGGCATCTTTGCTTCTCGCCTTGCTGAATATTTTAATATACCTATTAGGCATTATGAGAAGGAAGAAAAATTGCTTGCCCCTGTTTATCCAGATTACAAGAGTACGGTAGCTCATCATTTTATTGTTAAATATAGGAACATGCAGCTTAACTATAAATTAAGGTTCGATGAAATATACTGTGAAATTGTTACCTTGCCTGCACCATCTTTGTTTGATCTATCCATAGGCAAGTATCTCATTACATCAGATGCCTTCTACAAGTACCAAGGCCATGCACAAGCTCCAGAGCCTGAGCCGGAACCACCACTTGATCCTTCCCGTCAATCTGTTTATGGGTGGGAGCTGGACGTGCTCACCAACCAGTGGCATCCGGAGGACACATCTCAGTACACTGGAGGGAGTGGCTTCGATCTGTGGCCATAAACCAACTTAGGCCAAAAGCCTAAGCTCGGGGGAGTACGTGTTTCTCACCGACTTACATTCATGTTCCCACTTATTTTAGTTGTCGGTGCTCACACTCTTTCACTGTACCATCCATGCTTAGTTTTAGTTTCTTTTTCTTAGTCTTTTTCTTGTGTGTTAGAAAAACCCAGAAAAACAAAAAATATATTAGTTGTAGCTTCTATATTTCTTTGCTTGTAGTAGTAGTTAAAATGAAAACTCAAAAAGATTTCCAGTTCTTCTTTTGCTTGTTGGGAGCTTTCCCGTGTAAATAGTTTCTTTTCTTTTCTTTAGGGGTTGAGAGTAGAAGACCATGATTAAAATGCTTAGTGGCTTTCATACGTATTGTTGTTAATTTAACCTTGAGCCATATTACCTTGTCTTCTCTCTTGTATTAAATGTCTGTAGATTCCAGCTTAGTCCAATGCACGTGCACTATTATTATTATCCACACCGTTTGGTCGTGCGAATGAAAGGCAATAAGGAAGATATATGATGAACTAATTGAGATAAGAAAAGCTGGTATGAACTCGACCTCTCTTGTTTTTGTAAATAAGATTGCTCGTCATTCCTGATTCAGCTTGTTATGAATGAAACATGTTTTCAATGATAATTAGAGATCATAGCTGCTTATGCCATGCTTAATTAGCTGAGAGTTTATAATGGTCTATCTTGCGTGCCAACATGATATTAAAATGGTTGTGATGTGGTATGATGGGTGGTATCCTCCTTTGAACGATTTAAGTGACTTGACTTGGCACATGTTCACGCATGTAGTTGAAACAAATCAACATAGCCTTCACGATATTTATGTTCATGGTGATTTATATCCTACTCATGCTTGCATTCATTGTTGATTAATTTTAATGCATGTTCATGACCATTGTTGCTCTCTAGCTGGTCACTTCCCAGTCTCTTTCTAGCCTTCATCTGTACTAAGCGGGAATACTGCTTGTGCATCCACTTCCATAAACCCCAAAGTTATTCCACATGAGTCCACTATACCTTCCTATATGCGGTATTTACCTACCGTTCCAAGTAAATTTGTATGCGCCAAACTCTAAACCTTCAAATGAAATTCTGTTTTGTATGCTCGAACAGCTCATGTATCAACTAGGGCTGTCTATAACTTCCATGCTAGGTGGGTTATTCTCACGATGAGTGGACTCCGCTCATCATTCATGAGAAAATGGCTGGTAACCGGGATGCCCAATCCCATGCTCAAAATCATAATAATTAAACAAAACATCCCCAGGGTTGTTGTTGGTTTGGACGGTACCCGTTGTTTCGGGCTAGCCGTGGAGTGTGCTTGTTGGTAGTTGGGGGAGTATAAACTTTACCATTATGTTTGGGAACCGCCTATAATGTGCGTAGCATGGGAGATATCGAGATTCTTGGTTGTTGATAACCCACAAGTGTAGGGGATCGTTTGTAGCCTTTTCGATAAGTAAGAGTGTCGAACCCAACGAGGAGCTAAAGGTAGGATAAGTATTCTCTCAAGTTCTATCAACCACTGACACAACTCTACGCACACCGAACGTTTGCCCTATCAAGGAAATAAATCTAGAAACAATACGAGTATGAATGGATAGCTTTGCAAGATAATAAAGAACATGAAAGTAAATGTTAGTGCTGTAGCAATAAAATAAACTAAGTAACCATAAACTAACAGTACGATGAGTGTGGAAAAGTGGTGGTAAAAGTGGTGGCTTTGTCCAAGACTAATTAGCAAACATATCGGCTTCACTGTCTTCGATGCAATTTTCTATGTGGGAGAGGCAAAGCTAACAAGCTCTCACTATCCAATGATTGCAAGTACTTATGATTGGAACTCTAGCAAACATCCGTAAATACTAGAAGATACATTAAGGTAAAAATACCCAACCATAGCCTTAAGTGAATGGTCCTCTTACTCTCATACGTGCAACGTTCCGGTTCGCGTCCTCAGGTTTCTGTCACTCCGGCAGGACTTCCCCCTTCCTCTTACACATACTACTAACCCTAGGGTGTTGATCCATGCGCGCACAAATATAATGGACACCAAAGGACAGTACCATATTAACATACAACTCTAATGAACCAAAGACGTTCAACCAAGCAATCAAAAGACAAATAAACTACACAAACATGACATAGATCATTGGATAAATATTATAGCGTCAAACACCATGTTTACATAGGACAGTACAGAGGTTTGTGGGAGGATGAACCACTGAATACAAGGAGGAGTTGGTGATGGAGATGGGGGTGAAGAAGGCGGAGAGGGCAGCGAGGAGCGCAGGGCGGCGCCGGCGGCCCTCGGCGGAGGGGGCTCCTCCTGCGCCGGCCGGCCATCATGGGGGAGCGCCGCCCCTTAGCCCCCTTCCTCCATGGCTTCTTGGTGCTGTAGATGAGCCCTCCCCCATGGAGATGAGGCCATGGGGGAGGCAAAATTCGTGGCTTTTGGTGGCTGCCCCAAAATTAGGGTTTTCCTCTCCTTATATAAGCTGGGATGATCATCCTTGGCCCTCCGATGGATGTCCCTTTGATTCAAGGGCTCTTGGGCACCTCTAGAACCTTCCTTGGGACTTCTCTCAGCCCTAATGAGTCTCCAAAGTCGTGGTTTGGCCGAATCCCTCAAGTATGGTAAGAGTTGGAGTCAATCACGTCACCAACTTTCGGAGTCCCGAGACTGCACGAACCTCCGCAGTAATTCTGCTCTGCCGGATGCATCCGTTGTCCGTTCTGGACGAATAAGATGTCCAAATTGTTCGGTTTGAAATTCTCTACAACTTTGTAGTTTACGACTTTTCCATTGGACGTCGTTTTGATGGAGTTTCGAAGCGATCTTTGAAAAGTGTTCAGCAGGGACAGATTCCGGGAAATTCCAGATTTCACCATAATGAGCTATTTCCTTCCATATTTGCCTATTTCCTGCACAACAAAGTTGAAACCAAGAATTTGTGCACTTTTGCAACTATTAATAGGTTAGTCCCTTAAAACATATAATAATTGGTGTAAAACAAGCATGGAACATCAAAAATTATAGATACGTTTGCGACGTATCAACATTCCCAAGCTTAATTCCTGCTCGTCCTCGAGTAGGTAAGTGATAAAAAGAATAATTTTTGAGGTGACATGCACCTTCAAAGTTCAAAGGATGACTAGATACAAATAATTTAAGAACAAGTAATAACACATTCATGATTCAATCAATAATAATTTTGGGACCATGCACATAGAACTAAGAGTGACAACTATGCTCTCATAAGACGGTGCATATAACTTAGAAGATGAAGACTCAACATAAAAGTAAAATAATGGCCCTTCGCAGAGGGAAGCAGGGATTACTCATGTGCTAGGGCTTTTTATTTTGAAAACATAGAAACAATTTTGTCAACGGTAGTAATACTTCATATGTGTTATGCATAAGACATCCTATAAGTTGCAAGCCTCATCCATCGAATACCAATAGTGCTCGCACCCTGTCCTAATTAGCTCGGATTTCCATGGATTATCATTGCATTACATATGTTTCAACCAAGTGTCACAAAGGGGTACCTCTATGTCACCTGTACAAAGGTCCAAGGAGATAGATCGCATTTGATTTCTCGTTTTTGATAGATCTCAACTTGAGGACATCCATACCGGGACAACATAGAAAACAGATAATGGACTCCTCTTTAATGCTTAAGCATTCAACAACAGATAATATTCTCATAAGAGATTGAGGATTAATGTCCAAGCTGAAACTTCCACCATGATACATGGCTTTGGTTGACGGCCCAATTTTCTTCTCTAACAATATGCATACTCAAACCATTCAACTCATGGCAAATCACCCTTACTTCAGACAAGACGAACATGCATAGCAACTCACATGATATTCAACAAAAGTGTAACAGTTGATGGCGTCCCCAGAAACATGGATACCGCTCAACAAGCAACTTATAAGAAATAAGATACATAAGCGACATATTCTTTACCACAATAGTTTTTAAGCTACTTTCCCATGAGCTATCTATTGCAAAAACAAGGAATTATTTTGAAGGCTTTAAAGGTAGCACATGTAAATTTACTTGGAGTGGCGGTGAAATACCACATATAGGTAGGTATGGTGGACACTTTTGGCATATTTTGGTTTTTGGTGGTTGGATGCACGAGTAGAGATCATACTCAGTACAGAATGAAGGCTAGCAAAAAGAAAGATAGCGACCAACTAAGAGAGCAATAATGGTCATAATCATGCATAGCAACAAAACTTATTAATTAAAGCACATGGTGATATTAAAAGTGTAAACTAAATGATCAATTCAACCCAATTGAAACATCAGAGGAGATCTTCCATTTGCATCACTATTAATATGAAACCTTTTTACTCGTATCCAACACCAATCAACTTATTTGAAACAACTCTCACTTATAATATTCATTGAAGATCAGAGAGCTAATCATATATAACTGAAGCATACTAACAAGCTCTGAACAAAATAGGAGTGAAAAACCAGAGCTAAACGCAGTACTAGCAAAAATAAAACGCTTGTTGAACAATAAGAGTGAAAACTAGAGCGTTCATACAATTAAAACGGAGCGTGTCTCTCTCCCAAACAAACATGGTATGATGGTGCCCACTTTATTGAAAATAAAATACACAACAGAAAATAAAGACGCTCCAAGAATAACACATAGTATATGAAGCAATAAAAATATAGTGAACAGAAACAGGACCTGATATTTTTATTGATGAAGAAGGGGATGCCTTGGGCATCCCCAAGCTTTGTCGCTTGTACTTCTTGAATATATATCTTGGGGTGACATGGGCATGCCCAAGCTTGAGCTTTTGTCCATTCTTCATCTCATCTCATCATTCTTCTTTCCTACACTTGAAAACTTCCTTCATACAAAACTCATCACAAATCTCATTAGCAGCGTTAGTGCAATGATAATATTAATCAAATCTACAAAGTTCAGTATGACATATGAAAAGTATTTTAATAAGCATTAGTTACTGTAGCACAACTTCAATAAGGTTCTTTGATCAAGAGAACTCAAAAAGGTGGGCAAAAAGATGCAAATGCAAAACAGTGCAAGAATCTGTCAAAACAGAACAGTTCGTAAAATTTGATTTTTGAAAAAAAGTTACGCTGCGTAACTCGAAAAACTCTGAACTAATGAAAGTTAGATAAATACCTGGGGAAGATGCTCGTAAATTGGCAGCTCAAACTTACGCCCTGGTGATTTTTGGCGATTTTTCTCGTGACGAACCAGAAACAGTAAACAAGATTGCAAATCTCCCAAATACCACTTTCTTACCATTAGAGGCAATTCTTGGCACAAAAACAAAACAAACATGATAAGGAGAGGTCATTACAGTAGTAATGACTTCCAAGACTCAACAAGGCAGTAAATAACAGAAATATAAACATATTGGGTTGTCTCCCATAAAGCTCTTTCTTTATAGCCTTTTAAGATGGGCATGATTATTTGATGGAGCTCTCAAACCCCCCTTTTTTTGTTGTTGTTTTCCAATTATAAGTGAAATTGACAAAGAAACAAGAACCAGATAAAGAACCTAATAAAACTAAATAGGATAAAACCAAAGATAATAAAAGCAACTATATACAATGCTTACATGTGGATGGGTAATATTGAGTTTGAAGGAGACAACCTCATGTTGGTTGATGAATAGGGGGATGCCTTGGGCATCCCCAAGCTTAGATATTTGCATCTTCTTGAATATTCTCTTGGGATCCATCTACACATCCCAAAGCTTGAACTCTTGCATCCTCTTGCTCATCTCATATCACCATATTGATTGGAACTTAAAAACTGCACCCACATAAAGCTTCACAAAACTCATTAGTAGGTTAGTGCTCATTAAATAAAATCCATTCATGTTCAAGCCTTGACAAGTTTCATAATATCTATCCAAAAATATATAAGGTGTTCATGACGTCCACCGTCCGTCGAAACTAATGAAGTTCAGAACTCCCAGTACAATGTTAAATAAACACTGAAATCTGTCAAAACTGAACAGTCTGTAAAGATGATCTTTAACGAGCTACTTCTGTAACTCAAAACAGAAAACTTAAAACTAATGAAAGACAGATAATGATCTCATGTTTATGCACAGAAAATTTCAGGTCAAAATAATATTCTGAGATTTATCACGATTTTTTACAGTGACGCACAGGAAATCTGTCTAAGCAGAATCAGTCAGTAAAGATCGAATTATTAGACCTATCTACGTACCTCAAATCAGAAACGTCAAAACTAACGAAAGAAAGATAATAAGCATTACTTTGCACTCAAGAAATTTCAGATCAATATCTCATTCTGGTGATTTTTAAAATTTTCTATGGTGAAGAACAGAAAATCTGTTTCTAGACAGCAAAGCAAAACTATCAACTTCCAAGTAACTAGAAACTATAATTATCACTTTACTTTATGATACAAAGGAATATGTACAATATATACAAGTTTTTAACTAAAAAGCTTCCATGGAAAGATTTGTTTTGGTTTCATAGGCATGAACACAAGTGTTCAAGGTCGACCCCCACTTAACCATTACTCATCTTTCCAATCACTTTTCTTTTTTGAAAACGTTTTTAGATAGCAAGTACAACTATATTTTTTTTGTAATTCATGCTTTCTACCCATAAATAAAGATAGCAAGCAACTCAAACTGAAAGTAAAACTACTTAAAACTGAAAGTAAAAACTACTTAGTGATAAAGCAAACAAGTGCACACAAGAATATTCACCCCACGCTATTGCTCCCCGGCAACGGCGCCAGAAAAGGTCTTGATAACCCACAAGTGTAGGGGATCGTTTGTAGCCTTTTCGATAAGTAAGAGTGTCGAACCCAACGAGGAGCTAAAGGTAGGATAAGTATTCTCTCAAGTTCTATCAACCACTGACACAACTCTACGCACACCGAACGTTTGCCCTTTCAAGGAAATAAATCTAGAAACAATACGGGTATGAATGGATAGCTTTGCAAGATAATAAAGAACATGAAAGTAAATGTTAGTGCTGCAGCAATAAAATAAACTAAGTAACCATAAACTAACAGTACCATGAGTGTGGAAAAGTGGTGGTAAAAGTGGTGGCTTTGTCCAAGACTAATTAGCAAACATTAAGGGTTCACTGTCTTCGATGCAATTTTCTATGTGGGAGAGGCAAAGCTAACAAGCTCTCACTATCCAATGATTGCAAGTACTTATGATTGGAACTCTAGCAAACATCCGTAAATACTAGAAGATACATTAAGGTAAAAATACCCAACCATAGCCTTAAGTAAATGGTCCTCTTACTCTCATACGTGCAACGTTCCGGTTAGCGTCCTCAGGTTTCTGTCACTCCGGCAGGACTTCCCCCTTCCTCTTACACATACTACTAACCCTAGGGTGTTGATCCATGCGCGCACAAATATAATGGACACCAAAGGACAGTACCATATTAACATACAACTCTAATGAACCAAAGACGTTCAACCAAGCAATCAAAAGACAAATAAACTACACAAACATGACATAGATCATTGGATAAATATTATAGCGTCAAACACCATGTTTACATAGGACGGTACAGAGGTTTGTGGGAGGATGAACCACTGAATACAAGGAGGAGTTGGTGATGGAGATGGCGGTGAAGAAGGCGGAGAGTGCAGCGAGGACCGCAGGGCGGCGCCGGCGACCGTCGGCGGAGGGGGCTCCTCCTGCGCCGGCCGGCCATCATGGGGGAGCGCCGCCCCTTAGCCCCCTTCCTCTGTAGATGAGCCCTCCCCCATGGAGATGAGGCCATGGGGGAGGCAAAATTCGTGGCTTTTGGTGGCTGCCCCAAAATTAGGGCTTTCCTCTCCTTATATAAGCTGGGATGATCATCCTTGGCCCTCCGATGGATGTCCCTTTGATCCAAGGGCTCTTGGGCACCTCTAGAACCTTCCTTGGGACTTCTCTCAGCCCTAATGAGTCTCCAAAGTCGTGGTTTGGCCGAATCCCTCAAGTATGGTAAGAGTTGGAGTCAATCACGTCACCAACTTTCGGAGTCCCGAGACTGCACGAACCTCCGCAGTAATTCTGCTCTGCCGGATGCATCAATTGTCCGTTCTGGACGAATAAGACGTCCAAATTGTTCGGTTTGAAATTCTCTACAACTTTGTAGTTTACGACTTTTCCATTTGACGTCGTTTTGATGGAGTTTCGAAGCGATCTTTGAAAAGTGGTCAGCAGGGACAGATTCCGGGAAATTCCAGATTTCACCATAATGAGCTATTTCCTTCCATATTTGCCTATTTCCTGCACAACAAAGTTGAAACCAAGAACTTGTGCACTTTTGCAACTATTAATAGGTTAGTCCCTTAAAACATATAATAATTGGTGTAAAACAAGCATGGAACATCAAAAATTATAGATACGTTTGCGACTTATCAGTTGTTATGTTGACAATCAAAGTATACCGCTCAAAATGTTATTCAATCTCTATTTAAAAATCAAGCTCTGGCACCTCTACAAATCCCTGCTTACCTCTGCAAAGGGCCTATCTATTTACTTTTATGCAGAGTCATCATCCTCTTATCAAAGAGCACCAGTAGGAGAGCACCTCTGTTGCCTGTATTACTATTAATTTGCATTGAGCATGATCATGATTGGATCTTTTTTACCATGAATTACAATGTCTAGTCACTCCTTGATCTTTAAAGGTGCCCTGAATTTATGTTTTGCGGTCTGAAAAAGGGCTAGCGAGATACCATCTTGTTATATCATATCATGATTGTTTTGAGAAGTGTTGTCATCCGGGGTTTATTATTATTGCTCGGTAGTTGATTATGCCATTGATGTGAGTAGTCTTGAGACCTGAAAGTTATTGTGAATGTGGTTAGTTCATGATCTTGTTGAAAACCTGAATGCTAGCTTACATATTTACAACAACAAGAGCAAATAGAGTTTGTCAAAGTTTTCCTTTATCACTTTCAGTTTATCAACAGAATTGCTTGAGGACAAGCAAAGGTTTAAGCTTGGGGGAGTTGAATCGTCTCCAACGTATCTACTTTTCCAAACCCTTTTGCCCTTGTTTTGGACTCTAACTTGCATGATTTGAATGGATCTAACCCGGACTGACGCTGTTTTCAGCAGAATAGCCATGGCGTTGTTTTTGTGCAGAAAAAAAAAGTTCTCGGAATCGCCTGAAAATCAGCAGAGAATTATTTTGGAAAATATAAAAAATACCTGCACAAAGATCCACACCAGGGGGCCTTGGGCCAGCCCACGAGGGTGGGGGGCGCGCCCCCTGCCCAGGGCGCGCCACCCTGCCTCGTGGGCCCCCCGATGCTCCACCGACGTATCCCCAGATCCTATATCTTCCGTTTCGGGCAGAAAAATATCAGGGAGAAGGAATTATCGCGTTTCACGAGACGGAGCCACCGCCAAGCCCTAATCTCTCTCGGGAGGGCTGGTCTGGAGTCCGTTCGGGGCTCCGGAGAGTGGAGATCGTCGCCATCGTCATCATCAACCTTCCTCCATCACCAATTCCATGATGCTCACCGCCGAGTGTGAGTAATTCAATCGTAGGCTTGCTGGATGGTGATGGGTTGGATGGGGTCTATCATGTAATCGAGTTAGTTTTGTTAGGGTTTGATCCCAAGTATCCACTATGTTCTGAGATTGATGTTGCTATGACTTTGCTATGCTTAATTCTTGTCACTAGGGCCCGAGTGCCATGATTTCAGATCTGAAGCTATTATGTTTTCATGAATATATGTGTGTTCTTGATCCTATCTTGCAAGTCCATAGTCACCTACTATGTGTTATGATCCGGCAACCCCGAAGTGACAATAATCGGGACCACTCCCGGTGATGACCATAGTTTGAGGAGTTCATGTATTCACTATGTGTTAATGCTTTGGTCCGGTACTCTATGAAAAGGAGGCCTTAATATCCCTTAGTTTCCAATAGGACCCCGCTGCCACGGGAGGGTAGGACAAAAGATGTCATGCAAGTTCTTTTCCATAAGCACGTATGACTATATTCAAATACATGCCTACATTGCATTGATGAACTGGAGCTAGTTCTGTGTCACCCTAGGTTATAAGTTCTGCATGATGAATTGCATCCGACGTAATTTCCCATCACCGATCCAATGCCTACGAGCTTTACCTATATTGCTAGTTGCTTATTTACTTTCCCGTTTCTATTATCACAAAAAGTACAAAAATACTATCGCTACTTTTAGTGCTGCTACCGCCACTATCATATTACTTTGCTACTAAACTATGTTGCTGTAGATACTAAGTTTCCAGGTGTGGTTGAACTGACAACTCAGCTACTAATACTTAAGAGTATTCTTTACCCCCTTGTGTCGAATCAATAAATTTCGGTTTAATACCTTATCCTCGAAAATTGTTGCGATCCCCTACACTTGTGGGTTATCAGTGGGCGGCCGGTAAGCAGACCTAGCCGCTCCTAATACCAGAGCGGCGTTCCAGTCCATTCCGGCGTGCGCCGCTCAGTCGCTGACGTCAAGAAGGCTTCGGCTGATACCATGACGTCGAGTGCCCATAACTATTCCCACGTAGCTGGTTAGTGTGTATTGGCCAATGGCTAGACTCAGATCAAATACCAAGATCTCGTTAAGCGTGTTTTTATGAAATAACCGCAAACAACGACCAGGGCCAGGCCCACCTGTCTCCTAGGTGGTCGTGACCTGCTCTGTCGCTCCGCCACAAAGTAACCATCAAGAGGCTGCCGGGAACGCAGGCCCTCCACTACCTGTGTGGAACCACCTGCCCCTTGAACCCCCATCTCCGAATCCTCATCATGAGTAAGTAATAGTATAGTATATACCCGTGATCACCTCCCGAAGTGATCACGGCCCGATAGTATAGCATGGCGGACGGGCAAGAATTTAGGGCCACTGATGGAATACTAGCATCCTATACTAAGCATTAGGATAGCAGGTATAAATAGTTGTAGCAACAATGACAGGCTATGCAACAGAATAGGAGCCATCGAATCAATAACATTAGCAAACCTATTGCAGGAATAAGAGAGAGGAGAATGGGTGATATCTAGTGATCAAGGGGGGGGGGCTTGCTTGGTTGCTCTAGCAAGGAGGGGTCGTCAACACCGTAGTCGAACTGGGGGTCGCCGGCAGTCTCGGGGTCTACCGGAAAGAAGTAACGGAGGGGGAAAATAATAAATAACAGAGCAATCAAAGCATCATAAAGCATAACATGGCAATACGCGGTGGTAGAGCCGACCTAACGCAGTAGTAGGTGAAACCGGCGAAGTGGGGAAACATCCGGGAAAGTATTCCCGGTGTTTGGCATTTTCAGACAGATGAAACAGACGTGGATTGTTGCATGTTCACTATGCTAGGGACGTCTGGCGGACGAATGGGCTGCGTATTCAGATTCGTCTCGTCGATCTGAGCAACTTGCATGTACAAAGTATTTTCATCTGTGTTACGGTTTATTTTATATTATTTTTCAAAGTTTTAACAATATTCTGGAATTTATTAAAATCGGAAATAAATGGGTAAAACGCTATGGGTACACAGAAGTGTACCCAGCTGTTTCCACTAGGGGCTAACAGGTGGGGTTCGGTTGATTGGCCAGTCAGCAGTCAACAGATACTGTAGACTAGTCAAAGGGCTTAGGAGGGCCCGCATGTCATTGACTAGGTTATCCCAGTCAGCAGTTTGACTGGTCAAAGGGACTAGTGGGACCCATGTGTCATAGGTACATGTCTTAACAGAAGGTTTATTAACTTCATTGAATTAGTTTACTAAAACGTATTTAATTAACTTTATTAATTCATTAATTAATTAACAATTATTATTATCATTAATTTCCTTCTCTTTTTTTCAACAGGGGCGGGTCCGTGTGGTCAGTGGCTCCACCGGCCATGAGGGCTAACAGGTGCGGGTGCGGGCGCCGCGGGGACGGGCGCCCGTCGCTGGACCCGTGCGCGGGGCAAGTCCAGGCGGCGACCGGCGATGGCGCGCAGCGAATTGGCGGCAGCCAGTCGTGGGGCGCGGCCGCGGGAGCAGCCAGCGGCGGCACGCATGCGGGCACTAGAGGCACTGGCGGAGGGAGTAGTGGTGTGCGCGGGGCGAGGCCAGAAGCGGGCTGCGCAAGCCGGCAAGGCCTGCAGGCCGCGGGGGAGGGACACAACGGCGGAAGCAGTGGCAACCGAACGGAGAGGGGTCAGTGGCGGACAAAACCTCACCCTCGTTGCCGGGGTATGATACGTCTCCGTCGTATCTATAATTTTTGATTGGTCCATGCCAATATTCTACAACTTTCATATTCTTTTGGTAACTTTTTATACTATTTTTTGGGACTAACATATTGATCCAGTGCCAAGTGTCAGTTCCTGTTTGTTGCATGTTTTTTGTTTCACAGAATATCCATATCAAACGGAGTCCAAACGGAATAAAAATGGACGGAGATTTTTTTGGAATATATGCAAATTTTGGGAAGCGAAACCAACATGAGACGATGGCCGAGTGGGCCACGAGGCAGGGGCGCGCCCTGGGCCCTCATGGCCACTCCGTAAGGCGGTTGAAGCCCTTCTTTCGCAGCAAGAAAGCTAATATCCGGATAAAAATCGTGTCAAAAAATTAGCCCAATCGGAGTTACGGATCTCCGGGAATATAAGAAACGACGAAGGGCCAGAATCTGGGAACGCAGAAACAGAGAGAGACAGAGAGACAGATCCAATCTCGGAGGGGCCATGGACCAGAGGGGAAACCCTTCTTCCATTTATGAAGAAGGTCAAGGAAGAAGAAGAAGGAGGGGGGCTCTCTCCCCCTCGCTTCCGTTGGCGCCGGAGTGCCACGGGGCCATCATCGTGTGACGGCGATCTACACCAACACCTCTGTCATCTTCACCAACATCTCTATCACCTTCCCCCATCTATCTACAACGGTCCACTCTCCCGCAACCCGTTGTAACCTCTACTTGAACATGGTGCTTTATGCTTCATATTATTATCCAATGATGTGTTGCCATCCTATGATGTCTGAGTAGATTATCGTTGTCCTATCGGTGATTGGTGAATTGCTATGGTTGATTTAAATTGCTTGTGGTTATGTTGCTGTCATTTGGTGACCATCATATGAGCGCGCGCGTGGATCACACCATAGGGTTAGTTGTATGTTGATAGGACTACGTATTGGAGGGCAAGAGTGATAGAAGCTTCAACCTAGCGTAGAAATTGATGCATACGGGATTGAAGGGGGATCAATATATCTTAATGCTATGGTTGGGTTTTACTTAATGAACGTTAGTAGTTGCGGATGCTTGCTAATAGTTCCAATCATAAGTGCATAGAATTCCAAGTAAGGGATGACATGCTAGCAGTGGCCTCTCTCACATAAAACTTGCTATCGGTCTAGTAACATAGTCAATTGCTTAGGGGCAATTTTGCAACTCATACCACCACTTTTCCACACTCGCTATATTAACTTTATTGCTTCTTTATCTTAACAGCCCATAGTTTACATTTACGTGCTCTTTATATTCTTGCAAACCTATCCTGCAAAAACTAGAAAGTACTTCTGGTTTCATACTTGTTCTAGGTAAAGTAAACATCAAGCATGCGTAGAGTTGTATCGGTGGTCGATAGAACTTGAGGGAATATTTGTTCTGCCTTTAGCTACTCGTTGGGTTCGACACTCTTACTTATCGAAAGAGGCTACAACTGATCCCCTACACTTGTTAGTTATCAAGACCTTTTTCTGGCACCGTTGCCTGGGAGCAATAGCGTGGGGTGAATATTCTCGTGTGTGCTTGTTTGCTTTATCACTAAGTAGATTTTATTTGCTGTCCTAAGTTGTTTTCTATCTTTAATTATGGGTAGGAAACGCAAAATACCAAAAAAAGTTAGTGGTACCTACTGTACCAATGGTTGAAGAACCACTCAAAATCTATCACACTACTGAAGCTTATTACTTGGATCATCTTCGATCCCTTTGTGCTCGGGCTGAAAGCCCAACTATCTTAGTTGAGGGAAAATCTTTAGAAGAGCATGCTTGTTATGTGCGACACCGCATATCTGAAAAGGGAAAACTTTTACTGGATCAAATTCATCGTTTGCAATGCTATGCTTAGAATTTATGTGAAATTTATGATTTTACGTGTTGTTCTGAAGACCCTAAGAAACACCTTCCCTACCAATGTGAGTTTAGTGATAATGGAATCGTATCTTTGTATGCTATGGGTGTTTATAGTTACTATGATGTTCAACAAATTGAATAATTTGTTGCTTTTAAGGGTGCTTATGAAATTGCTTCTTTGATTGAAAAGTATGGTGCTACTATTTACAAATATGAAAATTTTTCCATATTAATTTAAATATTGTTATGATAATTATGCTTCTAATGCCTATGTTAAACTATATATTGAGGACTCCTCCGCTATCCAAGAAGAGACTAATATTTCGCAGGAGTCTATGGAAGAAGAAATTAATGACATTGTGAACTCATTGGATGAAAAATATGACGAGGAGAGCGAATAACAAAGGGAGGAAGTGCGGATTAGCTACCCGTGCCCACCTTCCAATGAGAGTAACTCTTCAACTCATACATTGTTTAAGTTCCCTTCGTGCTTACCGAAGGATGAATGCTATGATGATTGTTATTATCCCGTTGATTGTTTAGAAATATCCCTTTTTGATGATGCTTGCTATGCTTGTGGCCAAAATTCCAATATCAATTATGCTTATGGAGATGAACTTGCTATAGTTCCTTAAGTTAAACATGAGATAGTTGCTATTGCACCCACACATGATAGTCCTATTATCTTTTTGAATTCTCCAAACTACACTATATTGGAGAAGTTTGCACTTATTAAGGATTATATTGATGGGCTGCCTTTTTCCGTTACACATGATGATTTTGATGAATATGATATGCATGTGCTTGCTGCTCCTACTTGCAGTTATTATGAGAGAGGAACTACATCTCCGCCTCTTTGTTTCCAACATGATAAAATTGCAAGAAACTGCTTATACTATGCATTGGCCTTCACTTGATGTGCATGAATTGTTCTTGTATGACATGCCTAGTGCATAGGAAGAGAGTTAGACTTCGTTTTTGCATGACACATATCACTTTGTGATCACTACTAAATGCCAAATCATTGCTAATTAAAATTGGCTTTGATATACCTTGGGATCCAGGTGGATCCATTACTTGAGCACTATATGCCTAGCTTAATGGCTTTAAAGAAAGCACTGCCAGGGAGACAACCCGGAAGTTTTAGAGAGTCATTTATTTCTGTTGTGTGCTTTTATAAAGTTTAAAAACAAAAAATAAAGAGGGGAACCTAAAACTTTCTCAAAAAGAAATGTGAAAGTAAGAAGGACGAGCACCGTTGAAATGGGGGAGCTCCTTGAACTTTGTTCATGCCCATGGAAACTTTGCAAATCTTGAATTACAGAAACTTTTCAACAAAAATAATTATCCCCTTTTACA
Source organism: Secale cereale (assembly GCA_902687465.1). Classification (NCBI taxonomy): domain Eukaryota; kingdom Viridiplantae; phylum Streptophyta; class Magnoliopsida; order Poales; family Poaceae; genus Secale; species Secale cereale. The sequence goes on along the minus strand of LR738709.1, from coordinate 27,864,916 downwards.
ATTCCATTGTATTATAAAAATAATGTGCCAAGAGTTTCCTTTAGGATGATTAAACTGCTTGTTGGTTTGTGCGGTGTAAAAACAGAAACTTTGGCTGTAGTACGCGATTTTACATTTTTTTACTGGAACGTCGAAAGGATCTGAAACTGTTTGCAAAGTCTTGCTATACAAATTGTTGATTTTTCCTAATTGTTCCATAATTTTTAGGGTTACAGAAGTATGATTAATGTTCAGATTACTACAGACTGTCCTATTTTCACAGATTGCTGTTATAGCTTCATTATTTGCATGTTTGAATTCTTGTTGATGCCTCCGTGACTTGGGGCCATAGAATTGTGATAGCATACAGTAGGTAATGTTTGTTTATAATTATAAAATAATGTTAGAGCAGTACATGATGGGATTTTATTGATCATATGCACTAACCCCGCCACTAAAAGTTCGGTTAAGTTTTGTGTGGATTAAGTTTTCGAAGATCGAGGAGGTCTCGATGCGAGGAGAAGGAGGAGAGGCAAGAGCTCAAGCTTGGGGATGCCCAAGGCACCCCAAGTAAATATTAAAGGAAACTCAAGAGTCTAAGCTTGGGATGCCCTGGAAGGCATCCCATCTTTCTTCAACAAGTATCGGTATGTTTTCGGATTCGTTTCATTCACATGATATGCGTAAACTCTTGGAGCGTCGTGTGATTTTTATTTTTCCTTTTATTAAATGCACCATGCTGGTATGCGATAGTCCTTGGTTGATTCATAGAATGCTCTTTGCACTTCACTTATATCTTTTGAGTATGGCTTTATAGAATGCTTCATGTGCTTCACTTATATCATTTGAAGTTTGGATTGCATGTTTCTCTTCACATAGAAAACCGCCTTTTGTAGAATGCTCTTTTGCTTCACTTATAATTGTTAGAGCGTAGGCATATCTTTTGTAGAAAGAGTTAAAACTCTCTTGTTCACGTATATCTATATAGAGAGTTGACAGGAATTGGTCATTCACATGGTTAGTCATAAAATCCTACATAAACTTTTAGATCGCTCAATATGATATGTTTGATTCCTTGCAATAGTTTTGCGATATAGAGATGCTAATATGTGGGAGGAACTAGTGAATGATTATGGTTTAGTAAAAATATCGGTGTTAAGGTTTGTGATTCCCGAAGCATGCACGTATCGTCTCCTAACTATGTAACCAAATTGGCACGCATTGTATTTTGATTGTTTATCTTTGCGTGAAGGTCGGGGGCGCGCGATGGTTAACTCCTACAAACCTCCCCCATAGGAGCATGCGTCGTAGTATTTTTGCTTCGAGGGCTAATAGATTTTTCGCAATAAGTATGTGAGTTCTTTATGACTAATATTGAGTCCATGGATTATACGCACTCTCACCCTTCCACCATTGCTAGCCTCTCTTGTACCGCATAACTTTCGCCGGTACCATACACCCATCATATACCTTCCTCAAAACAGCCACCATACCTACCTATCATGGCATTTCCATAGCCATTCCGAGATATATTGCCATGTAACTCCACTGTTCCGTTTATTATGACACACACCATCATTGTCATATTGCCTTACATGATCGTAAGATAGCTAGCATGATGTTTCCCTGGCTTGTCCGTTTTTTGATGTCATTGCTACGCTAGATCATTACACATCCTGGTACACCGCCGGAGACATTCACATAGAGTCATATTTTGTTCTAGCTCCGAGTTGTAATATCGAGTTGTAAGTAAATAAAAGTGTGATGATCCTCATTATTAGAGCATTGTCCCTTGAAAAAAAGGAAAAAAAAGGAAAGGCCAAAAGAAAAGAAGGCCAAATAAAAAAATAAAGGCCAAATATAAAAAGGAAAGCCCAAAAAAAGAAAAAAAAGAAAAACAGGGGACGATGCTACTATCTTTTTTTCCACACTTGTGCTTCAAAGTAGCACCATGATCTTCATGATAGAGAGTCTCCTATGTTGTCACTTCCATATACTAGTGGGAATTTTCATTATAGAACTTGGCTTGTATATTCCAACGATGGGCTTCCTCAAATGCCCTAGGTCTTCATGAGCAAGCAAGTTGATGCACACCCACTAGTTTTCTTTTGAGCTTTCATACACTTATAGCTCTAGTGCATCCGTTACATGGCAATCCCTACTCACTCACATTGATATCTATTGATGGGCATCTCCATAGCCCATTGATACGCCTAGTCGATGTGAGTCTTTCTCCCTACTTTTGTATACTACCACCTTCCATTCGACCCATAGTGCTATATCCATGGCTCACGCTCATGTATTGCGTGAAGAGTTGAAAAAGTTCGAAAAAGTAAAGTATGAAAACAATTTCTTGGCTGACACCGGGATGGGCATGAGGGGTACCTTGTGCTAAGAAAAGTGAAGCATTAAAGACTATATGATTTTGTAGGCATAACGTTCTTTAGCATTGATATTTTGAAAGACTTGATTGTTTGTTGGGATGCCCGAGTATTAAATTCTTTTATGTCAAATGATAGACTATTGCTTGGAATCACTCGTGTCTTAATATTAATGCCATGATTAGATTGCATGATCAAGATTATGTTAGGTAGCATTCCACATCAAAAATTATCTTTTTTATCATTTACCTACTCGAGGACGAGTAGGAATTAAGCTTGGGGATGTAGATACGTCTCCGTCGTATCTATAATTTTTGATTGTTCCATGCCAATATTCTACAACTTTCATATACTTTTGGTAACTTTTCATACTATTTTTTTGGGACTAACATATTGATCCAGTGCCCAGTGCCAGTTCCTGTTTGTTGCATGTTTTTTGTTTCGCAGAATATCCATATGAAATGGCGTCCAAACGGAATAAAAACGGACGGAGATTTTTTTTGGAATATATGTGAATTTTGGGAAGCAGAACCAACATGAGACGATGCCCGAGTGGGCCACGAGGCAGGGGGCGCGCCCACCAGGGGCAGGCGCGCCCTGTGCCCTCGTGGACACTCCGTAAGGTGGTTGATGCCGTTCTTTAGCAGCAAGGAAGCTAATATCCGGATAAAAATCGTGTCAAAAAATCAGCCCAATCGGAGTTACGGATCTTCGGGAATATAAGAAACGGTGATGGGCCAGAATCTGGGAACGCAGAAATAGAGAGAGACATATCCAATCTCGGAGGGGCTCTCGCCCCTCCACCGCCATGGAGGCCATGGACCAGAGGGAAAACCCTTCTCCCATCTAGGGAGAATGTCAAGGAAGAAGAAGAAGGAGGGGGCTCTCTCCCCCTTGCTTCCGCTAGCGCCGGAGTGCCACCGGGGCCATCATCGTGTGAAGGCGATCTACACCAACACCTCCGTCATCTTCACCAACATCTCCATCACCTTCCCCCATTTATCTACAACGGTCCACTCTCCCGCAACCCGATGTACCCACTACTTGAACATGGTGCTTTATGCTTCATATTATTATCCAATGCTGTGTTGCCATCCTATGATGTCTGAGTAGATTATCATTGTCCTATCGGTGATTGGTGAATTGCTATGATTGATTTAAATTGCTCGTGGTTATGTTGCTGTCCTTTGGTGCCCATCATATGAGCGCGCGCGTGGATCACACCATAGGGTTAGTTGTATGTTGATAGGACTACGTATTCGAGGGCAAGAGTGACAGAAGCTTCAACCTAGCATAGAAATTGATGCATACGGGATTGAAGGGGGGCCAATATATCTTAATGCTATGGTTGGGTTTTTACCTTAATGAACGTTAGTAGTTGTGGATGCTTGCTAATAGTTCCAATCATAAGTGCATAGAATTCCAATTAAGGCATGACATGCTAGCAGTGGCCTCTCTCACATAAAACTTGCTATCGGTCTAGTAACGTAGTTAGTTGCTTAGGGGCAATTTCGCAACTCATACCACCACTTTTCCACACTCGCTATATTCGCTTTATTGCTTCTTTATCTTAACAGCCCCTAGTTTATATTTACGTGCTCTTTATATTCTTGCAAACCTATCCCGCAAAAACTACAAAATACTTCTGGTTTCATACTTGTTTTAGGTAAAGTAAATATCAAGCGTGTGTAGAGTTGTATCGGTGGTCGATAGAACTTGAGGGAATATTTGTTCTGCCTTTAGCTCCTCATTGGGTTCGACAGTCTTACTTACGGAAAGAGGCTACAACTGATCCCCTACACTTGTGGGTTATCAAGAGGGTACAGGGCGGCGAGGCTCGAGGTGGCCAGCGAGGAAGAGATGAGGACGGCGGGCGATGGTCCGGCGAGGTGCTTTCGCAGAGGAGGACGGAGACGGTGGGGGAGGGCAACATGGCGGCTCCGGTGAGGTCCGCGGAGCTCCGGGCGGCGATGGCGGGGCAGTGGTCGGCGACGAGCATCGTGGACTGGCAACTGAGGTCGGGGAGGCGGTAGCAACGATCTTCGAGACGGCGGCTTGGTGCTCCTCGGGCGGCGATGGACTTGACGCCGAGGACGACGTCGATGCCGCCGGATCCGTTCGGGAATGGGAAGGGGCGGCGAAGGCCGACCGGACTGAGTCGTTGGGTGGCGGAGATCCGGGCCGAAGAACAAGGACGGAGGGTGGGGTCGTGGGACGGCGCTGGGCGGTGAGGCGGCGGCGTCGGGCATGAGGCCCCCCGATCCAGATTGTGGGAAGAGGGAGAGCGACGGGGTGAGGGGGAATGGGGGCGTGGGTAGGTTAGGGTTCGGTCGCTCGATGGGATATGGAGGTATGGGGTGGGCTGGACTGTGACGGTGGGCTGGCCGGTTGGGCCGTCAGGCCCAGTTGGCCAAGGGTCCTTGTCTTTTTACTTTATTTTTATTTTGTCTTTTCTTTTTTGTTTTCTTGTATTTATTTAATAGTTTATAGTTTTACAAAAAGTAAAAGCCATACCTAAAATAGAGTTACAATTCCAACTACAATAACAAAAAGTTTTACTCATGATCAAAATAGTTTACCATTTTATAATATTCGAAAGGCATTTATTTCAATGTTTGTACTACTGCTTTAATCAGTTAAGTGCATTTAAACATTTTATAAAAAATGTAGTTTCTCCACCATAATTACCTATGCATTATTTTTCATCACTCGAACATTTTAGTTTTAATATTTGAAAATCTTTGTCGTTTGACTTATTTTTGACTTTTGAATTCGAACGGGATTGAATCATCGCGAGGTTAACAACAGTAATCGTGGTGACGTGTCATCATTAACACGGAATTACTGCAGCTTAATTATCCGGGCGTCACACGTGCCCCCCACTACTAGGAAAAGGGCTATAGATGATATGGCCTCTAATGGCGCACCAGACACATGGTGCGCTACTACTATATAGTAATGGCGCACCATGTGTTGGTGCGCCATTAGAGTGGTAGACACTAATGGCGCACCAGACACTCGATGCGCCATTAGTAACAAATCTTTTTTTTATTTTTCCAGAAATACTAATGGAGCACCGTGGCACAGTGCGCCATTAGTAGTTTAACTGGTAATGGCGCACCTCCAACTCAGTGCGCCAGTACTAATTTTTTTGTTTTGCAAAACTACAAATGGCGCACCTCAAGCTGGTGCCGCATTAGTAACTCTGGTTACTAATGTCGCATTTGTGAGTGGTGCGCCATTAGTAACCTGGACCAGTTAGATATTTCGGACAGCCACACCTACACCCTCACTTTCCCCACTTCATTCTCTCCACCTCCTCCTCCAAGCTTGTGTCGGCTGCCTCCTCCTCCTCACCTCATTTGCACCATAGATTCATCAAAATTAAGTGGTTAAATTAACTTCTTTTGATAGGTAAGTAAGGGGGAAAGCTATATTTATGTTGTAGATCTACATTTTTTCTCCCTCGAGCTCCAACAACCGTGCACACGCACTTTTGATGGCCTAGCTGGATCTATGTATGTTTTTGGTGTTGCATATGTTTGTGGTGTTGCATATATGTTTGTGTTTGCAGGTACTGGTATTTGAAATGCGATAGTTGCCAATATTTTGCCGAAAAGTTGATTCATTTCCGTTTCGGCGAGAATTTTGGCACTATGCATTCTTTTTGGTCCTATTTTTAGGGAAAGTCATGCCAAATTTTTTCGTGGTTCTAAAATATAGTTTTGCTCCACCCCGCAAGCGACCATGGTTCGTACGATGACCGAAGGCATCGTGAATAGGTTTTTGAGCTCCGCGAAGGCCGAGATGCTTCAAAAGACCGAGAACCTAAGGCATAAGGACCGAGGGAATTTGCGCAACCTCCACTTCACGAAGCTGCACGAACGATACAAGTTCCCCTCTGAATTTGAAAACACACGCCTCACAGGGAATAAAGTGAACAATGTCGCCCTCACGAGGATGAGCACGGCCCTGTCTACTTGGAGAAGCTCGGTGAAGAGAATGATTGACAAAGGTTTTAGTTAAGGCGAAAAATCCTTCGATCAGCGAAGATGACTACAAGGAGTTCAAGATCAAGTGCGAGAGCAGCGCAACCTCCGAATCAAGTCAGTGGGGGAAAGAAATGTGGGAGTTGAACTTAGGGGAACACACACTCGGTCCCGGCGGTTACAGAGTGGCGGAGCCTATATGGGACAAGGAGGACGCGGAGCGTGCCGAGCAAGGCCTACCGCCCCTCTTCGATAAATATGGTGACAAGCAGACCAGGAACTTTGTCAGGGCCCGGTACAAGGAGGACCCGGTAACAATGGAGCTCACCACGGATCCGAAGACCAGGGCCCTTGAGGTTGTTCTGGTAAGGAATACACCCCCGCGTAATTAGCTCCATATGGTTGCATTCTAATTAATGAAACCAAATTTCTAAATGGTTCACATTCCTTCCGCATGCGACTGAAAGCAGTAGCGCGGGGTCGACTCAGAGCACCCCTTGGGACACCACTCTAAATAGGGCGTTGAATGTAATGAAAAAAAGGATAAGCCCAGTAAGCCGTCGTCAGCTGGTCGTGTGGCCGGCAAAGGCTTGTCCACAAAATGGTCGTCATACTATAACGCTAGTGGGCAAAAGGAGAAAAAGACCACCTCGGAACGCAGTCGCGCGAGGTTCAAGAACTCAAGGCACAAGTGGCACGGATTCCGGAGATTGTCCAAGAGCAAGTGCAACAACAACTGGGATCGACGCTCGCCGACATTATGCCTACCTTGATTCATGGGCTGACGACGTGGATTGCGGGCGGCCAACAGGGGGCGCCCCCGATTCCCAGCTTCACGGCCAGCAACTCGCAGAACGCGCAGGCGGGGCCATTGGTGTCTCCGGCGGAGGCGGCATTGGTGTCTCCGACGCCGGCACAGGCATTGGAGCTTAATGCACCCGGGTGTACGCCGGCCGGCACCTCTGCAGCAAGCGGCCCCTCCGTCAATTGCACGACCGCCGTTGGCGGTGCATCGACATTAGCCGAGCTCGACGCCATCATCATGGTAACTAATTAAGCCTCTCGGCCGAGGACTTCATCTCCTTGCCTTTGACTGGGCATCCGTGACGCCCTACATGTTTTCGCAGGGCGCCGCCGACGTTCCGTGCACTCTCATGCACTTCGTGAACAACAAGTTGGTCGATGTCGCCAAGGGCAGAATCGTTCAACCGGGCAACCCCATGTTCTACGGTAATCCGATGCCACCCACCGTGTATAGGGTTCAACTGGTTCGGGTGCTGCCAGGCTGCGATGAGTTGTTACCTTCGATTCGACCCGCCGGGGCCGACGAAGATGATGTGATGACCCTCAGCGCCTGCCTAAGCTGGCCCCTGCTTTGGCCGAAGAGCCAGATTTGTTTGGGGGTGGGGGACACCACCCCAAAGACAACACCGCCAGTCGTGCCGGCGCCAAGCCATGGCAAGACTGCCGCAACGCTACCGGACATGCCGGGCATCCCTATGGCACAGGATCCGAACATGCATATGGCACAGGATCCGGACGACGACGACGACAACGACGACGGTACATTTGCCAACGTCGATAAGTACTTTGCCGATCATGGGTACGATGGCGAATTCATGGGGCCTCCTTCTCAAGAACCCAACCCTACAAAAGACGATCGCGATCTAGCTGGTACCGCGAAGAAACCCAGTTGCAACAGGCGTCGTCTGGCGTTCAATTCTCCGGAGACGCCTCCAGCTGCCAACTTCACCGAGCCTCAGATAGCCGAGGTGCGAAATATTATCAGCCCCAACACACTCAAGAAGGCAGTTTGTGAGCAGAACTCGGTCCCATTACAGCAGAACAAGAAGGGACGGAAAAGAAAGAGTAACAAGGGTGCGAGCCAGCCGGCACCGAGTACAATCCATGCTCAGAACGGGCCAACTTCACCTAAGGATATAAGGAGGAGGGTGCATGTGGCGGGTAGGCCGATGCTACCAACTAATATGCTCAATGCTGCAACCAGTGCTATGAGGAGTCTGCATGACAGTGTTCTTTCTTTGGAGAAGCGGCGTCTCAGAGAGAAGGATGTGACATACACGGTTTTTGTGGCCAAGGTGCCAGAGGGCAATGGCTTTGTGGATAACTCCATCGGGGGTACGATCGTCCTGCGGTTTGATGACATCTTCGCTATGTTTAACCTTCATCCGCTGCACTACACCTTCGTTCGGCTATTTTCGCTAAGTATGGAGATGCGGGTCATTAGAGACAAGACCCCGGACATCCTGATAGTCGACCCCTTCTACATGCGTCCCAAGATCTTGGGCAGCGCTGCGGACTGGCAAGTCGGGAGTTCTTACCTCAAAGGCGTCATTGTGGCAAACCGAGATAAGGATAACTTCCTCGTGTCTTACTTTCCCGAGTAAGTCGTCCCCTCAACCGCCCCGTAACATATGATTTCTTAGATTTCGATCGTTTTTTTTTACATTCCGTGTTTTGTGCAGTGACACACATTGCACACTCGTCCTCTTAAGCCCGAAATATTCCATGGCCACGTATTTCGACTCGGACCGTCAGTCGAAGATAGACTACACAAATGTCAAGAAAGTTCTTGATGATGTTCTCCCCGGCTACGCCAAATCTGGAGGCACCTTCACCAGGCCAGTTCGTAAGTACGGCGAGCACATGTTCGCCCACAATACGATGTTCTGCTGCGTCAAGCAGCCGCCCGGCGGTCAGAAGGGTGCCTACTACGCCATCCATCACATGCGGGCGATCGTACGGGGCCATAATCACCTTCTGCTACCAGATAAACGCAAAGATTGGGCCACGAGCTTGTCGGTAATCCAGGACGCGGACATCAGACAAGAATTCTTTCGCATCCAGTCGGAGTTTGCGGAAATCATCCATCAAGATGTCCTTCGTACCTCGGGGCAGTTCAACCTCAGAAATCAACCGTCCAACAGTGACATAGACACAACGCTACAAATGTAGGCTGACAACGCCCGTGATTTCATGACTCCCACGATAGACGACGGCTTCATCCACGCTCCGGTCCCTTGAGTCGAGTCGAAAGTAGTGATGCTATGTCTAGTTCTGAAATATCGATTGGCTCATGTTGTAATTAAACTTTAATGAACTTGTCCTTCTCTTTGGTTTGGACAGTCGTTCAACTTAGATGTAATCGATGCTATTAATGTCTTGCTTTTCTGTTCCGATCCTTTTGTTTCATACTTATATATTGCTTATGTATTGTCAGTGAATTGGTACTAATGTTTCGTTTGGCTAGTGCATAGCGATGCCGTCGTATGTCGTGTACAAGGGTAAGGTTCCCGGAGTCTATGACGACTGGGAGGAGTGTCGGAGACAGGTTCACCGTTTCAGCGGTAACAGTTACAAAGGGTACACCACTAGGGCGGAGGCGGAATCTAGATACGCGCGCTATCTACCGGGAGAGAGAGGAGGGAGCGTTGGAGGAACCAGATGAAGACGAGTTTCATCGCGATGATGCTCATCGTGATGACCGCAGCTCTCTTCTATGTGATGGTAGTTTAGATGATCGATATCGACTTGTAATGTGAAGAAAAACTCGCTACTCGCGGTCTCGAGACTTGTAATGTTCTATCTTTGTTCGGTCTTTTGAATTCGGAGACTAATATGATGAATTGTATTCGGAGACTAATCTTCTATTGTATTCGATGAATCTGGTGTTGCTGTGTGATGTTGTCTAAGTTCTGTCCAATAATATATTTTGTATCCTGTGAAAATATCAGAAAAGAAGAAAAAAAATCCCTAATATGCATACTAGTGGCGCACCACTCAAGACACTAATGGCGCACTGTTCGAATGAAACTAATGGCGCATCGCCCACTAGTGCGCCATTAGTATGCCAAAGCACATGGGTACATATGACCCCCTGGGAGGCATACTAATGGCGCACGATGGGCTATACTAATGGCACACTGCCTGGTGCGCCATTAGAACACCAGATACTAATGGCGCACCAGGGGTGCGCCATTAGTATTTAATTCTAATGGCATGGTGCTAGTGGCGCACCACTAGTGCGCCATTAGTAGGCAAAAGTGGTGCGCCACTAGCATGCCTTTTCCTAGTAGTGCCCTGGCCTCTCCTACTCGTTGTTTGCCGCTTCCTGGCTGCGCCCCGCGCCCGCTCGTCGTGTTCACGTCTGCTGCTGCTACTATGCTACTGCCCCGTGCGCCTTCCCCTGCTCGTGCGCCCACCGGCTGCGCCGCCGTTGCTACCGATGTCGCGCGCCGGCTTGACTCCTGCTCGCCGGCCGCGCCCCGGTGCACGCGTCCCCGCTGCCGTTGCACCTGTCCGCCTCGCCCCGCTCGCATGTGCGAAAACACCACTCTCTATAAAAAAGGCTTTTCCTCTTTCCCGTGGTTTTCACCTAGCCATTGCAGCTCACAATTGTGTCAGCCGGTTACAGGAAACTTGAGTAGGAGACTCTTCCAAATTTCCTGCTAGCCAATTTAGAAGCTCAAGGAAATTTCCTTTATTTAGCGAGTCTTCACTTTAATCATGCCCCCTAAATGCTAAGCCTTGGCGCAACAGCAATCCCACACACTTGACTGTTCATGTCAAACGCTGTTATACAAAGCCTTGTATTGTGAGGTGTTTGAAGCAATAGACTCCCTAATTGATGTTGTAGGTGTAGTGAACATATCATATTTTTCTTGAGCTTCAGCGTGAGCACTACTAACAGCTCCAATATGCCTCTTCAATTTTGCTTTCATGTTCCAATTATTAAACCCACCATTCACAAATGTATCTCCTCCGGGACTTTTTGTTTTTTCCTTGAACAAGTCGCAAACAAAGCAAAAAGCAGCCTCTTTTTGCACGCTGTACTCAAGCCACTTATGATCTTTAAACCAAGTAGGGAAAAAGCGACGAAGATGTCCACTAAAATCTCTGATTTCAAATTTATGATCCTTTGGTTGACAAGCTCCCAAGTCAATATATCTCCTTCCAACTCTATCCTGGTCATTGACATGATACGATGATATGGGAACTCGCTTGCCAGGTTCACGTTCCAGAGCTGCCAAATCTGCTTCGAATTGGGACATTGATTCATCATTTTCGTCAACCGCTTTATCATCTTCTACAATTGGGGTCGGGGAGCCTCTCTCCCTCTTCGGTTGTGGAGTTTCATCATGTGTTACACTAGTGCTAGCTGCAGAGTGCTCTCAACCTCCACAGAAAGAGAAGTTGGTGTGGACGTAGAAGTTAACTTTCTTGCCTTTGAAGATTTGTCCCACAGTTCAAATAAGCTAACATCCTTCCTTTTCATCTACATCACAATTACATAAATAGAGTAAAATTAGTGGCAATGTGGCATGGACTGTTGAACATTGAAAACAATTTTAGAGAGGTATTCTCTACGTCATTCATAGCTAAGGGTATTCTCTGGATACTTAGTTCAATTAAAATTTACAAGCAATCACTGAAATCACTGAAAAATCTTCAGGTTTGTTTAGAAATGAGAGGAAAGAATACATTGGTAGATGGCTAGATGCTAAAGTGGGCGTGGATGGATGTGGATGGCATGGACTCAGGCTGCCGGATGGCGTTGCCGCGCTGGGGAGGCCGGACTGCCGGTCGCCGGAGTAGAGGGCTGGAGCTGGGCGGAGGACAGACGGGAGCTGAGGGCCGGAGGCTAGGGTGAGGGCAGGGGAGGGCAACACTGGGGGAGGGGCAACGGAGAGGCTGGAGATGGCCGCCGGAGCCGGACCTCGACCACTCGACGGAGGGGCAGGAGAGGGCTGACCGCCTTCAACGGTAAAGCAGAGGTACAGAGCTTGGTCAGGGAATTGGGGTAAAGGGGAGGGGATCGATTGAATCAGCCCTCGACTACTCGCGGCCTCGCGCGCGTAACCAGACGCTGGTCTGGTCCAGGGGAGTCCCTGTATGACGCCCGTGTGCGTCCAGGGGGTGTTGCTTCGCACAGGGGGATACGAATGGGCTGGCCCATTTGTAGTTTAACTAAGAAAAAGGCTTGCACGAACGCAATATCATTTTGGTACAGTAGTAAAACGATACTGCACCTTCTAGTTCATTGTAGCAGCCCTTTGTTATTCATTTTTAATTCGAACTTTTTATGAACATATGAATATACAGGCGTGTTTTGAATACACATTGAACATTTGTTTTTTTATTGAGAGTACACATTGAACTTTTATAATATACAATGAAAAATTAAAAAAAAACAGTGAACTTTTTCGTAAAAAATACTGAACAAATTTCAAATACACAATGAATATTTTGCAGTATACACTGAACAATTCTTAATGTACGATGAACAAATTTCAAATACACAGTGATTTTTTTGAGAAATATACTTTGAACAATTTTTAATATACGATAAACATTTTTGTAATACGAAATGAACAGTTTTCTAATGCGCGGTGAACTTTTCATCAATATATGATGAACATTTTCTTAATATACGATGAACATATTTGTAATACATGGTGAACTTATTTAGAACATGAAAAAAGAGAATGAAAAAGAAAAGGAAACAGACACAAAAACAGAAAAAAAACATAAAATACAAAAAATACAAAAGGAAAAAATAAACCAAAACAAAAGAAATAAACTGAAATCCGACAAAAGATTGAAAAACCGGAAGCAAAAAACATCAAAAGAAAACAAAAGAAAAAACCCGCAGGAAACAACGTGGAAAACACCAACGAACTAACAACAGCACATATAATGCATACGTTGGCCGGCCCATGTTGAGGCTCCCTTCAGCGAAGCTTGACCTTTTGTCGTCCGTCGGCGGCAAATAGGATTTGCCCTGCTTCAGTGCGTGGGGTGGAAACGTGGAGTGTTCGGGCTGGTTTGGGCTGCATACGTGGGCCAAATATGTATATATACCTAGTAGTTTTTTTTAGCCGAAAATCTTTGGTATTCCATGGAAGTACCATGAAGACCCCGGCGCCGTCTCTACTCGTAGGAGTACACGTGGAGGATGTATGTGTACCGAGAAACATGTATATCGTGTCATAATCACACATTTAAGAATTTCCGTCCATTTTCCAGTGCATTACCGTGAAATACATGTGCATGAATCACTGTGCAGATCGACGGCAGCACCTGTTTCGTTACGTGCGTGACACCGCACCTGCGTGCCCCTACGATTTTTTGTTGGTTTTGCTGCTGTCTAGACGCATGCCACGTACTCGTCGAACAAAGCGGTCCAGACCAAAATCATCGCCATGTGCCCCGTTCTCGAACGGTCGCCATGCATTCATGCTGGCATGCTGCTCCAGAGCGGGCGCAACTGGAAGATGTCAGCCAGCTCGACGTGACCAGGCGGAAGGGAGGTGCCACTACAATGCATACATGGCCGCTGATAAGCCCACTCCAGCCGTTGCACCGCATTGAAGCCACGATGATCCGCATGTGTCCGTGCTATCCCTCCACGGATGATGTCCACGGACACAGATATGATAGCTGGCCGTCCAATTGCATGCACCAAAATTCACCCCTTTCCAATGGAAATAGCTGACGAAATTGGGGGAAATGCCTATTGGTTCCTGGGGACATTTGTCCCTGGAATCTCACCATTCATTACCCTCCCGATCTCCCCCTCTGCTATCAGTATTCTTACTTTCCTTCCTATATTCTGTCACACCTACATTTTATCAATTTGTATTTGATTGCTGCAGTCCTATACTTCTGACTCGGACCCACATCGCATTAAACCAGTGTCTCATCTACCAACTGCCAAATCCTCTTACACTCTGTACCTGTATCCTTCACTTTTGGCTTCAACTCGCTGTACCCACATCGCATTAACACTTCGGCACTCCGGTGCTTTATGGAGATTACTGAACCTAAAATCTTTTTTTTATATAAACTTCTTCTCCACTGAACCTAAAATCCTTGTTTCCTGTAGTGGACAGCCATATGTTCCTACACTAAACATTACTGAACTTATCATCTTAAATTTACTTATTTTACTTCCAGTAATCTTCAGACAACTTCTCTCTGCACGGCCAACATATTGTTTAATAAAATGCTGCCTGTTCAGTAAAGGATTCTGTAATATTTTCATTGTTCTCCAATCATGGTAACGTGCTCTATGTACGTTCATTTTTTTTAGTGTTGATCAAATCGAGTAGTTATTCATAGTGACGAACTACTTACCTTAGTTTATTTTATTCCGGATTGAAAAATCATGTAGAACGTCGGTTTACAATTTTCATTGCAAATACCATTTGTTTCTCGGATTTATATATGCCTGATATGGGAAAAAAGTAATTACCAAAAAATTCAAAAGTTTCTATAACGTTTCTTGAAATAAACTTGATCTTCTTTTCTAACCGTATAAAAAGTTTTGAGAAGGAAAAACTGACATCAACTTCAGGGTAAAACAACAATATTTCAAAGACAAAAATATGAATAGTAACTTTTATATGGTGTTGATATTATTATTTTCCCAACAAAAAATACCATGAAATTTCTTCCTAGCCCAAACTTTTTATACGAGTACAACAGAAGGTCAAGTTTATTTCAAAAACAAATTTTTTGACTTTTTGGTAATTACTATTTTTATATAGGTTGAATATGCACCTGACATGATAAAAATAGTATCACAAAAAGTCAAAAAATTCTGATGTTTTTTTTTGAAAATAACATGACCTCCTTTTGTAGTTCTACAAAAGTTTGTCGAAGGAAAAACTCCCATTGATTTCTGGGTGAAGAAATAAAAAATTCGAGGGTAAAAAGTGTGAATAGTAACTTCTATAGAGTGTTGATTTTGTTTTTTCGCCAACAAGTCAATGGGAGTTTTTATTTCGCCAAACTTTTTATGCAACTACTGCATAAAAGAAAGTCAAATATATTTGCAAAAAAATCAATTTTGTTACTCCTTTGTATTTATGATTTTGGTTTTTCGCTCACAAGTATATGGGAACTTTTTGTTTCTCCTAACTTTCTATAAAACTTCTGAAAAAAAATTGAGAAAGTTTCAGATTGTTTTGTCTCAAAGCGTGGAACCGCCGCTTATTCCTAGTAGGCAGTACACTCTCATTAAATGTGGTTGCCAACTTCCAGCTTTATTAACGAAAACATTTGAGGCAAGCTTTACAGTTCGTTTTATCTTAGCAACGTCCAGAATTCCGGAGAGACACGACTCTGACAGTAGCCACTCAAGAACAGGAAGGGGCGTGTGTCAGTGGAGCAGCATTTATCCTTCGACAGAATGGAGCGCGTCAAAACACTGTACCAGATCATGTTTCAGCCTGTACTTTTGACGGTATGTGGAGAGAACAAAATGTATGCAAGAAATAGTTTGCGGCTGCTCGGTTAGTAATTCTTCTCAGTTCCAGCCTGAACATACTATTTCATTGTTCTCATATACACACAAAAAATCCTCACATGCTGTTGGTTGCACCAAAAAAAAAAAAGCAGGGTATACCGAAAAAAATTATACAAGGTCTTGCCGGTGCAGATGTCCAGCAATGATAAGATTACTAAACTCAAAGGTCAACAGATGGTATATAAGCGAGCACATGGCATTCGACAATCACTCTCTCTGGGATAAGTGTGGACAGAAAATATATTGGCCCTCGCATAGACATTTCGACATTTATACAGGAGATGTTATCAAGCAGCTGCGTGCAAACAATATTAGCATTGGCAAAGTGTACAACATAATTGGCAGTTTCTTTGGCTTCATGAGCAGTGTACCTTTCGGCAAGAGAGCATTGAGGGGCCTTTGTCGACAAATTAACCGAGAGCAGGCAGATGATGACGTCAGAAAAACAATGGAAGTTTTTGCTAAATTGGGATCCAAAGATTCAGGGTTGTACTACAGAGTTCAGTCAGACACGAACAGCCGCATACGAAATCTTTTATGGTCAATGGGAGCAAGCAGGGGACAGTACCACTACTTTGGAGATGCGATAACTTTTGATACAACATACCGTATGAACATGTATGATATGCCATTCGGTTTGTTTGTCGGAGTAAACAATCATTTCCAAAGTGTCACACCACCTAATTTCAATACCCATGAGAGAAGGGGGAAGAACCAAGAGCTATGTCAAGCTTCAACATTGACATATCTTTAGATCTTCTAGGCTTGGCAGGTGTTGATCCCTCCCTCGAGTATCCTTTCACCTGGGTGGTGCCTACTAGCTTGCTGCAACTTTAAATGTGTTAACTATTTAATTAATGATACCAAGCTTCGAAACTCTCCAAGCCAGTAGATCAGCGTATCACAACAGTTGATCGCTAATTCCTGGAGCTGACCAAACCATTTGCAGAACCCTACTGTTGGCTGCAATGGACTTGGGTGGAACAAAAAGCTGCATCCCAATGATAGTAGTGTCAAAAGGGATACTTCAAGAACCTGATCAAGCTCCTGTTCTGGTGTTGCTTTTGTATCCCTGACAGACAGCCATAAGTCAGACAAGCTACACATGTGTCTGGATTCAAATATCGATAAGGAACATTGAGCCTTATCTGGACCCTTCCTCCCAACCCTCCCGAGTCGCCCCCCGCGTGGGCGGCCGGGAGGCCACCAGATCCCGTCGGCCGGCCCTCTCCCACTCCTCCTCCACATCCCTCGCCGCCGCCCAAGGGCGCGGCCAGGCGAAGCCTGGTCGTCGCCGGCGGCGGCCGTACGTCACGGCGGGTGGTGGCGGCGCCTCGGCGACTTTGCTCCCCCGCGGCACGAGGCCTCGCGATCTGGTGCGTAGCGGTCGCCAGGGACGACGGCGGCGTGATCGGATCGGGTCGCGGCGGCGCGGCCGGATCTACGCCCAAGCGTGGGTCTTGATCGCTGGTCTGGCGTCGGCACGGTGGCGGGTGCGACTCGTCGACAGCTGGGCAGATCCGCCGGGATTCTACCCTTGTCTGGTCCTTGACAGCGCGGGCAACTCCGGGGGAAACCCTAGATATCCTTAGGATCGAGCGATGACGGCGATTTTGCGTCGTAGTCCCTCTTTAGGGCATCGTTTTGGAGTTTACTCCGATTGAAGGGACCAGCGACGTCGGTGGCGCACGTCTGGTGGAGCAACTGCCGATGAAAATCGCGCCGACTACGGTCATGGCGGACAATGACGGCGGCTTAGATGTCGTTTCCTTGTCGAGGCATCGTCGTTGCAGTCTGCGTCATCAGTCTCGGGATGCTCCGGGGGAAACCCCAGATCTGGGTCTTCCGGATCGGACGATGATGGCGTTTTATCGCTGTCCCCCCTGGGGGCATCGTTTTGGAGCAAGTGATGGCTGGGGGGATGGTGGAGCGGTACTTCATCTCACACATTGATGGCGACGGAGATCGGCGGCATGGCGTTGTGGAGGCTCGGCGTCCGATGCGCGGAGATGGACCTGCGCAGGAGGAGGTAGCTATCTGGTGTCATGGTGATGTCGATGGCAGAGTGGCCAGACAAGGTAGAAGCCTTAATATGATCTGAAGACGGACTTGTGGAAGACGACGGCGACAACACACGAGTGCGTCTGACCGGATTATGCCCCAGACCCGGTATGTGGCTCGGCTGGGGCTTCCGGAGTTTGATGTTTAGGCTTAGGTGAGTGGTTTGGGTAGTGGCCCAGCTAGCATCCCTACATCATATGGATAAGAGTAGCGGCATATGTTGCCAAGATGGTGGATTCAGGTATATTGTTTGTAATACTTTGTAAGGTCCTCGAGAATAATCAACAAAGTGGCCGTATGCATCTCCCAGATGCAGAGGCCGGGGTCATCCTCCTTTTCTAAAAAAAACATTGAGCCTTATCTTCCTCAATGTCGATAACTTTTAAGTTTCGGTGCTTCAGGTAGAGTTGTTAGCTTTCGGCAGTTCTTCAAGTGAACTCTCTCAAGAAGAGGAAATGTTAATTCTTCTCCTTCTATTGCGACCCATCTCTCAAGATCTCCAATTTTTCTAACCTAAGGTGTTTTAATGTTGGAAATGCTGTGACTGCATAGGCTCTTATCAAAACAAGAACTTTGAGAGCCTTAATTTAACCAAATTTGGGAAATTCATTACACATTGTACAGCCATCTAGGTGGAGCTCGGTTAAATGCCCCAGAAAAGTAAGATTTGTCACCCATGCTGGGAAATTGGTACCTTTGTAGAGTATGAGTGTATTCATAGAAACATCAGTGCAGCCTAATTAAGCTTTAGGAGTATCAGTGACATACCAGTGCTGGTTCAGTTTCTCTTTATTTCCAAGACTGCACGCTTTAGCACCTGCTCGAGTTACATATTGAAGACCAGATAGTCTAATTCACCAGTAAGGTTTAAGCCATGTATTTCTCCAATAGTACTACAACCAGGGCTAGAACCCACCACAAAATATGTTAATGTCTGCAGAGAAGTGACTTTCCCGAGTTATGGAGGCATGCACTCCAGTGATCTACAACCATTAGTATCGAGATGACCGAGATTTGTCATATACTTTATATCCTTAGGAAGTCAACCAAGACTCGCACAATTAGAAATGTTAAGGGTAGGTACCAGCCCCGTCGATGGAGGAGGCCAAGATGTGCGACCGCACAGGGCCCCCAAATTACCAGGTATTACATTTAGTTGATTTATTAATCCACCAACAAAGCAAAAGGCCTAAGAAAGCATACAGAAAGCCCACTCAGCAGCAAAGTCAGCCCACAAGCCCTCCATGTACAGCTATCGATAGGGCACGTTTTCATCGTCGATCGCTAACCCTAAACACAATACGCCCATCGGTTCATTTCCACCAATCGCCCAGGACGCCGCCGTCTACTGACTACCTTCCGTCGATCCGGGATCGTGGATCGTCAGCGCCCACTCCATAGCTGCCCCCAGTCCTCCACTACTGGTCTACTACGTCTGCTTAAACCCATCCCTCTCTTTGATTACAAGTACTTGATTAAGCTTGATCTCCCCGATGCTAAGTTAGGAGTAGCCGAGTTGGTCAATACTATTTGTTCACGGTGCTAGAAATTGGTACTCTAGGTTGGCGCTAAGTTAGGTTGACAGGGACTGAGTAGGACGAAATTGAGTTTGTCCATGGAATCTTCGTCATGAATTTATTTCTCAACAACGCTAGTTTTTCTTTTCTTTTTGTGGGTGAACGACTCTAGGTTAGGAGTAGTATGGAATTGAGTTTCTTCCTGATCGATGGTAATATGATTATTATTTTTTAAAATTTCAGCCTTATTTTGATTTTCGCCCCGGGGCCCCGAATTTCTGAAGACGGCCCTGGTCGGTACATTATTTAGTATGCTCTTTCCTTGGGAAGCTCTTTGATCCACGTGTTCTATGAGAGATTGAGATACCCCAGGTGCTGTAAGTGCCTTGGTTCAAGTGGAAGTTTGCACAATGCAAATAGTTGAAGTGCGTGCATATGAATGTACTTCGACAAGTGTGGTATTGACCCAGCAGTATGTTTATCTGCATACAATAGTGTGTGGAGAAATGAAGAGTTTTTTTACCAGATAATCATACAAAAGGGTTACAATATGGCGATAGATCAGAACAAGTGGCATGTAGGGCCTCATGACAGCAAGTCATTTTGATCACGCATATCAATTATAGTCGGACAATCTTTTCCCATTAAATATGAGGCAATGTCATGCATAAGATCATCTATCTTGCATATAGTTCTAGAACGGACCCCCCCC
>LR738709.1:27796112-27844899 GCA_902687465.1 Secale cereale | reverse complement strand
CCCCCCCCCCCCCCCAAAGAATTTGCTTGACTTCTTGAAAGAATGACCTCCAAGTTAGCTCGTTAAAAACTTCTCTACCTCCCTTTTCAAGATTGTCAGCTTCCACCAATGGTATGTAATCATGTGCCATCCATAGTTGGATTAAAATATCCAATTCAATCAAGTAATCTTTGGGAAATATTGCACAAAAATCAAAACATTGTTTCAAGTGTGATGGCAAGTCATCATAGCTGAGTTTGAGTATTGCTTAAGTTCCCGTATTCTCATTGCCTGTGTTGCTTCTGGTTAGTATGTTCTTCCATTGTTTCATGCTAGTGTTATTACTCAACATAGATCCAAAGTCTTTGGCAGCCAAAGGGGAGCCCCCACATCTATCCGGAATCTTTTCAACCATGTCACTTAGCTCAGCTTCGCTTGGCTTTTGCAAATTGAATGCTCTTGTCTCAAATATTTCCTTGAGGAATACATTATCTAGATTTTTGACATTATGACTGTCATTAGTGCACGTCTTCATAATTTTAGCCACTTGTGCCTTACGAGTGGTCGTAAGGATTGCAATTCCCCTGGCACTGTGCTTCAGGCAGGTCTTGAGTTTTTCCTACTTATCAACATCTTCATTCCATACATTATCCAACAAAATAAGGTATCTCTTCCCACTTACTTACTTCTGAAGTTGCTGCAAAGCCTTTTCATGATTAATCTCTTGGTCTGACAGATATTGTTTGCAACCTTAACAATGTCACAATCATCAGACACCCACCACCACCTCTGGAGCTGGAAATACTCCTTGATTTCTTGGTCATTGTAGACAAGTTAAGCAATGGTGTTCTCACCCAGCCCACCCATTCCAACAATGAGAAGGGCGATGAGATCCATGTCGCTAGCTTGGCCAGTCAATATACTCATGATCTACCCCTCTCTTGTGATCTGGACATCCTAACAATGTCATTCTCGGAGTCGAGTATGTTGGAATCTGTAATGCGCCACTACTTAAATGCAGTGGCACATCTAGAATTGGACCAACAAGTTGTGTGTGTGTGGGGGGGGGGGCAATGGCCCCCATAATCCCCACACTAGATCCTCCCATGCTTAGATGGTGGTGCTTGTTGCATCTGTTTGAATCCAAAGGTATTCATCCATGTGACAAGGTCTACAACGGTTTGCACAATACTACACAGTTTCTTGCCCATCCTGAAACAAAATACGATGTGGTTGTGGGCAGGGAAGAGGCTTATGTTATCAAAGCCAAGCTTCTTGTAATGCCCCTTCTTCTTGGCATCATGCCAGCGTACCTTGTACATGATCTCATCGAAGAATTCGTTCCCCTCAAAGGCTACCTTCTTGAGGGCTTCGATCTGGACACCCACTTCACGCCGAAAGTTTCTTTCGCCGCATCTTCGATGATGTGCAAGACTGCCACTAGATCACGCTCCAGGATCTCACTGTGCTTCTCCATGCCATACATCACCTTGTACTGGTCCACCAGGAAGTTGGATGCCTTGTTCATCAACATAGATACCAACGCTTGACCACAAACTCCGTCATTGTTGTTCTCCTTTCGCATATTAATGTCCCATATATTGTATGTGCCTTAGAGATATTATTTCCTTGACAACTGTGGTTACACTTGAATGAAGAACAATAAAATCCCAAACATGTGAAGTTTGACGAAGCAATGAAGTTTGCACTTGCACCATATCTATAAATAACTAGCTTCCTCATGAGCAAAAACAATGCTTGAAACTATCACAAAGGTGTGTGACAATCGCGTACGATGCACACAAGTCTTTGGAGAGAGCAAACGTAGAGGCTAAAATGAGGTAGCACCAACAGTTGAATCGGGACATTTTTTAGAAATGGGATACATTGGAAATTTAAATTATAGAGCGCATGATAACCCACAAGTGTAGGGGTTCGCAACAGTTTTCGAGGGTAAAGTATTAAACCCAAATTTGTTGATTCGACACAAGGGGATCCAAAGAATACTCTTAAGTATTAGCAGCTGAGTTGTCAATTCAACCACACCTGGAAACTTAGTATCTGCATCGAGATAGTTTAGTAGCACAGTAATATGATAGTGGCGGTATCAGCGATAAAAGTAAAGATAATGTTTTTGTAGTTTTTGTGATAATAGCAATGGAAAAGTATATAAGCAGCTTGCAATATAGGTAAATCTCGTAGGCATTGGATCGATGATGGGAAATTACGTTGGATGCAATTCATCATGTAGAAGTTATAACCTAGGGTGACACAGAACTAGCTCCAGTTCATCAATGCAATGTAGGCATGTATTCCGAATATAGTCATACGTGCTTATGGAAAAGAACTTGCACGACATCTTTTGTCCTACCCTCCCGTGGCAGCGGGGTCCTATTGGAAACTAAGGGATATTAAGGCCTCCTTTTAATAGAGTACTGGACCAAAGCATTAGCACATAGTGAATACATGAACTCCTCAAACTATGGTCATCACCGGGAGTGGTCCCGATTATTGTCACTTCGAGGTTGCCGGATCATAACACATAGAAGGTGACTATAGACTTGCAAGATAGGATCAAGAACACAAATATATTCATGAAAACATAATAGGTTCAGATCTGAAATCATGGCACTCGGGCCCTAGTGACAAGCATTAAGCATAGCAAAGTCATAGCAACATCAATCTCAGAACATAGTGGATACTAGGGATCAAACCCTAACAAAACTAACTCGATTACATGATAGATCCCATCCAACCCATCACCATCCAGCAAGCCTACGATGGAATTACTCACACACGGCGGTGAGCATCATGGAATTGGTGATGGAGGAAGGTTGATGATGACGATGGCGACGATCTCCACTCTCTGGAGCCCCAAACGGACTCCAGATCAGCCCCCCGAGAGAGATTAGGGCTTGGCGGCGGCTCCGTCTCGTAAAACGCGATAATTCTTTCTCCTTGATTTCTCTCTCCACGAAACGGAATATATAGGACTTGGGGATACGTCGGTGGAGCTTCGGTGGGCCCTTGAGGTAGGTGGCGCGCCCTGGGAAGGGGGGCGCGTCCCCCACCCTCGAGGACAGCCGGTGGCCCCCCCGGTGTGTATCTTCTTGCATGTATTTTTTATATTTTCTGAAATAAATCTCCGTTGATTTTCAGGAGATTCCGAGAACTTTTTATTCTGCACAAAAACAACACCATGCCAGTTCTGCTAAAAACAACGTCAGTCCGGGTTAGTTCCATTCAAATCATGCAAGTTAGAGTACAAAACAAGGGCAAACGGGTTTGGAAAAGTAGATACGTTGGAGACGTATCAACTCCCCCAAGCTTAAACCTTTGCTTGTCCTCAAGCAATTCAGTTGATAAACTTATAGTTATAAAGAAAAACTTTGACAAACTTTGTTTGCTCTTGTTGTTGTAAATATGTAAGGTAGCATTCAGGTTTTCAACAAGATCATGAACTAACCACATTCACAATAACTTTCAGGTCTCAAGACTACTCACATCAATGGCATAGTCAACTAGCGAGCAATAGTAATAAACCTCGGATGACAACACTTCTCAAAAGTAAATAGATAGGCCCTTCGTAGAGGGAAGCAGGGATTTGTAGAGGTGCCAGAGCTCGATTAATAAATAGGGATTGAATAACATTTTGAGCGGTATACTTTCATGGTCAACATAACAACCAAGAATCTCGATATCTCCCATGCTACGCACATTATAGGTGGTTCCCAAACAGAATGGCAAAGTTTATACTCCCCCAACCACCAACAAGCACACTCCACGGCCAGACGAATCCACGGGTTACCGTCCAAACAAGCAACAGCCCTGGGGGAGTTTTGTTTAATTATTATGATTTTGAGCATGGGACTGGGCATCCCGATTACCAGCCATTTTCTCATGAATGATGAGCGGAGTCCACTCATCGTGAGAATAACCCACCCAGCATGGAAGATATAGACAGCCCTAGTTGATACATGAGCTGTTCGAGCATATAAAACAGAATTTCATTTGAAGGTTTAGAGTTTGGCACATACAAATTTTCTTGGAACGACAGGTAAATACCGCATATAGGAAGGTATGGTGGACTTATATGGAATAACTTTGGAGTTTATGGAAGTGGATGCACAAGCAGTATTCCCGCTTAGTACAGGTGAAGGCTAGAAAGAGACTGGGAAGCGACCAGCTAGAGAGCAACAATGGTCATGAACATGCATTAAAATTATTCAACAATGAATGCGAGCATGGATAGGATATAAATCACCATGAACATAAATATCGTGAAGGCTATGTTGATTTGTTTCAACTACATGCGTGAACATGTGCCAAGTCAAGTCACTTAAATCGTTCAAAGGAGGATACCACCCATCATACCACATCACAACCATTTTAATATCATGTTGGCATGCAAGATAGACCATTATAAACTCTCAGCTAATTAAGCATGGCATAAGCAGCTATGATCTCTAATTGTCATTGCGAACATGTTTCATTCATAACAAGCTGAGTCAAGAACGACGAGCAATCATATCATATTTACAAAAACAAGAGAGGTCGAGTTCATACCAGCTTTTCTCATCTCAATTAGTTCATCATATATCATCCTTATTGCCTTTCACTCGCACGACTGAACGGTGTGGATAATAATAATAGTGCACGTGCATTGGACTAAGCTAGAATCTGCACGCATTTAATACAAGAGAGAAGACAAGGTAACATGGCTCAAGGTTAAATCAACAACAAAGCATATTAGAGCCAGTGAAGCATTTTCATCATGGTCTTCTACTCTTAACCCCTAAAGAAAAGAAAAGAAACTATTTACACGGGAAAGCTCCCAACAAGCAAAAGAAGAACGGGAAATCTTTTTGGGTTTTCATTTTTAGTTACTACTACAAGCAAAAAAGTAAACTAGCTAGAAGCTACAACTAATATTTTTTGTTTTTCTGGGTTTTTCTAGCACACAAGAAAAAGACTAAGAAAAAGAAATTTAAACTAAGCATGGATGGTACAGTGAAATAGTGTGAGCACCGACAACTAGAAGAAGTTTGTGAACATGAATGTAAAGTCGGTGAGAAACACGTACTCCCCCAAGCTTAGGCTTTTGGCCTAAGTTGGTCTATGGCCAATATTGGCCTGACGGATATCCAAAGTTGTAGTTGTTGGAAATATGCCCTAGAGGCAATAATAAAATGGTTATTATTATATTTCCTTGTTCATGATAATTGTATGTTATTCATGCTTGAATTGTATTATCCGGAAACAATGATACATGTGTGAATACATAGACCACAATGTGTCTCTGGTAAACCTCTAGTTACTAGCTCGTTGATCTACAGATGGTTAGGGTTTCCTGACCATGGACATTGGATGTCATTGATAACGAGATCACATCATTAGGAGAATGATGTGATGGACAAGACCCAATCCCAAGCCTAGCACAAGGTCGTGTAGTTCGTAATGCTAAAGCTTTTCCAATGTCAAGTATGTTTCCCTTAGACCATGAGGTTGTGCAACTCCCGGATACCGTAGGAATACATTGGGTGTGCCAAACGTCACAACGTACCTGGGTGGCTATAAAGGTACACAACGGGTATCTCCGAAAGTACCTGTTGGGTTGGCATGAACCGAGACTGGGATTTGTCACTTCGTATGACGGAGAGGTATCTCTGGGCCCACTCGGTAAGACATCATCATAATGAGCTCAATGTGACTAAGCTGTTGGTCACGGGATGATGTATTATGGAACGAGTAAAGAGACTTGCCATGATGAGATTGAACAAGGTATCAGTATACCGACGATCTAATCTCGGGCAAATACTAAACCGATAGACAAAGGGAATTGTATACGGGATTGATTGAATCCTTGACATCGTGGTTCATCCGATGAGATCATCGAGGAGCATGTAGGAACCAACATGGGTATCCAGATCCCGCTTTTGGTCATTGACCAGAGAGTCGTCTCGGTCATGTCTATGTGTCTCCCGAACCCGTAGGGTCTACACACTTAAGGTTCGGTGACGCTAGGGTTGTAGAGATATATGCATGTGGTAACCCGAAACTTGTTCGGAGTCACGGATGAGATCCCGGACGTCACGAGGAGTTCCGGAATGGTCCGGAGGTAAAGATTTATATATAGGAAGTCCATTTTCGGCCATCGGGAGAATTTCGGGGGTCACCGGTATTGTACCGGGACCACCGAAAGGGCCCCGGGGGTCCACCGGGTGGGGCCACCTATCCCGGAGGGCCCCATGGGCTGAAAGGGGAAGGGAACCAGCCCATAGTGGGCTGGTGCGCCCCCCTTGGCCCTCCCCCTGCGCCTAGGGTTGGAAACCCTAGGGGTCGGGGCGCCCCACATGCTTGGGGGGCAAGCCTCCCCCCTGGACACCGCCCCCTAGGAGATTGGATCTCCTAGGGCTGGCGCCCCCCGAGGGCCCCTATATATAGTGGGGGGAGGGAGGGCAGCCAGCCCCATGCCCTGGCGCCTCCCTCTCCCTCCCGTGACACCCATTCCTCCTCAAGTGCAGCTTGGCGAAGCCCTGCTGGAATACCGCTGCATCCACGACCACGCCGTCGTGCTGCCGGATCTCCATCAACCTCTCCTCCCTCCTTGCTGGATCAAGAACGAGGAGACGTCACTTCTCCATACGTGTGTTGAACGCGGAGGTGTCATCCGTTCGACGCTAGGATCATCGGTGATTTGGATCACGACGAGTAGGACTCCATCATCCACGTTCTCTTGAACGCTTCCGCTTGCGATCTACAAGGGTATGTAGATGCACTCCCCTCTCCCTCGTTGCTAGATGACTCCATAGATTGATCTTGGTGAAGCGTAGAAACTTTTTCAATTCTGCTACGTTACCCAACAGTAGTTGGGGTCGTACTGAGATGCAGCAGATGCTGCCTGCTGAACTGCAGCTCGAAGACGGGTTGCCTCCGTCATGTTATAATGGGCATTTGCCTCCTCCATAGTTATAGTGCGTCTTCCCTTTTCCTGAAAGTTAAACAAAGTGGGGGCAGTAAGAACAATAGGGATGGCATGCTGCCGGTTAAAGATTAGTCGATATTTGAGAGTTTGATTATCCCACTCTATAAACCGGTGACTAGCCATAGCATTTGTCACACCCTGATTTTCATGCCACAACACTTAAGCTAATAATCATGCTAAAAATGTGGATTGGCAAAAACTTTTGGGTGTTTTTGACTTTGCTTGATTGATTTTCTGTGTGCTGTTTGATAGTGCTCTAAAAATCAAATAAATCAACCAACTCTTATACTTCATCTCCTTGATCCATAACCTTTTCCCAATGATCATGCCATGTGTATAGACCAGTATAATATTGTCTTATAAAAATATTTTTGCCAAATAGTATTTTCGAAAATTAGTTTTCCAAAAACCCCTGAATTGAGGTTTGCACTACAAGTACCTTATTTAGGGTGTGAAAAATCTTTCAAAAAGTATATTTGAATCCTATTAGGTATAGGACTCTCACAAACCACAAAATTATAATTTTAAAAGTTATTTTTATATTTTATTTAAAAGCTTTTTCTTAAGGCCAGAGATGGTCTTTAATAGGGAAAAATTATTTAATTATTTCAAAAATATTTGCCAAAATTCAGGGAAACTCATAGGACATATATTGTCCATATATAAGAGTTTCAGCACATGGTCATGTTCAAAATATTGGACAAATCCTACCAAAACCCTTTCTGGATATTTCAAGCTTTTGAAATATTTACAAAGGAAATGTTCTCCAAAAATTCCAGGGAAATTATATCATGTCAAATATGACCTATTTGATGATCTTACAAAGCCTCTTGCCTTGAAGATCAAGGAAACATCATCTAATCCCCTCAAAACCATTCCTGTCCATTTTGAAGTTTGAGCAACTTTACATTGCCAAACTTGTCCAAATGATCTCAAACTTGGTGCACATGCTAGAATGGTCTAATTATGCATCTAGACCAAAGGCACAAGTATTGGAGAAGCATAACTTGATCTAAGTACCCCAAAACCCTTTCTGACCAGATCCAAATTTGAACAACTCTACATTGCCAACTTTTTACTTGGGGCCTTAAATTTTGTGGTCATGCTCACAACCCCAAATGATGACACTACACCAAGTGGTGCATCAAGGAGAGATGATTTGCTTAACTTAATCTTGGAAATCCATTTCTGTTGATTTCTAGGGTTTACAAAAGTTGCATTGGCAACTTTGCCCAAATGAGCTCAAATTTGGTGGAAGGGCCTAAATGCATGTGACATTTGATCCTGTTAAGTCTCATGTCAATTGGAAGTCATTTGCTTGCCCAAAACCACATCAAACACCTTCTGCCATTTTACCAAAACCATTGTTTTGCCTCCTTTTACTATTCTACTTGAGCTCAATTTTTTACCACATCTGCTCCTAGTCACCTTCTACCTCCAGGAACTCCTTCTCCACCACAGCTCAATGATTGAGGGGGGTGAAACCCCATTTTACATCTCTGAACCTCCATTTTCACCTTTGTCTCTCAGCACACTCCCCTTCTAGAAGCTCACCAGGGCATCCAAGGCAACCACCCATTTGTTTACTATTCCCTCTACCCCCTAGACACCATTGGCCACGCCCTGGACGCCAGAGCAATGCCAATGGCAGCCATATGCGTGCTCTGGAGTGCGCTACAGTGCTCTGGCGCACTGTAGCCGCCCCCCATCCCGATGCCCCGACAGCCTCGGGCCTCCCCAGCATGTCCCCCGAGGCCGCCTCGACGTCCGGGACACGGCAGCTGGTCGGCCGCCTTCTTCCTCTCTCTCTCTCCGGCCCCTGCTTGCACGCGCACCATGGTCACCGAGAGCTCCAATGAGCACGCTCACACGCGCGGCCCCTCTGGTACCTCCCCGCTCTTCTCTCTTTTTAGCACCCTACTCGACTCCCACGAACGCCGTAGACAGCTCCTCACCCTCTCTCCTGGCCTCCCGAGCCGTCGTCGCGGCCACCCATGCGCTGCGTCCACGGTGAGCTGCGGGACGGCTACATAAGGCCGTTCCAGACCCTCCTCGCTGCTCCATTTGCTCCCTCTCCCTCCCGAGCATCCGCAGGACCAAGCCATCCCTCTCCTTGGGTCCTCCATGCATCTCCATGGCCGGAGCAATGCCATCGGCCTCCGCTTAAATTCGCGCCACTAAGAGCTCGTCCTCCCCACCTCTCTGTTCCAGAGCGCCACCAGCACCACAGCAAACACCCCCTGCACGCCAGCCCTTCCTCCCCGTGCCTTCCTCGCCGTGCCCATCTTCACCGTCGCCGGCCTCCGCCACGGCCGACGTTGCGCTCGCAGCGGACCGCCCTCGAGGTGATGGCGCACCTCTCCGGACGCGGCATGACCCCCTGAACCCGCCGGTGTGCTGGGCGTCGCCGGAGGTAGCTGGGATCGCCGGGGGGGAAACGCCGGCGAGCGCTCGGCCCTGCCTCCCCTGCCTCGCCTCCGTTCGAGCGGGAGGGAGGGGAAGAACCTGCCATGCGGGCCCCTCCTGTCGGCGACCCGGCAAACAAGCCCCACCCGTTTAAGTGGAAACGGATTCGGCGAGATCTGCCTCCCTTGCGCGAAGACGTATTCCCGCTGGGCGACTTCGACGTCGCCTGGCTCTGTCTGCGCGCAGCTAAGCAGCTGGGCCGGCCCAGGGCACTGCGGCGCTATACTGCGCCCAATACGCAGTATAGGTATAGCTCCCCTTTCCCTTTTCTTTTTCCTTTTCCAGATAAATTGTAAAATCTCCCAAATATTCAAATGAACTCCAAATTTGATGATTCAAATTTCTAGTAGTTCATAAAATCATGCTCTATCACATGGTGCAACATGCACATTTTTCCAGAAACTTTTCCTTCGTAAATAATATCAAGATGTCATTATTCCATTTTCTGTGATGAACTTTA
The DNA here is from genome assembly GCA_902687465.1 of Secale cereale. Lineage (NCBI taxonomy): Eukaryota > Viridiplantae > Streptophyta > Magnoliopsida > Poales > Poaceae > Secale > Secale cereale. The sequence continues at coordinate 27,835,009 of LR738709.1, read as the reverse complement.
GAAAATCACAGAGAGCTCAAATTTGATCCAAATGCAATGGTTCAAATTCCTAGATGCTTGTAATATCCAAACTTAGTTTTGGAACATTTTTATTAATAGTTTCTGTACCCCACCAAATAATGAGCCATTTCTTCATATTTATCAACTTTGCAAAATCCTAGGAAATTCATTTGAACTCCAAATCCAGTGAAACCAACTCCTAGATGCTTCTAAAATCGTGGCTTGTTAAATGGGTGCCTTTGCTCATTTTTCAAAAATATATTTTTGTGCACTTCTTTCAAATCCATAAAACCCTTGATTCCATCATATTGAAATGTGCCAAACCATCCATTGATCATACTCCAATGAAACCACCTTGGTTATTTTTCATATGACTAGAGGTATCCTAGAAAAGTCCAACTCCTATTTTTAGAGCAATTTTATTTTTGCTTGTTGTGTTGCTTATTATGATTGTTTCCATCGTTAGTTGACGAAATAAAGGAGTACTCGGAGATGGACCAGAAGGTTTGAAGACTCGGAAGGACAAGGCAAGCAGCCCTTTGACCATGTTTGAGAAACCTTTTTATGCATGTCATATGGTACCATAATGTTGTTGCTACGGAATCATGATGAGGTGGAACCACTTTGATGGTTTGCCACTGCACTTCCTCGTTGATACTTGCATTGTGCATGACCCTACCTTCTTATGAGGGTTATGCCGGTGGGAGTAGGTAGATGTGTGCTATAGTAGTTGGCTACGCAAAATGGGTCAGGGTTGTGCATTGAGAGAAACAAGTGTGGTTTGACATACTTGCAAATGACCCAGTGGGTGCCACTAATGCCCAAGGGAGATGATAAGTTGGGTAACCACTTGATGATGAAGTGGTGTACCAAGGCAAGTGTGTGTGTTGTTCTTCAAACGGATTGGTTTAAGTTGCGACCGTTATTCCAACTTTACATGCGCAACCACTCTACCCTTATATGGGAAAGGGCATTATTGATTACCTAGGCCGATACTAGCATGGTGCCCGCATTACTAGTGACGGGGGTGACATGAGGTCACTCTCGGGACGGGGTCGTGCTTGGATAGGCGGCCATGACTGTTTTCACAGGGCACCGAACACACCGTTGGTACCCCATGCCCGTGGTATGTGAAATGGGAGAGAAGCTCCAAAAATCTTAAGATGTGAAATGTGGGGCACGGGGGTTGCTACCAATCGAGTGGACTCCATATTTGTGTCGCCTAGGGAAAGATAGTGATCGGGTCTTACCCCGGGTACTTGAGGTACCGCGGGTCGTGGAAGACACGGAAGGTCCCCGGATCTAGTGGGTAAAGTGTGCAACCTCTGCAGAGTGTAAAACTATTCGAATAGCCGTGTCCATGGTCAAGGACAGTTGGGTAACCGCTCTTGGGCTACGTCCAATGTTTGTGAAACCTGGTGTGTGAGTGTGAGGAAACAACACGGTTCAGTGATATTGATGGTGTGATTCCTGAGGAAGTCACAATGAGCTTGAGCATGAGTTGATTACAACTCTTTCTCGATAATGATGTATGTAACCTCCTGACACTTGTTGCAGACACATGCATGCCCTTGTTATATGTTGATCATGCTTGCATATGAAAAACTAGCTTTCCGCAAAACTGCCAATTAGCGGTAGAGCCTTGCATAATTATTCTGTCTTCACACTTGGGTTGCTTGCGAGTACATTCAAAGTACTCATTGGCTTGCCACTGGTTATTTTATTGGCCAGACAGGAGAGAACAGGATATGATGAAGATTTCTTGGTGACGAGCATGCAAGCTAGGACGCTTCACAGTCAGAATGCTTGTAGGGTTAAGGCAGATGGCATGGGTCCAAGTTGTTATTGAAGATTTCCGATGCAGTGGTATACTCAAGACTTGACCATAATTGTCCTATTTGAGTAATACGGTATGTATGTAAGACTCTTGTTATTCAGCTTCTGTGTGTTCAGTGAGCATTGATCTCTCGGATCACTTTACACGTGCATTTGGTGATCACGACTTATGAGTCGGGGTCCCCACAACATTACAATCTAAATAAGCAACAGGTAAGGGTTCATCATAAGGGTGCACAGACACACCAAGATAGCGGGCTATGCGAGTAGCATAGATCCCTCCAAATAAACCTCCAAACACTCCATTATGGTGTAGTCTACGTGCAACAATTGCTCCTAAGTTATATTGCCTAACACCTAGTACCGCACTCCTGAGAATGCTAAGATCAGGGACACACATGTGACAGGCTTCATCTTTACCATTTATGCATCTACCAATAAAGAGAGAAAAGTAATGAATGGCAGGAAAATGTATGCTCCCAGTGGTGGCTTGTGTGATGTCCCTGGATTCTCCCACTGTAATACTGGCAAGGAATTCTCTAAATTCCGATTTACGAGGATCACTCATACTGCCCCACTATGGGAGCTTGCAGGCTGCATTAAAATCCTCTAAGTCCATGGTATAAGATTTATCATAAAGATCAAATAGGACAGTGTGAGAAGTACGTGAAGATGAAAATTTAAACCTTCTCACAAAGCTGTCAGTTAAGCCACGGTATTGGAGGCACTTATCTTGCATTAAGTCCTCGAGGTCAGCTTTACGCACATATGGGTAAAATTCATCTTTGATGCCTGCTTGACTCATATATTCATCTGATGGCCATTCACACGGCCGTACATCAGCATCCCTCGGTGGTTCAACGTCCGGCTCACAGAACGCAAGCCTCGGTTCTTGCTTCCTTTAAGGACCACCTTGGAAGTTTCTCCTAGACATTTTTCTGAAATTTTTAGTAACTCACATTAAAAGTTAACCAAACTCAACAAGATTGATAGAAACAACTCTTATAAGTGCCTAGAAGCTATATCATGCATTAGAACTACTTGGGACCAAGAAAAATTGACATGCAAGCTCAAGAACAAGGTCACCACAGCAGCACAAATTTGCAACAAATAAAGCACTAGAACAAAAACTAATTGGACCAATGGACGAGTCACATACCAATGAACAATCTCCCCAAACAGTTTGGTGAATGGTGCTTTGGGCAAGGAGATCGAAAATGGCAGCAAAACGAGCTAGAACTCGGGTCTGAGCTGGTTGGGGATTTTTTTGGGAGGAAGAAGAGGAGCATGGGTGAAAGGATAAGTGGAGGGGCGCCACGTGGGGCCCTCGAGGCATGGGGGCGCGCCCTGTGAAGGGGGGCACACCCTGTGCCCTCGAGGCCACGTGCTGTCTCCCCTCGCTGTGTGTTCAGTGCCATATTTTCTTAAATATTCTAGAAAAAATCATATTTCATTTTCATGGCATTTGGAGAACTTTTATTTTCGGGATTTTTTTTATTGCACGGGTAAGTCTGAAAACAGACAGATAATGCTATTTTTCTCTTATTTAACCTAATTAACAGAAAGTAAAAGGGGGTATACAGAAGGTTTGTGCTATCTAGATCCACATATCCCATGTTCATCAAAAGGAATCCATTAACAAGGTTGATGAGGTCTTGTTAATAAACTCTTTCCGAGTAATATGAAACCGGAGAATTTTCGAATAACACTATGTTATCTCAATGGGGATATGTAGGTCCCCAACAATAAGAATGTCATATGCCTTCTTGATAGTAAGAATAGGAAACTCAAAACCTCCAATAGTAATAGTTGAAGTTTTTCCAATATAATTGATACTATGAACCTGAGGTTGTTTCCTCAGGAAGTCTACCGTATGCTCATTACCATTAACATGAAAAGTGACATTTCTTTTGTTGCAATCAATAACAGTCCCTGTACTATTTAGAAATGGTCTTCCAAGAATAATAGACATACTATCATCCTCGGGAATATCAAGTATAACAAAGTCTGTTAGAATAGTAATATTTGCAACTACGACTGGCACATCCTCACAAATACCGATAGGTATAGCAGTTGATTTATCGGCCATTTGCAAAGAGATTTTGGTAGGTGTGAACTTACTCAAGTCAAGTCTACGATATAAAGAGAGAGGCATAACACTAACACCGGCTCCAAGATCACACAAAGCAGTTTTAACATAGTTTCTCTTAATGGAGCAAGGTATAGTAGGTACTCATGGATCTCCTAATTTCTTAGGCATTCCACCCTCAAAAGTGTAATTGGCAAGCATGGTGGAGATTTCTACTTCAGGTATCTTTCTTTTGTTGGTGATAATATCTTTCATATACTTGGCATAAGGATTTGTTTTAAGCACATCAGTCAAATGCATACGCAAAAAGATAGGTCTAATCATTTCAGCGAAGCACTCAAAATCCTCATCATCCTTTTTCTGAACCCATGGTTCTCTTTCCCTACCGTGCTTCCTAGCAACAAAGTCTCTCTTATCATAACGTTGATTCTTTGATTATGGGTTATCAAGATCAACAGCAGGTTCAATCTCTACATCATTATCATTGCTAGGTTGAGCATCATCATGGAAATCATTATTAATATTATCACTAGGTCCATGTTCATTACCAGATTGTGTCTCAGCATCAGAAACAGATATATCATTGGGATTCTCAGGTGGGTGAGCTACATGTTCACTAGAAGCATGCAAAGTCCTATCATTTTTCTTTTTCTTCTTCTTAGAAGAACTAGGTGCATCTAAATTAGCTATCTGAGTTGTTCAATTCTCTTAGGGTGGCCTTCAGGATACAGAGGTTCCTGAGTCATTCTACCACCTCTAGTCACAACTCTAATGTCATTGTGATTATTCTTACTATTTAGTTCATTGAGCAAATCATTCTGAGCTTTAAGTACTTGTTATACTTGAGTGGTGACCATGGAAGCATGTATACTAATAAGTTTCAGTTCATGTTTAGCACTAGACAGATAATCACTCAGGCATTCAATCATATGAGCATTGTGTTGTAATTGTCTACCAACATAAGCATTGAAGTTTTATTGTTTCACAGTAAAATTTTCAAACTCATCTAAGCATTGGCTAGCAGACATATAACGAGGAATATCACCTTCATCAAATCTATAAAGAGAATTTACCTTTACTACCAGTGTCGGGTTGTCAAGACCATGTATTTCTTCAATAGGTGGTAAATTCTTAACATCTTCAGCATTAATACCTTTTTCTTTCATGGATTTCCTTGCCTCTTGCATATCTTCAGGACTGAGAAATAGAACACCTCTTTTCTTCGGATTGGCTTAGGGACTGGTTCAGGAAGTGTCCAATTATTTTCATTGGCCAGCATATTATTGAATAATAATTCAGCTTGTTTCACTGTACTTTCCCTGAAAACACAACCAGCACAACTATCCAGGTGGTCTCTGGAAGCATCGGTTAGTCCATTATAAAAGACATGAAGTATATCATGCATCTCAAGAGGATGATCAGGCAAAGCATTAAGTAACTAGAGAAGCCTCCCCCAAGCTTGTGGGAGACTCTCTTCTTCAGTTTGAGCAAAGTTATATATTTTCCGTAAGGCAGCTTGTTTCTTATGAGTGGGAAAATATTTAGCAGAAAAGTAATACATCATATCCTGGGGACTATGCACACAACTAGCATCAAGAGAACTAAACCAAGTGTTAGCATCACCCTTTAACGAGAACGGAAATAGCTTAAGGATATAGTAGTAGCGAATCTTTTCATCATTGGTAAACAGGGTGGCTATATCATTCAACTTGGTAAGATGTGCCACAACAGTTTCAGACTCATAGCCATGGAAAGGATCAGATTCAACCCAAGTAATTAACTCAGGATCAACAGAGAATTCATAATCCTTATCAGTGACATATATAGGTGAAGTAGCAAAAGCTGGGTCATGTTTCATTCTAGCATTTAAGGACTTTTCTTTCAACTTAGCTAATAACTTCTTGAGATCATATCTATCACTGCAAGCAAGAAAGTCTCTAGCAGTTTCTTCTTCCATAACATAACCCTCAGGCACAACAGACAATTCATATCTATTGGGAGTAGTTTCCTCATCACATTCATAAATATCATCAACATTTGCACTCACCCTAACCTTAGCAATTTGTTCATCTAGAAATTTACCTAATGGCACAGTATCAGGCATAGAGGTAGTTTTATCATACATAGCAGAAGTAGCATCATCAAGAACATACAACATATCAGATTCAACAACAGGAGTAGGTGTCGCAAGTTTACTCATAACAGAAGGAGAATCTAGTGCAGAGCTAGATGGCAGTTCCTTACCTCCCCTCGTAGTTGAGGGTAAGATCTTGGTTTTGAGTCCTTCAAATTCTTCATAGTGATAAGCAGATATAAATCCCAAGTGACTTAAAGAATTTAGCTATGCTCCCCGGCAACGGCGCCAGAAAATAGTCTTGATAACCCACAAGTGTAGGGGATCGCAACAGTTTTGGAGGGTAAAGTATTAAACCCAAATTTGTTGATTCGACACAAGGGGAGCCAAAGAATATTCTTAAGTATTAGCAGCTGAGTTGTCAATTCAACCACGCCTGTAAACTTAGTATCTGCAGCAAGATAGTTTAGTAGCACAGTAATATGATAGTGGCGGTAGCAGCGATAAAAGTGAAGATAATGTTTTTGTAGTTTTTGTGATAATAGCAACGGAAAAGTAAATAAGCAGCTAGCAATATAGGTAAAGCTCGTAGGCATTGGATCAGTAATGGGAAATTACGTTGGATGCAATTCATCATGTAGAAGTTATAACCTAGGGTGACACAGAACTAGCTCCAGTTCATCAATGCAATGTAGGCATGTATTCCGAATATAGTCATACGTGCTTATGGAAAAGAACTTGCGCGACATCTTTTGTCCTACCCTCCCGTGGCAGCGGGGTTCTATTGGAAACTAAGGGATATTAAGGCCTCCTTTTAATAGAGTAGCGGATCAAAGCATTAACACATAGTGAATACATGAAGTCCTCAAACTATGGTCTTCATCGGGAGTGGTCCCGATTATTGTCACTTACGGGTTGCCGGATCATAACACATAGTAGGTGACTATAGACTTGCAAGATAGGATCAAAAACACACATATATTCATGAAAACATAATAGGTCATAGCACTCGAGCCATAGTGACAAGCATTAAGCATAGCAAAGTCATAGCAACATCAATCTCAGAACATAGTGGATACTAGGGATCAAACCCTAACAAAACTAACTCGATTACATGATAGATCCCATCCAACCCATCACCGTCCAGCAAGCCTACGATGGAATTACTCACACACGGTGGTGCATCATGGAATTGGTGATGAAGGAAGGTTGATGATGACGATGGCGATGATCTCCACTCTCCGGAGCCCCGAATGGACTCTAGATCAGCCATCCCGAGAGAGATTAGGGCTTGGCGGCGGCTCCATCTCGTAAAACGCGATAATTCTTTCTCCTTGTTTTTCTCCACAAAACGAAATATATAGGACCTGGGGATACGTCAGTGGAGCTTCGTGGGGCCATCGAAGCAGGGGGGCGCGCCCCCCACCCTCGAGGACAGCCCGTGGGCCCCCCGGTGTGGAACTTCTTGCAGGTGTTTTTTATATTTTCTGAAATAAATCTCTGTTGATTTTCAGGCGATTCCGAGAACTATTTATTCTGCACAAAAACAACACCATGGCAGTTCTGCTGAAAACACTGTCAGTCCGGGTTAGTTCCATTCAAATCATGCAAGTCAGAGTCCAAAACAAGGGCAAAAGGGTTTGGAAAGGTAGATACGTTGGAGATGTATCAGCGCACATAGTGAGAAGTTCCGATTTCTTGCAATGGTAAGAAGAACTCTGATGGAAGTGTGGAGCTCGTTTCTGTAGCAAACAAGTATATGTTTGATGCACCAGACGTGCGAGCATGTCGACTCTAAGACAATGGACAGATCTTCCCCTCGAAGGGCTGAGTCACCAACTAGGTTGATATATATTCGGCCGCCTCTACCAACTAGATTGATTATTAACCCAATAAGTATTATGTATGATAGGTAATTAATGTTGAGTGTTCTTGATGTATTAAATATTCTATAGTTCATAGAGTACCTTTTCAAGCTGGTTGGAGTCTACATGCTAAGAAACGGTTTCTCGTCCTATACTGAAGATGTTAAATGTGCAACATTACCTTCTCTTTATCTAGGAGTTCTTTCTCTTATAGAAGTGATGCATACATCTCTTCTAAAAATAATCCAGAATGAACAAGATAAAAATGCTAGATTCATTCTTTGTTACATGCACATCGGGTGGATTCTCACCCATTGATACTCATTTTTTATCTGGTTCATGGATTCGTAGCTCCTGGCTTCACAATTTTTTTTGCAGGTGAGATCCAACCAAGAAAGAACTAGTGAGCAGAAATCTACTAGGAGGAGCAGTGCCTGCCCTGCTTGGCCCTTCCATTCTCTTCCTATTTTATTTCTTGTTGATTAGAACATTGATGATATGTGTGTGCCCTTCATCACTAGTGGAAAACAGGGCTTTGGTTCGGGCCTGGCAAGCCCATTACTCCCGGTTCATCCACAAACCGGGACCCATGGGGCCATACGTCCCGGTTCGTGCGGCCAGGGGGGTGGCCGGGCCTCATTGGGAATCTGTCTCGGTTGGTCTGCGCCCATTTGTCCCGGTTCCAGGCACGAACCGGGACCAATGGGCCTCGCTCCTAGCCCAGACCCATTGGTCCCGGTTCGTGCGTAGAACCGGGACAAATGGGTGGCCTTTAGACCCGGTTCCTGGTACGAACCGGGACCAATGAGTTTCCTATATATAACCCCTAGCCCACCACTTCCACTGCTCTGTTTTTTCTGGCCGGCCGGGGGGAGCTGTGGTGCTCTAGCTAGCTCACCTCCTATGTACATGAGGTGTTCGATGAAATTCCCGAGTCACACTAGTTAAGCTTTTCTCCTCTCGAAGCTCGAACTCCAAGCTCCATTTTCTCTGGGATTTGTCTAGGTATAGCGGTCCGTCACGTCCCGTTCCCGTCTTCACCATCGTCGATCGCCCCGCCGATCTCGTCACCGACACCACCATGGTGAGCCTCTTGTTCTGTCCATGTTTTTCTTACTTTTATTGTTGCTTGTTATTATTGATTTAGATAGATATTTTTCTAATTTTCTTACGTTTATATTATCCGCCCACGTCGGCCCTCGCCCTGTCGACGACACCACCATGGTTTTGATATCCGCCCACGTCGGCCCTCGCCCTGTCTACGATTCGGCTGTGGTATATTATCTTTAATTATGACTATTTGTTTTAGTGTTTATGACAATTATGCCGACCAACCTGACATAGATGTTTTTATATGTCTAGGAGGTAGTTGAACCGGAAATTCCAACCGACCCTCTTGTGGAGAGATTAAATTTAGTTGAAGAGGAAAACATTTCCTTGAAGGAAAAATTGGAAAAAAACGGAGGACGAGAAAATGGAATTGGAGTTGCATGTTGCGGAAGTCGTCGATGATCACAAGATCAAGATGGACCCTATTGTCAAGAGGTTAAATTTAGTTGAAGAAGAAAACAAGTACTTGAAGGAAAAACTAAAAAAAATTGAGGACGAGAAGATGATATTGGAGTTTCATGTTACGGATATCGTTGATGATCACAAGATCAAGATGGATGCCATGCGCTTGAAGATTAGAAAGATTAGAAAATATGCCATTCATACCGAGGCTTGGTATCATTATGACGTTGGGTCAATTGTTACCTTGGTTGCGATTATGATCGCATTTGTTGTTGCGTTGAAATGTTCTACATAGTTTCAATGTATGGTTGAATTAGATGCTCTAGAGATTTACATGTACTTTGAATGGCATGTGATGATGAACCTCTATTAATTTCATCACTTATCTATCCATGATGTTCTGTAATGGTTTGTACACGAAGTGCATCCAGTTTTTGCCGTAACCCTCTCTACTTTTTTGTACATCCTATGTGGGTAAAATGATGATACCATGGCAACTTTCAACCTTTTTAGAGTTCATTCGAAATGCTTTTCAATTTCAGGGTCATTTAGCTCAAAAAATTCAGTAAATGCATGAAAAATAGCAAATGAAGTCAGAAATGGTTGAAAATTGATGATGTTGCTTTGAATGGTGCATCCACGAACATAGAAAAAGTCTGTAGGTCAAATAAGTTCAAAAAATGAAATCCCTTTGTAACAAACGAGTCATCCTCTGAAATCCTGGTACCTCGAAAGAGATTGTCCGTTTTGTACACGAAGTGCATCCAGTTTTTGCTGTAACCCTCTCAACTTTTTTGCACATGCTATGCGGGTGAAATGATGATACTATGCCAACTTTCAACCTTTTCAGAGTTAATTTGAAATGCTTTTCAATTTCAGGGTCATTTAGCTCAAAAAATTTAGTAAATGCATGAAAAATGGCAAATGAAGTCAGAAATGGTTGAAAATTGATGATGTTGCTTTGAAAGGTTTATTTTGAACACAGAAAGAGTCTGTAGTTCAAATAAGTTCAAAAAAATGAAATCCCTTTGTAACAGACGAGTTATCGTCTGAAATCCTGGTACCTCGAAAGAGATTGTCCATTTTGTACACGAAGTTCATCCAGTTTTTGCTGCAACCCTCTCTACTTTTTTGCACATGCTATGTGGGTGAAAGGATGATACGATGCCAACTTTCAACCTTTTCATAGTTCATTTGAAATGCTTTTCAATTTCAGGGTCGTTTAGCTCAAAAAATTCAGTAAATGCATGAAAATAGCAAATGAAGTCAGAAATGGTTGAAAATTGATGATGTTGCTTTGAATGGTGCATTTTGAACACAGAAAAAGTCTGTAGTTCAAATAAGTTCAAAACAATGAAATCCCTTTGTAACATACGAGTTATCGTCTGAAATCCTGGTACCTCAAAAGAGATTGTCCGTTTTGTACACGAAGTGCATCCAGTTTTTGCTGTAACCCTCTCTACTTTTTTTGCACATGCTATGTGGGTGAAAGGATGATACCATGCCAACTTTCAACCTTTTCAGAGTTCATTTGAAATGATTTTCAATTTCAGGGTCATTTAGCTCAAATAAATGAACTAATATAAAAAAGAATGAACTGGAAAACTTTTATGAAACTCTAATAGCAAAAATAATAAACTAAAAGAATGAACTAGAAAACTTAAATGAAACTCTAATAGCTAAAGGAATCAACCAAAAAGCAAAAAAAAAGTGGAAACAAAATAAACTTTAATAAAGTAAAATAAATAAACATTAATAAAATAATAAATAGCAATAGTAAGTATTTTTTGAAAGTAGAAACAAAATTAAAAAATAAAGCAACAAAGAAAAAATGGTAAAAAAATAAAAATACGCCTCCTATAGGGCCGCAACAGCCTGAATACGACTAGAAACCCAACAATAGGCCAGGATTCAGGCCCAGTAGGCCCACAGGCACACTGTCACAATTAGGCCCGAAAGCCTGCAGTTGAGAGGAGCTCGAGAGGGTGGGCACATCAGCGCTTATAAACCACTCTCGAGCTCTCTAAACTAGCGAGGTGGGACTAAACTTTTGGCCGCGACGCGTGCAGCAGTAGGGCGTTGGTCCCGGTTGATGGCACCAACCGGAACTGAAGGTGCTCATTAGTCCCGGTTCGTGGCACCAATCGGGACCAATGCCCACCTTTAGTCCCGGTTGGTGCCACCAATCGGGACCAATGGCCTATTTTTCCCGCCCTTTGGGCTGCTGATACGTCTCAAAAGTATCTACTTTTCCAAACACTTTTGATATTGTTTTGACCTCATTCTTGCATGATTTGGACTAAACTAACCCGGACTGACGCTGTTTTCAGCAGAGCTGCCTGTATGGTTTATTTGTGTGCAGGAAAACGGATTTTTAAGCATCTCAGAAAAATCCACGAAAAATCACGAAAAATCCACGCACCCGAAGAAACAAAATGCCAGAAGTGGGGCCAGAGGGGGCCAGGGGGTGCCCAGGCGCCCTGTGGGCGCGCCCCCCCTGGGCCGCGTCAGGGGGGCGCCTGGGTGGGGCCCACACCCCCTGGTGCCCTACTTTAGCCCGTATTTTTCCTCCCGACGCAAAAACCCGAGATCGGAAGTCCTTTCGCTGTTTTTCGTCGCGGAGCCGCCGCCACCCTCTGTTCTTCTTCGGGAGGGCTAATCTGGAGGCTGATTTGGTCTCCGGAGAGGGGAGATCGTCGCCATCGTCATCATCATCACCACTCCATCATCCCTCCATGACTCCTCCCTTCATGTGTGAGTAATTCCCTTGCTGTAGGCGAAGGGGATGGTAGGGATTGGATGAGTTAGATCATGTAATAGTTCGTCAGATTGTTGGGGGCATGGTGCCTATCATCTAGTATGGTGTTTATCATCTTTTCTACAACTTGTTATTCTTAATGCTTGACACTTAGGGCCCGAGTGCCATGATTTCAGATCTGAACCATATGTGTTTGCATGAATATATTTGTGTTCTTGATCCTATCTATGAGTTGTATGCACCTATTACGGTTCGGAACCGGCGATCCCAAAAGTGACAGCTTGGGACACCAAAGGGGATGGCCCGTAATTTGAGGATTACATGTATCCATTGAGTTCATTGCTTTGTTCCGGTGCTCTTTGACAGGAGCACCTTAATATCCATTAGTTCCTTTTGGCCCCGTTCGTAGCGGGATGGTAGGACAAAAGATGTTGTGCAAGTTCTTATTGCAAGCACATACAACTACCTACGGGATACATGCCTAATGTTTGATATTTGCCTAGATGATCATTACTTTTTCGTGTGCCGTGCCCCGAGTTAGAAACTATCTCATCCATGCAACGCCCAACCATCCATCTCCCTAGCCTACAGTATTTTAAACCTTGCTTGTCACTAGTTGTCACTTCTGCCATTTACTACCGCTATTTACTTTTGCTGTTTACTTTTACTATTACTATCATCACTATCATATCACTGTTACCACTTATCTTTTGTTGCAAGTTAGTATATTTCAGGTGCGGTTGAATTGACAACTCAACTGTTAAAGCTTATAAATACTCTTTGGCTCCCCGTGTGTCGAATCAATAAATTGGGTTATTCTTACCCGCGAAGACTATCTCGATCCCTTACGGTTGAGGGTTATCAAGTACCGTTTTCTGGCGCCGTTGCCGGGGAGCATAGCAATATTTACAAGTCTACTTGAGGTATCCTACCTGCTGCACTTTATTCACTATGGGTAAGAAAGGAGACCCTAAGGTTCCGATCTTACGATCCACTACAAGAAGAGGTACTGCTCTGAGCACCAGTGCTACGCTTGATTCACCTTCTGTTATTAGTAAGTTTGCCTCACCACCACCACATGATGCTCCTACTGAATCTATTACTATGTCTGATACTCTTGATGATGCTTCTACTACTTTTGATGATGATATTAGTTCACTTGGTTATGCTCTTGAGAAACAAATTACTGCTGCTGTTGAAAAATATGGAATTGAACTTCCTGTTACTCGCTACCCTATTGGTGAAACTTATGATTATCCTGAATTGAGTAAACTCTAGGAGAGGCTCCTTGATGATGATTATTATATACTTGATGAAGATTTATGCAGGGAACTGACAGAGTTTGCCGGCTCTGACCCTGAAACTATTAAGAAAATATTTGAAAAACACTCTTTGAAAAACAAAACCGTTCCTAATCCTGAGTTTGCTACATCTCCTATATGCATTGATGATCCTGATTTTGATTTCTCTGTTGATCTTTCACTTATACCTATGGTTGAAGCTGACCCCTTTTATGGCAGAGAAAATGATGATGCTATTGCACACGTAACTAAACTTGGTGAGCTAGGTAGCCTGTTTACCATAGATGAGAAGATACGCTACTTTTATGTGACCAAGCTTCTTCCTTTCTCCTTGAAGGAAGGTGCTAAAGCATGGTATGATTCACTTCCATGCGGATCCATTAAGAGTCCTCAGGACTTAGCTCACTCTTTTGTTGATAAGTACTTTCCTGCTCATATGCAACATGCTGCTTTACAAAGAATTTATAATTTTAAACAGTTGTAGGACGAGTCCCTCCCTAAAGCTTGGGGGAGGTACTGCGGTTTGATTCAGGCTAGACCAGGACATGGAGTTCCTAAGAATGAATTAACTGATATATTCTATGATGGTTTAACTGATGAATCTAGGTCCTATTTGGACAATTGTGCTGGTTGTGTTTTCAGGAAAAGAACACCGGACGATGTAGAAGATCTAATGGGCAGGATTGCCAAAAACCATGAAGATTGGTCCGTCCCTGAACCACCTCCACCAACAAAAAAGAGGGGCATGTTTGTTCTAAGCCCCGAGGATATGCAAGAAGCAAAGAAGTCTATTAAAGAGAAAGTCAGTTGCATGATAATTCCCTTGCTATCAAAAAGTTGCTTGGTGTTTTAGATAGAACAGTTAATGATGTTCAATGTCTTGTGAAGCATTTTCATATGGTTCAAACTCAGCTCGATCAAATTTCTAATGTGCAAAGAGATTTGCTTGCTAACAATGCCAAACAAGATAAATTGCAGGCTTTTGGGATTAAGACCCGAGGAGGAACTAGTACTCAAGATCCTCTTTATCCAGAGGGACATCCGAAGAGAATCGAGCAAGATTCTCAAATGCAGGAAGAAGAAATTGTTGTCTCTCCAAATAAGAAAAAGAAACATAAAGAGACTGACGATTCTAATGATCCTATTGCAGATGAAGAGCCAGCTATTGATCCCAACAGTGTATCTATCTCCGATGCTGAGACTGAAGACGGTGCTGAACCTGAAGGTAATGATAATGAGAAGAATGATCCGCCTGAAGTTCGAGAGGAAGAAGCACCTGACAAACGTAAGAGGTACACTAAAGAAGACTTCATCGCAAGAAAACATGGGAAGGAGAAAGAACCATGGGTACAAAAAACCATGCCCTTTCCAGGTAAGTCCATCAAATCTAAAGAAGAAGAGCATTACAATAAGTTTTGTGAATGGATTAAACCTCTTTTTCTTCAAATTCCTTTGACTGAAGCTATTAAGTTACTACCTTATTCAAAATATATTAAAGATATTGTCACTAACAAAAGAAAAGTTCCTAATGATGCAATATCTACTATGCTTGCTAACTATTCTTTCAGTGGAAAGATTCCTGAGAAGCTCGGTGATCCAGGTATACCCACCATTCCTTGCTCCATAAAGAATAATTATGTCAAAACTGCTTTATGTGATCTTGGAGCGGGAGTGAGTGTTATGCCTCTCTCTCTTTACGAGAGGCTCTGTTTAGAGAAACTAATTCCTACAGATATCTCCCTTCAGATGGCTGACAAGTCAACCGCTGTTCCGATAGGTATTTGTGAGGATGTTCCAGTTGAAGTTGCTAATTGTTTAATTCTTACTGATTTTGTTGTGCTTGACATGCCCGAGGATGGGAGCATGTCCATTATTCTTGGTAGACCTTTCCTTAACACCGCAGGTGCTATTATTGATTGCAACAAAGGGAAGGTCACCTTTCATGTGAATGATAAAGAACACACGGTATATTTTCCGAAGAAGACCGACAGGAGGCATGCCCTCAACTCTATAGAGAATATCGAGACCGTGAAAATTGGAGAATTGGACTGTCCACTACATGTGCCTCACAAATACAAAACTATCATGGTAGGGACAATGTCCATCAAGGTAAAAGTTCAGTGATTACTTTGTAGGAGGTGATACTTTTTGCTCTATATATCGCTTGTTTGTTGGTAAGACTTGATCAACCTTACTAGTAAACGTGTTTTATATGGATAAAAAGTTGAGCTTTCTATGTTTTCATTTGTTTTTAGTATTGTCCTACTTGCTGTACCAAGTATATATGTTTTTGAAGCTTCACAATACTACT
The DNA here is from genome assembly GCA_902687465.1 of Secale cereale. Taxonomy (NCBI): domain Eukaryota; kingdom Viridiplantae; phylum Streptophyta; class Magnoliopsida; order Poales; family Poaceae; genus Secale; species Secale cereale. The sequence goes on along the minus strand of LR738709.1, from coordinate 27,819,263 downwards.
AACTACTCCAAGTTTTCAGAGAGTTTCGCAGCTTTTTGAAACTTTGAAAAAATTTCAATAGTGAAGTTTTCAGAAAAATTCCAGAAAAATTATATTAAAAATTTCCACAACAGGAGAGACCCGGAAAGTCCTGGGGCCAGCCATGGGGGGCCACCAGTGGCCCAGGCGGCCAGCTGGCGCGGCCCAGCCCCTGGCCGCGCCCACAGGGCGCCTAGGGCCCATGGGACCCCCCCTCCAGGTACTTCTTCTTCCCCTCTCTCTCTCTTTTTCCAGAAACCCGAGTTCTGGTCTTGTTCTTGCTGTTCTTGCTGTTCTTGGGGGCGATTCTTCGATCTCTCTCTACAGCCCATCATTTGAGCTGAAATTTTGAGCAAATACTCCCTGGTATGTGACTCCTCCACCCCTCCAATAAGATTTTTGATTGGTGGCCTCATTTGTGAGTATTTAGTAGTTCTTGGTGCTGTGGAGATGAGCTTGCATGCATGTGTAGAAAGTTATTTTCCAAGTTTTGATGCAAGTTTATGCCTTGGGCAAGTGAGTTGAGTAGTTTGCCTTAACTCACTTTGTTTTAATCCTCGTTTTTGTAAATTGTAAAAAAAATTCAGAAATGAGTTTGTTAGGAAGGGCAAAAGGATGGCTTGAGAAGAGGAGGCCCGCACACTCCGATCGAGTCACTAGAGCCGCAGCTTCACCATCGACTGCTAGGGTGAGCTATAATGAAGATCATGTGCCCCTGGAGTTGTTGGAAGACACAAGTCCAGCACGTGCGATGACATTTCCATGTGATGAATTCATGGAAGCTGCGGGAATCAAGGATGAGTTTTATAATCTTTGTGCTAATGCAGGTTTGACACGACTCATCACGAGCCGTGTTACTCAGTATCAGAAATTCACCTCCGGTTTCATTAACAGTTTTAGATATAATCCTGATTCAGGTTCTATTGAGTTTAAAATTTATAATGATCTTATCACCATGACTTTGGGAAATTTTTGTGAAGTAATAGGTGTGCCGAACGTTGGGAGGACGGCAAGGATGGTCACTCAGCCCTCCGAGCTGAAAACCGTCATCAACTCTCTCTACAGCATGGGTACGAGGGATATTCATCGGTCGAAGATCTCTAGTATCTTGTTTCCTCACCTCAGGTATTTTTCATATTATATTGCTAGAGGGGTGTTAGCTCGTGACAACACGAGCAGCATTTCTGCTCCTGATATTGCTATCGTGGCAGCAGCCCTCTCAGGGAGGTCTGATTATAATATTGGTCCCTTAATTGCTCGACGTCTTGCTATGAACGGTAACAAGGGGGACTTATATGGTGGCATTTATGCCACACTTATCTTAGAGCATCTTGGAGGCACCCCACACCCTGATGACACTCCTTTTACTTATTTAAGCTTTGATCTTGCTGCTATGAAGAGGCATAAGTTTGTTACCATGGGTTCTGAACTTGATAACCTTGTTTATATCTTGCGTTTCAGAACTACCGCGGAACGCGAGATCCGTCTACCTGCACCTCTTTTGTTTGATTTTTCTCGCAGGAACAGATGGTCCTTTGATGTTGTCCAGTTCGATGAGTTCATGGTCCAGCATCAGTTCCATAACCCCATGGAGGGGGTTGTGCCCGACGAGGAGAGGCACGGTGAGATACCATATTTTCAGGAAGAGACCGCCACCGAGTTTGGTGAAGGGTCTTCCTCTGTTTGGCGCTCGGAACCTTTCTCGTGGGAGACTCCGAGGAGTTCGGTGTACGCGCCATCATCGTTCTACGACCCTTGGTCTCACCACCATACCCCTGGAGCAGGAGGCTCCTGGGGGCAGTAGCTGCTACCAACTTAGGCCAAAAGCCTAAGCTTGGGGGAGTACGTGCCCTTCTCACTTTTTCATTGTATTATCCATTTTATTCACTTTGATCTTTCCGAAGTTTTTACTCGTTCTTCTTTATTCCCCTATTTGCAAAAACAACAAAAAGATTTTCTCTTTCTTTTGCTTTTTATTCAACTTTTGAAAAACCCAAAAAGATTTCCTTTCTCTCTTTAGTTTGCTTTGTTTTCAGAGATCAGCTCGAGTCCGTGATGGCATTTGATTATATTTCCTACGTTCGATCGTGCAAGTGACAAGCTGTGATGACGAAGATCGACTGAAAGGAAGCAACAAGGAAGACCGGTATGAACTCTCTCCGTTTCTACTTTTGTACATATGCCTGTACTTATGATCTAGAGACCAGCTTGTAGCGACATAGTGCTATGTTTACAATGCTCTTCCAGTGGTTCATGCTTTCCTTGTGGTTAGTCTCCAATAACTAGAGTATATAATGTGTTATTGAAATGATCTACATGCATCGCATTGTTCATAGTCTGGCATACTAGGGTGGTATTTCCCTTTAGAGAATTTTTGGATTGACTTGGCACATGCTTACACATGTTTAAGACTAAAAAGTCTACTTTGCCTTGATGATCTTTGAGTTTTAGAATAGTTATATCACTTTCATGCCCGATTCAATGTTGCTTTGTCGCTCTACATGATTATGACCGTTATTGCTCTCTAGTTGGTCGCTTCCCAGTCTTTTGCTAAACCTCCACCCGTACTAAGCGGAATGACTACTTGTGCATCCAAAACCCTTAAACCTGCTATGCCATATGAGTCCACTATACCTTCCTATACATGGTATTTACCTGCCATTCCTAACGAAGACTTTCGTGTACCATCTCAAAATTAATCAAAAGCATTTCTCTTTTTTGTGCCTATGTTTTAGCTCATGAGGAAGTAGTAGTTAATTCATGATCTCTTTAAGTTGGACAAGTTTCACCCCTGGATTGCATGCATAATGTGCAAACCCCTAATATGAAAAGGAACTGGCATTGAGTGCGCCTGGCTCAAAAAGATAATATAACAAACGAACCCTCCTTCACGCTTTGTTCATGAGAAATCAGAAAACTTTGGCAGTGATAAACAAAGGAGATTAAGAGGATGTGATCGTCCTCATGCGGGAGCCGTTCCTCGAAACTTGTCTAGCTTAAAAAGTGATTGAGTTATCTGCTAACATTCGTTGACGAAATATGCACCTCTCAAAAACATATTTACTTCTGTTTTTAAAAAACCAAGAGCTCTGGTACATGTTTAGTTTTTGTTTCCGATCACGGGTTTTCAACTTTGCCAATAAAAGCCACGGTTCGAGAGTCTCACCTTCTTTCTTCAAAGCACTGACTAGGAGAGCATAATTGTCATTCTGAGTGTAATGTGCATTGTCCCAAAGTATTACATTGTCTTCTGCATACTTGTGATATGATTTATTCTGAAATTCTTAGTTCTAGTCTCCTTTAAAACTCTGGAGGAGTCTCTGCATTTATGTTTTGCTTCACTCATGGAGGCTAGCGAGATACCACCTTAATATGCTCAAGCTATGTGCAATGTGATCTTGTCTTGATTTTCGGTAATATACTGTTTACTCTTAATTATTTGTGACTGGTCACTCGAAACAAGGATTGCTCCTTGCATTGTTCTCATAAGTACTGTTTTAATACTTGCTGAACTCTTTTCGTAGTACATGCTTATATACATCTAATGAAGCAAAAGAGTTTGTCAAAGTTTTCTTTGTCGCGTCCAGTTCGTTGAACTGAATTGCTTGAGGACAAGCAGTATGCTAAGCTTGGGGGAGTTGACACGTCTCAAACGTATCTACTTTTCCAAACACTTTTGATATTGTTTTGACCTCATTCTTGCATGATTTGGACTAAACTAACCCGGACTGACGCTGTTTTCAGCAGAGCTGCCTGTATGGTTTATTTGTGTGCAGGAAAACAGATTTTTAAGCATCTCAGAAAAATCCACGAAAAATCACGAAAAATCCACGCACCCGAAGAAACAAAATGCCAGAAGTGGGGCCAGAGGGGGCCAGGGGGTGCCCAGGCGCCCTGTGGGCGCGCCCCCCCTGGGCCGCGCCGGGGGGGGCGCCTGGGTGGGGCCCACACCCCCTGGTGCCCTACTTTAGCCCGTATTTTCCCTCCCGACGCAAAAACCCGAGATCGGAAGTCCTTTCACTGTTTTTCGTCGCGGAGCCGCCGCCACCCTCTGTTCTTCTTCGGGAGGGCTAATCTGGAGGCTGATTTGGTCTCCGGAGAGGGGAGATCGTCGCCATCGTCATCATCATCACCACTCCATCATCCCTCCATGACTTCCCCCTTCATGTGTGAGTAATTCCCTTGCTGTAGGCGAAGGGGATGGTAGGGATTGGATGAGTTAGATCATGTAATAGTTCGTCAGATTGTTGGGGGCATGTTGCCTATCATCTAGTATGGTGTTTATCATCTTTGCTACAACTTGTTATTCTTAATGCTTGACAGTTAGGGCCTGAGTGCCATGATTTCAGATCTGAACCATATGTGTTTGCATGAATATATTTGTGTTCTTGATCCCATCTATGAGTTGTATGCACCTGTTACGGTTCGGAACCGGCGATCCCAAAAGTGACAGCTTGGGACACCAAAGGGGATGGCCCGTAATTTGAGGATTACATGTATCCATTGAGTTCATTGCTTTGTTCCGGTGCTCTTTGACAGGAGGACCTTAATATCCATTAGTTCCTTTTGGCCCCGTTCATAGCGGGATGGTAGGACAAAATATGTTGTGCAAGTTCTTATTGCAAGCACGTACAACTACCTACGGGATACATGCCTAATGTTTGATATTTGCCTAGATGATCATTACTTTTCCGTGTGCCGTGCCCCGAGTTAGAAACTATCTCATCCATGCAACGCCCAACCATCCATCTCCCTAGCCTACAGTATTTTAAACCTTGCTTGTCACTAGTTGCCACTTCTGCCATTTACTACCGCTATTTACTTTTGCTGTTTACTTTTACTATTACTATCATCACTATCATATCACTGTTACCACTTATCTTTTGTTGCAAGTTAGTATATTTCAGGTGCGGTTGAATTGACAACTCAACTGTTAAAGCTTATAAATACTCTTTGGCTCCCCGTGTGTCGAATCAATAAATTGGGTTATTCTTACCCGCGAAGACTATCTCGATCCCTTACGGTTGAGGGTTATCAGCTGCTGAAAACTGGCCTTTTGTCCCGGTTGGTGACACAAACCGGGACTAAAGGCGGCTTTGGTCCCGGTTGGTGCCATGAACCGGGACCAAATCCTTTGCTATATAAGCAACACTTGGGAAATTTTAAGATTTCCATCGTTAGTTGCCCCCCCCCCCGACACCGCCAAGCTGCCCGCCGATCGAGCTCGCCGTCGACGCTGTCGCCGCCTCTGCCCTGACCTCGCGCCTCTGCCGGACCTCGCCGTCGCCCTGCCTCGTCGTCGCCATCCCCGCCGTCGTCGCCCTGCTGCCTCGTCGTCGCCGTCCCCGCGCCCATCGTCACCACACCGTCTGCCCCTGATACGTCCAAAACGTATCTATAATTTCTGCTTGCTCCACGCTTCTTTTGTGTGATATTGCTATGATATTGATGCACTTCCATACACTTTTGATCATATTTCGACTAACCTATTAACTCAGTGCACCACAGTGCCAGTTCCTGTTTTCTGCTGTTTTTCTATTTCAGATTTCCCCCATATTAAAAGTGCTCCAAAAATTCCGGGAAAAATACAGGAAAAATCAGCGTACAGGAAGCTTCGCGAAGAACCAAAGCGGGGCCAGAGGGGAGCCAGGGGGCGCCTGGGGCCCCCGCTCCGCCTCTGGTTGCCCCCCTTCGCATATATATTCCTCGCGTCCCGAAACCCTCGAGGACGGAACCCTTTTTCGCGATCTCGCCTCTGTTCCGCCGTCGCAGCGCTTCCAACATCGGGAGCATCAGGAAAACTCTTCCCGGCACCCTGCCGGAGGGGAGAACCACCATCGGGAGCTTCTCCACCACCATGGACGCTTCCCGGATGAGTCGTGAGTAGTCCACCTTGGATCATGGGTCCATGATCAGTAGCTATGTGATGTTCTCCTCCCCTCTTTGATCTTCATGGTTTAGATCTCGTGAGCTGCCCTACATGATCGAGGCACATATGTAGTATTTCTGCTGTTGCTATGCTGAGTTTGCTGGGATCTGATGGATTATGAGACTATGTTCAAATTGTGTTTGAGTAATATATTTGATTCACCTCTTTTATATTTATGTTCTTGAGTAATTCTTGCATGTTCTCCGTTGCTGTTTATTGCTTTGGCCAAGTAGTAGGTAGTAACTCCAAGAGGGAGCGTTATGCTTGATTGTGGGTTCATGCCCCCTGATGACTAGCTTGAGTGACAGAAACATGAGTCTAGGGGATGTGTTGTTGCCACAAGGGGGAAAACAACGGTGCTTGTACTTGCGGGTGCAAGGATTGTTTACTTTACGCAAAGTTCTTTTAATGCAGTTGTCTGTTGCTTTGAGTTTACACTTTGGGTGGGATTCACAACTTAATACCAGCGAGATGTTCTGGATAGATATCTCAAGGTGGATGATTAGTAGTAGATGCAGATGGATTTCGGTCTACTTGACTTGGCGTACCGCCCATGCTTTTGAGCCTCTACCTTTCCTTGCAGCATAGTTAGCATTGGTTTGCGCACATAATCCTGTCAATTGCCCAGCTGTAATTTGTTTACCTTGCTTTGCTGTTTTATCATCTTTTGGGAGAGAGACATCACTAGTGAACATCATGGGACCCCGGTCCATATTACCACCACTGATCACACCTTCTATTTACTTCCTGTTTTTATTTCCTAGTTGCAGTCATAGCTATCATTATTATCTCTTGTGTTTGATCCTTTGTAAACAACAAGGCCGGAGGGATTGACAACCTCTCTGTACTTGTTGGGAGCAAAGTTATCTGTATCTGTGTGCAGGTCCTGTCAACCGCTAAGTTTCTGGCGCCGTTGACACCTACTTGTCGACCCTCGGAGTCTCACGGGATTCGATCCTTGGTATCTTTGCCAAGGGAAATTTGCCGCTACGCTACATCTCAACCTTCCACTTGGGGTAACCAGCGAGGGGCGAGAAGCCATCAAGCAAGTTTCTGGCGCCGTTGCCGGGGACTCCACTCTTCAAGATAGGGGAGTTGCACGCTATCTTTTATCTTTGCTTTTTAGTCTTGTTAGTTTACCTTTCAGTTTTTGCTTTAGTGTCCCTTACCAAAAATCACAAAAAATATATTTGCTTTTCTGTTAGTAGTCCTTTCTGTTTAGTCAAGCATGTTAGGACTTGGTGCTTTGAGGGAATCAGAAGTTCTAGATTTCCATCAAAGGGATGGAGAAAATATGAAGAAGGCATGGGACAGAATTTCTGATGCACATAGGAGAATTATGCCTTGGATACCTATAAAAATTGTGCTTAGAAATTTTTACCATGGTCTTTTTAAATGGTGTAAACACTCTCTTGATATTATAGCTGAAGGAGATTTCCTAGAGTGTGATGAAGCTAGAGCTCTTGAAATTATACATGGTCTATCTAGTTACTTTGTTTATGATCATAGCTTTTGATATTGTCATAGATAGACTTGCTACTATTGAGAAGAGAATGGATGCTCTAGACTTGATGAAGGTAGAGAAACCCAAACCCAATAAGAGAGATATTTTGGAAATAGACAATGATTGGGAGCCTTTTGTTAGGATTAGCATCTCTAATCCATACTTCCTTGCTTATTGTGATATTGGATCTATGGTTTCAACTATGCCAAAAATTGTTCATGATTCTTTAAAATTTAACATGGACAAATTATCATCCTACCATGAACATGCTAATGGAGATATTTCTGAGATCCAGGGAAGAATAAAAGACGTACCAGTTACATTCCTTAAAGGAATTGCAATGCTTGATTTCTTCATCATGAAGCCAAACCAAGGAAATATAGTGCTTGGAAGGGACTTCCTCCGAGCCGTAAAAGGCTTCATCGATATAGGTAAGGGACAAATCCGCCTACGCGGGAAGGCAAAAGGTACGTACCCCTTTCCTATAAGGAACAAGGATGAACTTATTGAGGAACCATTTGAAGCAATTTATAACTCCGATTATTATGATGACTTTTGATTCCTCCTTTTTGCATCATGCCTAGCTTAAAGGCATAAAAGAAAGCGCTTTTGGGAGGCAGCCCACAACGAATTAGGTTTTATTTTTGCTTTTGTTGTGTCTCGATGTTAGTTACTACAGTAGCATCATCATTGTATCTTTTCTTTTCAGCTTTGTGCCAAGTTTAGCCTCCGATTGCAAGAAAGTTCAAAAGTTGTGACATGCTGTCCAGAAAACAGATTCTGTCCTTGGACAGAAAAATTCGAATAAAATCACCAGATCATCTTTTTGATCTCAATTTTTTTGACAGCATGCTCTATGCAATTGGCTTTCGAGCGTCTGTTCTGAGTTTTTTGATTTGAGTTGCAGAAGTGCCCCGAAAAAATCATTTACTACATGCTGGTCTGTTTTTCACAGATTCTGTCCTGTTTTGCCTTTTCTTCGTTTTGCAAACCTTGAGCTTGCTTTTTCTTTGCAAAAACCTTTTGGCATTCTTTAGAAATAGTAGCTCTTCAAGATTATCTTTATTTCCAGTAGGGAAAAATTATTTTATTGTGGGTACTAACCTCGCTAATCAGATTATGATGAGTTATGTATGAAGGGAGTTTTCAAGTGTGCGAGGGAAGATGATAAAAGAAGATTCAGGAGGGTCAAACGCTCAAGCTTGGGGATGCCCCCATGCACCCCCAAGAAATATTCAAGAAGGCTCGAGCGTCTAAGCTTGGGGATGCCCCAATGCATCCCCTTCTCCATCAACAATTATCAGTTCGTCTTTCGTTCCACTATATTCTTACCACTTCATGCGTTATGTGCTATGCTTGGAGCGTCTCGCTCTTAGTTTCTTTTTATAGTTTTCTTTAGCTTTGCTTGCTGTTCATAACAAGTTAGAACCCAGCTTTCTTTGTGTGGGAGAGAAACACGCTCCACTTCAACCTAGAACACAACATAGGATTTTCATGCTTATCTTTGTTGTGTGTGTTCTTTGTCTTTCCATAGCTGCTGTCATGTTTAGCTCTTAGTTTTCATGCTTTTCTTTCTAAAGAGCTTTTGTTTAGTTGGTTGCTGAACTCTCTTGAGTTTTCATGTTTATCTTGTTAAGAGAGTTTGCCTGTTGCACTGAGTTGTGTGTCTTAACTTAAAGTAGGTAATTGAGGTTGCTATTTAATTTTAGTAGTAACTTGCAATAGTTTTGACGTATTGCCATGAGTAATGTATGAACTTTTGGTGTCAAGAGCTTTATCCTATTAGTGATAGATGTCGTATTTTGGGCAATCCGTGTTTATTTTCGAAAACCTGCAAAATAGTTGATAACTTTAGCTACTAGATGGATCACTAATCTTTGGAGGGATCGAATATTAGAGTACACTCACGTACCATGAGTCGAGGATGCGCAAGGATAACCAAACCCCCATACACTCCTCCTCGGGGTACTTGTCTCTTTGTAAACCTCCTAATTAGATTGAGAGTTACCGATAATAAGTGCATGAGTTCTTCGGACTAATGTGAGTATTCGAAAGTTGACACTTCCACCTAGCCATATTTTTCTAGCCTCTTCGGTACCGTGCATTGCCCTTTCTCACCTCGTGAGTTGGCGCATACTTCGCCGGTGCATCCAAACCCTTGGCACGATACGCTCTTTGATCATAAGCCTCATTATATCCTTCCTCAAAACAGCCACCATACCTACCTATCAAGGCATTTCCATAGCCTTTCCGAGATACATTGCCATGCAACATCCATCTTCTCATGACTTGATCTTCATGTCATACATGCTTTTTGCTTGATCGATGAGCCGCATGCTAGTTGGGCCTTACCCTAATCATTGCTACATGACGCGCTAGTATCATTGCATATCCTGCTACACTGGCAGAGGCATACATTTGCATACATCATGATAGTTTCATTTTCTTTATGTTGAGTACTTTTGTAAAGTGTGAAAGATCTTCTATACTTCTTGTAATACATAGAGTGTTGCCCCTAAAGTGAGGAAAAGATCCCAAAGAGGACAAAATCAAAAGATCCCAAAGAGGACAAAATCAAAAGATCCCAAAGAGGACAAATGAGAGTTAAATAGAAATAGCCATTGAGGCCACAAAAAAATAAAAAAAATAGAAAAAAGAGAAAAAGAAATAAAAAGAGAGAAGGGGGCACACTACTATTCCTTTTGAGAGATCCACACTCGTACTCCATCTTATACCTTGTACTCCATAGAGATTATCATTTATGCATATAGCTATGTGGGGACCTTCACACTATAGAACTTGGCTTGTATATTCCAATGATGAGCCTCCTCAAAAGAGCTAGGTCTTCTTGAGCAAGCAAGTTGGATGCACCCCCACTAGTTCCATTGGAGAGCTTACCTTAGCTCATATGTGCATCCATTGCATGGCAATCCCTACTCCTCACATCATATCTATCATTTGGCTTTCTCTCGCCTATGATTGTCCTCATTGATTTGAACCTTTCACACCTTTTTTGTCTTCCCCCTTCATCATTTTTCTCTTTTTGCCATCCTAAGTGTCGACTTTCTTGCTTACGCTCATCCATTGCATGAGTGCTCAAAATATCAAAAGGGAGTGGATCATTTTGACTTGTACCTGACTGGTGGTCTGGGGATGAGTCAAGATAAGATTCAAAAGAAGACCAAGTGTGAAACTTTAGTAGATTAAGTTCTCAACAATACAAAAACTATGTTTTACTCTCTCGTATATCCCTATCCCCTTTCTTGCACGCAAACACCATTTGGAGACATTCGAGTCACGGACAGCGAGAGCTCTTGCACCTTTATGTTCTTATGTTGCTTGTTACAATGCTAATAGACTCTTGCTTGTTATGACTTGAATTGAATTACATACCTTGATTGCTTTCCTTAAAAGTTCTTATATGGTTGATAGCATGTCACCACAGAAATTATGCTTTTTATCATTTACCTACTCGAGGAAGAGCAGGAATTAAGCTTGGGGATGTTGATACGTCCAAAACGTATCTACAATTTCTGCTTGCTCCATGCTTCTTTTGTGTGATATGGCTATGATATTGATGCACTTCCATACACTTTTGATCATATTTGGACTAACCTATTAACTCAGTGCACCACAGTGCCAGTTCCTGTTTTCTGCTGTTTTTCTATTTCAGATTTCCCCCATATTAAAAGTGCTCCAAAAATTTCGGGAAAAATACAGGAAAAATCAGCATACAGGAAGCTTCGCGAAGAACCAAAGCGGGGCCAGAGGGGAGCCAGGGGACGCCTGGGGCCCCCGCTCCGCCTCTGGTTGCCCCCCTTCGCATATATATTCCTCGCGTCCCGAAACCCTCGAGGACGGAACCCTTTTTCGCGATCCCGCCTCTGTTCCGCCGCCGCAGTGCTTCCAAGATTGGGAGCATCAGGAGAACTCTTCCCGGCACCCTGCCGAAGGGGAGAACCACCACCGGGAGCTTCTCCACCACCATGGACGCTTCCCGGATGAGTCGTGAGTAGTCCACCTTGGACCATGGGTCCATGATCAGTAGCTATGTGATGTTCTCCTCCCCTCTTTGCTCTTCATGGTTTAGATCTCGTGAGCTGCCCTACATGATCGAGGCACATATGTAATATTTCTGCTGTTGCTATGCTGAGTTTGCTGGGATCTGATGGATTATGAGACTATGTTCAGATTGTGTTTGAGTAATATATTTGATTCACTTCTTTTATATCTATGTTCTTGAGTAATTCTTGCATGTTCTCCGTTGCTGTTTATTGCTTTGGCCAAGTAGTAGGTAGTAACTCCAAGAGTGAGCGTTATGCTTGATTGTGGGTTCATGCCCCCCGATGACTAGCTTGAGTGACAGAAACATGAGTCTAGGGGATGTGTTGTTGCCACTAGGGGGAAAACAACGGTGCTTGTACTTGCGGGAGCAAGGATTGTTTACTTTACGCAAAGTTCTTTTAATGCAGTTGTCTGTTGCTTTGAGTTTACACTTTGGGTGGGATTCGCAACTTAATACCAGCGAGATGTTCTGGATAGATATCTCAAGGTGGATGATTTGCAGTAGATGCAGATGGATTTCGGTCTACTTGCCTTGGCGTACCGCCCATGCTTTTGAGCCTCTACCTTTCCTTGCAGCATAGTTAGCATTGGTTTGCGCACATAATCCTGTCAATTGCCCAGCTGTAATTTGTTTACCTCGCTTTGCTGTTTTATCGTCTTTTGGGAGAGAGACATCACTAGTAAACATCATGGGACCCCGGTCCATATTACCACCACTGATCACACCTTCTATTTACTTCCTGTTTTTATTTCCTAGTTGCAGTCATAGCTATCATTATTATCTCTTGTGTTTGATCCTTTGTAAACAACAAGGCCGGAGGGATTGACAACCTCTCTGTACTCGTTGGGAGCAAAGTTATCTGTATCTGTGTGCAGGTCCCGTCAATCGCTAAGTTTCTGGCGTCGTTGACACCTACTTGTCGACCCTCGGAGTCTCACGGGATTCGATCCTCGGTATCTTTGCCAAGGGAAATTTGCCGCTACGCTACATCTCTACCTTCCACTTGGGGTAACCAACGAGGGGCGAGAAGCCATCAGCCCCCGCCGACGTCCCCACGCCCGTCGTCGCTGCCGTCTGCCCCCGCGGCCGTTGATACATCCAAAACGTATCTATAATTTCTGCTTGCTCCATGCCTCTTTTGTGTGATATTGCTATGATATTTATACACTTCCATACACTTTTGATCATATTTGGACTAACCTATTAACTCAGTGCACCCCAGTGCCAGTTTCTGTTTTCTGCTGTTTTTGTATTTCAGGTTTTCCCATTACGTAAATTGCCAGAAAAATTCCGGGAAAAATATATAAAAAATCAGCGTTCCGGAAGCTTCCTTGTGGCCAAAGTAGGGCCAGAGGGGGGCCACAGGGGCTCCAGGCGGCCTACCCACGCGGCCCCCCTCTTGGCCTCGCCGGGGGGGCGCCTGGGCCCCCCAGGCCTCCCCTGGCGACCCCCTTTGGCATATATTTACACCGCGTCGTAGAAACCCTGATTCCAGACCCCTTTTCTCCAGACGCAATTCTGATCTCCGCCGCCATCGCCATCAAGCTTCGGGGGACCAGAATTCCTGTGCCGGCACCCTGCCGGGACGCGGAAGTGCCCCCGGATTCATCTCCATCGACGTTGCTTCCTCCCTCCATGATGCGGGAGTAGTTCCTCCTCGGGGCTGAGGTTTCTACCAGTAGCTATGTGGTCAATTCTCTCTCCCATGATGTGATCTTCGTTGTGATCATAGGCTATGTTAATCTAGGGTGATCCCATGATATTTCCCCTTCCTCTATGTATTGGATTGATGTACTCACTTGTCTTTATCTAGTATAATCCCCGAGACCAAGGTGACAGCGGTCTATTGGACATGGATTAGAAAAATATTTTCATGAGTGATTTCCTCTCTTGTGTGTTGATTGAAGATTGAGAGTCTCTTGGTGCTTGTCTTTGACTATCCTTTAGATATGTTGTGATGATTGTGGGACTCTCTTTGGATGGCCGCGGTTACATTGGGAAATCCTTAGATTGAGAACTACGAACTTTGAGGTGTGCTTTTGTAGCCCTACATAATTCTCGTCCTCTCTTGACCACGAAGGAATGACCTCCGGGTGCGTCTCCATTGCATGTTTTATGGGAAATATCATGTGATTCGATTATGTTAATGTTGTTGGGAGTTGCCACTAGTGAAAGTATGAAGCCTAGGCCTTGTTTCCACCATTGCAATACCATTTGTGCTCACGTTTACCACTTGTTTGCTTGCTGCACTTTTTATTACAGATTTATATTACTTTGTTTTGCCATCCATATCACTTGCCATTTAACATCTCTTCGCCGAACTAGTGCACCTATACATCTAACAAGTGTATTAGGTGTGTTGGGGACACAAGAGACTTCTTGTATCTTAGTTGCAGGGTTGCTTGAGAGAGACCATCTTCAACCTCTACTTCCCTGAGTTCGATAAACCTTAGGTCATCCACTTGAGGGAAATTGCTGGTGTCCTACAAACCTCTGCGCTTGGAGGCCCAACATAGTCTACAAGAGTAGAAGCGTGTGTAGACATCAAGCTATTTCTGGCGCCGTTGCCGGGGAAGTGAGTGCTTGAAGGTATATCTTTAGATCTTGCAATTAAATCTTTTTGTTTCTTGTTTTTATTTCACTAGTTATGCTTATGGACAACCTTGCTATTAGATCGTTGCTTGCGGGAAGACGCCCCACACCTATGGTGGTTGCTCCTCCCCCTACTGAAATTGTGCCCTATAAAATACCCGCTGGTATTATCGATTATGTTTTGGCTAATCGTTATGCAGGAGACATACATCCCGGTGAACACTTGCTATATCTGTCACAACTATGTTCATTATTTAAGCTTGCAGGTGTATCAAAGGAGTTTGTCATGAGGAAATTGTTCGCCGTATCACTTATAGATAAAGCTTCAGATTGGTATAGGCTTCTCGATAACTTGCACTTGCTTGACTGGCAAGAGCTTATGTCTCTCTTTTACTCCAAGTTTTATCCTCTTCATGAAGTCCATAAGAATAGGAATTATGTTTATAATTTCTACCCTCATGACGGAGAGAGCATAGCTCAAGCTTGGGGGAGACTGAAAACGTTAATGCTAAAATGTCCTAACCATGGGCTCCCCAAAGATATGATTATTACTAATTTATATGCGAGGCTCTCTCGACAGGATAAAGATTTGCTCGATGCTTCCTCTATGGGTTCTTTCACAAACGAAAAGATTGATGCTAGATGGGAACTCCTTGAAAGAATTCAACGCAACACTGAAGATTGGGAGATCGACAAAGGTAAAGAGTCAGGTATAATTTATGAGTATGATTGCATTAAGTCCTTTGTTGAAACTACAAGTTTTAATAAGTTTAGTGCTAAGTTCGGGCTTGATTCTCAACTCCTTGTTGATTTCCTCAAATCTTTTGCTTCACATCTTAATATGCCTAAGGAGGATTGGATCAAGCATCATGAACTTTTTAAAGAGATTTGCAAAGAAAATGAAATTGTTCATGATGATTGCAACATGCATGATCCAATTCCTAAAAATGAAGTTTTATATAAGCATGTTAATTTTTGTGGAGTTGATAGACCTTGTGAAAGGCCTATGATTAAAGAAGAGAAGTATTGTAAGCAACATAAGCATGAAAGAACAATCACTTGGGTCTGAGATTTAAATGAAATTGCTAGAGAATTGTGTGACCTTTATCCTTTTACTTGTGAACTTTGCTGTATAGAAGGTCACTTTAATTTTCAATGCATGAACTTTCAAAACATAACTGTTAACCAGTTGTGTGATAACATGATCACCTCTGATCCTTATGATGAGGTTATGTTATTTTTGATGTGTAAGGAGTTATCAGAAAAGACTTCTTGGCTAGATGTTAATGCCATAGGAATAAAAAACACTTTGCAAAATTGCCATCTCTATTGTCTTGTTAATTGCCATGAAAATGATTACATAAGTACGATTAGAAAGAAGGGAACTTTACCAAAGTATAAAAATGTCTCTTATATTTCTGCTAATAAAAAGGAGAGTTTCTCCCAAGTTTCCCCTATTGTTTCTAATGATAAACCAGGATATGTGGAGAAGCTTCATCTCCAACCACCCCCTCCTAAGGTGAAGAAGAAGAAAAAGAAGAGGAGGAGGAAGTGGAGCAAAAAGGAAGAAGAATGGGTATCAACCTGGCCTGAGCATATTCCTCCCATCAACTTTTATCCTAACTGTTGTAAGTTTAAAGAAGAAGGTGAAGTCCATTGCCTTAATTATCATCTTGATGATACATCCGTAGGTACTATTGAAGATGATTTTTATTATGATATGCATGTTACTTATTGTGATTGGGAAAAATGATGATAATGCTGCTTATGACCTTGAAAATCTTTTTGGTACCAACTCTGAAAGTGATGATATGGAAAGCTCTAAGCTTGGGGATGATATGATTGCAAATCCTTTACCCACTAGTGATGTGATAATTGATAACTCTTTTGCTAGTAAGAATAAAGACAACATGTTTACAAGTATAGTTGCTATCAATGATGATGCTCTTCTCTACTATGATGATGTTATAACTCCAATCTATAGTGATTATAAAGGTACCTATGACATAAGGAGAAATTATCCTTATGAAACTTGTCATAATCATGGAGGGAATTACTCCCTTGTTGAACACCATCTTCCTAATACACAATTAATCTATAGTGTTCAAGTTGTTTATGATAGTACTACTCCCACTATTACCAATGAGAAAGATTATGCTTATGTGGAGAGTAAGAGTACCTTTTTGCATGTGGATCATGGTAACAATGCTTTATGTGATGCTTATATTGTTGAGTTTATTCATGATCCCACTGAAAATTATTATGAGAAGGGAACATATGCTTATAGATATTTCAATAATATTAAGTTCCCTCTCTTTATGTTGAAGGTTTTGAAGCTGCACTTGTTTTGTCTTCCTATGCTTATTGCTTTGTGCTTCAATGAATTATTCTATTGCAATATTCCTATGCATAGGAAGCATGTTAGGCTTAAATGTATTTGGTATTTGCTTCTTGATGCTCTCTTTTGTTCTTTAATTCTTATTCCTACGAGAGCATCATTAAAGTCTTAAGCCTATCTTTATGGCTATAAAGAAAGAGCTCTAGGGAGACAACCCTTGTTATCCTTGCTTTCAGTTTGTTCTTTCAGTTCTTAGTGGTCTTGATGTTTGTTACTACTGTAGCAACATCATTGTATCTTTATTTTTCAGCTTTGTGCCAAGTATAGCCTCTGATTGCAAGAAAGTTCAAAAGTTGTGACGTGCTGTCCAGGAAACAGATTCTGTCCTTGGATAGAAAAATTCGTATAAAATCACCAGATCATCTTTTTGTTCTGAATTTTTTCGACAGCGTGCTCTATACAATTGTCTTTCGGGCGTCTGTTCTGAGTTTTTTGATTAGAGTTGCAGAAGTGCCCCGAAAAAATCATTTACTACCTGCTGTTCTGTTTTTCACAGATTCTGTCCTGTTTTGCCTTTCCCTCATTTTGCAAACCTTGAGCTTGCTTTTTCTTTGCAAAAACCTTTTGGCAATCTTGAGAAACAGTAGACCTTCAAGAATATCCTTATTTCCAGCAAGGAACAATTATATTATTATGGGTACTAACCTCGCTACTCAGATTATGATAAGTTATGTATGAAGGGAGTTTTCAAGTGTGCGAGGGAAGATGATAAAAAGATTCAGGAGTGTCAAACGCTCAAGCTTGGGGATGCCCCCATGCACCCCCAAGAAATATTCAAGGAGACTCAAGCGTCTAAGCTTGGCGATGCCCCCGTGCATCCCCTTCTCCATCAACATTATCAGTTTGTCTTTCGTTCCACTATATTTTTATCACTTCATGTGTTATGTGCTATGCTTGGAGCGTCTTGATTTTAGTTTCCTTTTTAAGTTTTCTTTAGCTTTTCATAACGAGACGGTACTCAGCTTTCTTTGTGTGGGAGAGAAACACGCTCCACTTCTACCTAGAACATAACATAGAATTTTCATGTCTATCTTTGCTGTGTGTGTTCTTTGTCTTTCAATAGCTACTATCATGCTTAGCTCTTAGTTTTCATGCTTATCTTTTTAAAGAGCTTTTGTTTAGTTAGTTGCTTGAACTCTCTTTAGTTATCATGCTTATCTTATTAAGAGAGTTTGCTTCTGTTGCATTGGTTGATATGTCTATGATAAAAATGCTACGTGCATAATGGCGCATAGTAATTCTTGTTTTCTTATGGTTAGTCTCAAATAGCTGGGGGGTTCCCAATGTGTTATTGGAGTACCAACATGATTTGTTTGCCTATGATGTGGTATGGTTTAGTAATATCTTCCTTCAAGAATTTATTTTGATTGACTTGGCGTATGCTCACGCGTATTTAAGACTGTAAAGAAAGTCTGTCAAGCCTTGATGATCCTTTATTTCTGAGTAGCGATATAAGTTCCATGCCTGATTCAATGTTGCTTTGTCGCTCTGCATGATTATAACCGTCATTGCTCTTTTAGTTGGTCGCTCCCAGTCTTTTGCTAACCTCCACCTGTACTAAGCGGACTGACTGCTTGTGCATCCAAATTCCTTTAAACCAGTTATGCAATATGAGTCCACCATACCTTCCTATACATGGTATTTACCTGCCATTCCTAACGAAGACTTTCATGTGCCATCTCAAAATTATTCAAAAAAGCATTTCTCTTTTGTGCCTCTGTTTTAGCTCATGATGAAGTAGTAGTTAATTAATGATCTTTTTAAGTTGGACAAGCTTCACCCCGGGATTGCATGGCTAATGTGCAAACCCATAATACGAGAAGGAACTGGCATAGAGTGCGCCCGGCTCATTAAAAATTATACAACAAACAAACCCTCCTTCACGCTTTGTTCATGAGAAATCAGAAAACTTTGGCAGTGATAAACAAAGGAGATTAAGAGGATGTGATCGTCCTCATTCGGGAGCCGTTCCTCGAAACTTGTCCAGCTCAAGAAGTGATAGAGTTATCTGCTAGCATTCGTTGACGAAATATGCATATTCTAAAAAAAATAATTATTACCTCTGTTTTTAAAACCAAGAGCTCTGGTACATGTTTAGTTTTTGTTTCCGACCACGGGTTTTCAACCTTGCCAACAAAGCCACGGTTCGAGAGTCTCCACCTTCTTTTTAAGCACCAACTACTGAGAGCATGATTGTCATTCTGAGTGTAATGTGCATTGTCCCAAAGTAGCATTGTCTTTTGCATGATTGTGATATCGTTTATTCTGAAATCATTGTATCTAGTCGTCACTTAAACCTTGGAGGTGCCCCTGCATTTATGTTTTGCTTCACTAAAGGGGGCAAGCGAGATACCACTTTATCATATTTGCACACCATGCTCATTACAAATCTATTTGATGTTTCAGTATCATATTGTAAAACTTTCAGTTCTTTGTGATTTTCTCATGAGGCAACTTAATTACTACAGATTCATTGTCTCAGTAAGCACTTGTCATATGACTATAAAAGTCCTTATATGGTTAATAGCATGTCACCACAGAAATTATTCTTGTTATCATTTACCTACTCGAGGACGAGCAGGAATTAAGCTTGGGGATGTTGATACGTCCAAAACGTATCTATAATTTCTGCTTGCTCCATGCCTCTTTTGTGTGATATTGCTATGATATTTATACACTTCCATACACTTTGGATCATATTTGGACTAACCTATTAACTCAGTGCACCCCAGTGCCAGTTTCTGTTTTCTGCTGTTTTCGTATTTCAGGTTTTCCCATTACGTAAATTGCCAGAAAAATTCCGGGAAAAATATATAAAAAATCAGCGTTCCGGAAGCTTCCTTGCGGCCAAAGTAGGACAGAGGGGGGCCATAGGGGCTCCAGGCGGCCTGCCCACGCGGCCCCCTCCTGGCCGCGCCGGGGGGGCGCCTGGGCCCCCCAGGCCTCCCCTGGCGACCCCCTTTGGCATATATTTACACCGCATCGCAGAAACCCTGATTCCAGACCCCTTTTCTCCAGACGCAATTCCGATCTCCGCCGCCATCGCCATCAAGCTTCGGGGGACCAGAATTCCTGTGCCGGCACCCTGCCGGGACGGGGAAGTGCCCCCGGATTCATCTCCATCGACGTTGCTTCCTCCCTCCATGATGCGGGAGTATTTCCTCCTCGGGGCTGAGGTTTCTACCAGTAGCTATGTGGTCAATTCTCTCTCCCATGATGTGATCTTCGTTGTGGTCATAGGCTATGTTAATCTAGGGTGATCCCATGATATTTCCCCTTCCTCTATGTATTGGATTGATGTACTCACTTGTCTTTATCTAGTATAATCCCCGAGACCAAGGTGACAGCGGTCTATTGGACATGGATTAGAAAAATATTTTCATGAGTGATTTCCTCTCTTGTGTGTTGATTGAAGATTGAGAGTCTCTTGGTGCTTGTCTTTGACTATCCTTTAGATATGTTGTGGTGATTGTGGGACTCTCTTTGGATGGCCGCGGTGACATTGAGAAATCCTTAGATTGAGAACTACGAACTTTGAGGTGTGCTTTTGTAGCCCTACATAATTCTCGTCCTCTCTTGACCACGAAGGAATGACCTCCGGGTGCGTCTCCATTGCATGTTTTATGGGAAATATCATGTGATTCGATTATGTTAATGTTGTTGGGAGTTGCCACTAGTGAAAGTATGAAGCCTAGGCCTTGTTTCCACCATTGCAATACCATTTGTGCTCACGTTTACCACTTGTTTGCTTGCTGCACTTTTTATTACAGATTTTTATTACTTTGTTTTGCCATCCATATCACTTGCCATTTAACATCTCTTCGCCGAACTAGTGCACCTATACATCAAACAAGTGTATTAGGTGTGTTGGGACACAAGAGACTTCTTGTATCTTAGTTGCAGGGTTGCTTGAGAGAGACCATCTTCAACCTCTACTTCCCTGAGTTCGATAAACCTTAGGTCATCCACTTGAGGGAAATTGCTGCTGTCCTACAAACCTTTGCGCTTGGAGGCCCAACATAGTCTACAAGAGTAGAAGCGTGTGTAGACATCAGCCGTCCCCGCGCCGCCCGTGCCCCGACGTCGTCGCCCTGCCTCATCGTCACCGTCCTCGCTGTGAGCGCCGCCAGCCCCCGATCCCCTGCTCTCTATCATATGATGTATAGATGTAATTTTAGTTTTAGTTATAAATGTTAGATGAATTTTAAAAATGTTACTTAGTTATATATACAAATCTTAGATGAATTTTCAGTTTTTATAGTTGTTTATAGTTTTAGTGATAGAATGTAGTTTTTTTAGTAAGAACTAATTCATTTTTTTATATTAAGTGCTTATTAGTTGAACTAGTTGAATTAATAGAACTAATTTATTTTTAGTAAAACTAGTTTATTTTTAGTAAGAACTAGTTCAGTTTATTTATAGTAAGTGCTTATTAGTTGAACTAGTTGAATTAATAGAAGTAGTTTATTCTTAGTAAAACTAGTTTAATTTTAGTAGAACTAGTTCATTTTTATTTATAGTAAGTGCTTATTAGTTGAACTAGTTGAATTAATAGAACTAGTTTATTCTTTTAGTTCAAGCAATTATTCCCGCATCGACGTCGACGATGCCTATCCCGTATCCTCGTCGTCGACTCAACGGAGGCCTGCTTGATCAGAGGGGTCATGTTCGGGACAGGGCTCCACCGAGCTGGTATTGGGAGGTGCTTCCTTCCGGTGGGCGCAACTTGATGACGAGCCAACCCGTTGTTGACCCTAACCTTCTTTGGTGGCGGGCGCGCGGGCCATTGACGGTGCGGAGGCTTGAGGACCCCGCGGAGATTGTACGTCACCGTGTTAGCGAGGAAGACGAACACGTCCGTCGCTACATGGTTACCTTGGAGGGCAGGTTCGACAATACATGGCAGGTTCTTCAGGGATCTCACTGGAGCTATGATCCTGTGATGGTTCCTTCTCTTTGGGTGTCCACCGCCCGCGCCGATACCCGTCATTCGCTAGGGTTTAGTTGTATTAATTAATTAGTGATGCTATATGTATGATACTATTCGAGATGTATTAGTGATAATATTCGACGATGTACGGACGCAAGAGATGATTTAGTTTTGCTTCATGTCCAACCAAATCTCCATGTCAATATATATGAGTCCTATAATTAAGATATTTTGAAATGTTTTTGTTTATATTTTCAACCATTGAATTTTGGCATGACTTGTGCTACAATATGTCGGAAATGTCCTCGTCTGACGATGACGATAGGATCCCAGCGTGCGACTGGTGTGGCGACGACCGGGGTCAGTGCGATAGGACACACTTGGTAGACGATCGATGCTTCAGTTATAAGCTCGATGCGGCCTTCGATTTTGAGACGGTATGCAACACAACAAGTCTTGTTTGGTAATTAAGCATGACTTATGCCTTCTTTTCAATGTGTAATTTTCGTCTTTTACAATTCGAATAGCTTATCCCATGCCATGCAAGACGCTATGTCTTGGAGCATCTGGATTTTGAAGATCATGAAAGTATGGAAACAAAGCAAATTCATCTCAGGACCCATCATGATTATGATTTTCTTGTAAAGCTATACAATTCGGAGAGCGTAACCCGTTTTGGTTGCTCGAACTGGAGAGCACTGTGCAATGCATATGATTTTCAGGAGGGTATGTATGTCACCTTTGACCTTGGTGATGATGACGATGGCATGTGGGTCCTTGTTGATACACTTCCAGTTCTACCTCTATGTGAGTTTCTCAAACATATGTATTTAAGTAATTTATGTTGTGTCTTTCAATATAATTGACAGCTTATTTCCATTAACAGCTTATTTCCTTTCTTCAAGAAATGTACGGAAGATGGTAGACAGAACCCACTACACTGATGATGCGGAATTAACTTGTCAGAAGAAAAATCATCTTGTCTCGTTACTTTCTTATTTTGAGCGTTACAATACATATGCTAAAACTCCTGCACATTATGGCCAATACGTGCCACTAGTGCACGTGTTGAGCTACGATAACATCCATGGAGATGTCATGGTAAGATTTGTGGCCGATCATCTTTTGCATAAATTCTTCTAAAACTAAACTACATTACTAACTACGAAGTTATTACTATGTTTTTCAACAGAAAATCTCTATGGATTGTGTGCCTCGTCTGATGTTTCAGAAAGGTTACCTCAATGTTATGAGCTTATAACCGTACTCGGCAGGTCATCATCCTACACATAATTGTCCATACAGGATTTCTAAATCCAATGAAGACTTGACAATCAAAGATTGGAAGAAATGTATAGTCAGTCGTAGGGACGCATTCTCCATAATGGAGAGTCAGGGCCTATCTTATTTTATGCTATTTCACCTTAGAGAGGGTGTACTTAATTAAGTCTGGCTACTTATGATCATGTGCTAAGAAGTTGTCAGATGACTATGATGATGATGATGATGAGGAGGACTTATTATTATGACAATGAGTAGAAGTTGTGAGATGACGATGATGTTGGGTACGACTTTTTTATGACAACGACGATGATGATTTATTATTAATTATGATGATGATGCATTGTTATATAAGCATGCACGGAGATAAGAGAGGACACTTCTCTCTATTAGCTAGCTAACACAATATATGAAACCCCTAAATTAACCATAC
>LR738709.1:27748071-27796041 GCA_902687465.1 Secale cereale | reverse complement strand
CCCCCCCCCCCCTCAGAAAAGAAAAACAAAAACCCTAGCCCTGAAATGCTGACGCGTGGAAGCTTATTTGTCCCGGGTGGTAATTTCCTCCTTGCTTTTGAACTCTTAAACAGTGCACTGTAGCTCCCGCATCCATCAGGCATCGTGCCCTGTTAGTGCAATGCAGCTACCACATCAATGAGGCGGCGCGCTCCATCTCCTCGAGATAGACAAGCCACCGATGCAGCCGCAGAATCCTCTCATCCCCACTATAGGATAGCACTGCCCCACTGTAGGATTGTTCTGTGGCAACGCATGGGCAACCATGCATCTATTGCTGACCGGGATGGTGTGCATAAAACTATAGGCTGAACTTTGGATTGCCTAGATAAGTACTTGCACGTAGCATCCTATATCACTATTTCCATAGATCAAGGTAATTCAAATGCAATAGACTGGTCCAATGTGGGTGACATGTACACTTAGTATTAACAATCAGAATGGCAGAAATGACTGACTGAAAGTAGGAATGCCCGGTGTGCAGCGAAGTTTAAGTCCTACTCCATCCATTCCTAAATATTTGTCTTTTTAGAGATTTCAAATGAACTACCACATACAGATGTATATAGACATATTTTTGTGTAGATTCACTCATTTTGCTCCGTATGTAGTCACTTGTTGAATTCTCTAGAAAGGCAAATATTTAGGAACGGAGGGAGTACATAGGAAGGAGGTGAAAGAAGATAGTTTGGCGATTGGGTACGTACCATGCTTAGGGCATCTCCAGCCGTTGGCCCCCCAGGAGGGGCTAAAAATCGTCCCTGGGAGCGCACCGGCGCTAAACCGCGCACTGGCGGCGTGATGCCCCCCAGTCGCGGCCCCCCACGGGTTTTTAAAATGTTCAAATTCGGCGCAAACACAACGCAAACACGGACGAGTTTGTTCAAATTTAAGCATATTTTACAAAAAAAATAAAAAACTACCGCGGGCTACCCCCGTTGTCTCCCTCGCCGCCCGCCCACGCGGTTCTACATGCCGAGGAGGCTGTAGAACCGCATGTAGTCACCGCCGTCGTCGTCGCCGTCGTCGTCGTCGCCCCCGCCTACGCCTCCGCCGTCCCTACTGCATCCCTCCCCCGGTTGGCGCGGCGGGTTGGACAGTCCGGGGGCGTCTAGGAGCTTCCCCGGCGGCGTGAGAAGGACGATGGAGCGGGGTACTCGAGGCGCGACGTGTTGCCGCCCTCGATGTACTCGAGGACGGACTCCAACATGCGCCCGGGCACGCCCCACCACCGGCGCCGGCCTTCGGCGCTGAACCTGCCGGAGGGCACGACACCGTTGGAGGCCTCGAGCTGCTCGTCGAGCCGGCGGCGGAAGTACGCCTCCCAGATTGGGTTGTCGGGGACGTACCGGGGCCCCTCCCTCGCCGCACGCGGCAGGGACGAGCGGATGCGTGCGATCTCCGCACGCCGCGCCGCGCCGGTGGGTACCTAAGGCACCGGCACGCCGCTGGCGCTGATCCTCCACGCCCCGGGCACCTGCATGTCCGGTGGGACCAGGTACTCGGCCTTGAAAAGGAGGCGAGCCACGTCCTCGTGCAGATGACGGCGCCCGAATCCGTTCGCCGCCGCGCCGTCGCCCGGGAAACGCTAGGCCATGCTTTCTCAAATGGTGACGGCGAGAGGAGGAAAGGGGGACAAATGAGCGCATCGTCGGTGGATGATCGGGGCGAGTCTCTCCGGCGCGCTTCGGTCGGCTTTTATTGGCGGAGACGCCGCGTGGTAGGCTTGGCCGGCGCGTTAGGCGTGGCGTGATTGCGTGGCGGCCGAGGGACGCGTCGCCCAGCCTTCACTGCGCCGCCCGTGAGGCATCAATGGAGGCTGACCGGCGAGGTAGTGCGCGGCAGCTTTGGCATTGATTCGCCACGGGAAACGAGGCGATGAGGACGACGAAGGGGCGAGAAGAGAGTAGAGTCGCTGACGCGGCGGGCCCGCGGCTCTTCGCGCCAAAAACGATTCGCCCAGCGCCCCCGAGCGACCCCCAGCGCGCCGGGTTCGGGTTGGGTCCGCCGGCGCCAATTTCGGCCCGAGCCGGCGAAAACTGGGCTCTCGGTGGCGCGACTGGACCGATTTTTTGGCGCCAGCGGACGAAAAAATGCCTGAAGGGCCTTCTTGGAGGCGCGGCTGGAGATGCTGTTACAGTCGGTCGTGAGAGTTCATGTCGGACTTCCAGCCAAGCAGCAGGCATGCCACCTTCTACCACCACTTGCAAGTTGTCATGTATAGCACCGTGTGAGCTCCTCAACCCTGCCCACGCCCCCGGTAACCGTGACCAAGAGCCGCATTGTCGTGTTCACCGATGGCCTAATCCCCAGAAGGTAAAGTATCAAACAATAGCTTGGCATGCCACCTTCTACCACCACTTGCAGGTCGTCATGTATAGCACCGTGTGAGCTCCTCAACCCCGCCCACGCCCCCGATAACAGTGGCCAACAGCCGCATTGTCGTGTTCATCGATAGCCTAATCCCCAGATGGTAAAGTATCAAACAATATGAGCAGTGTCCTAATAAGCCCTCTAGATACTTCACTGATTTAAGAATCTTCTCCCGACATAACTTATTTTGAATTTTCTTTTGCACATGTTTGATTGAGATAAATTATGAACTTCATTTGCCCATAGTAATATATCTGAATCAGCGCCCGCAGAGAATGTAATTTTCGTCATAGGTAATTTGAAATGGAGTGTCAATTTCAGAAAATAAACAACATACTGACCAAAATATATTAAGAAGTAAACTGTACACGATTCAGCTTACCTTATGCTTGTAAAGAGCCTTTCCAATCATTTTATTGGTTCATCTGTCTCTAGTAAGGCACATACCAACTTCCCTCTATTTGTAGTATGTACAAATGATCCCAGCGTAAGGTTGAGCAAGCAAACAACTTACATATTGCTGGAAATGCTTTAGAAATTATATATTTTAGTAAACATGCCTGGCCTGTAAAAAGCCTTGGGTCTTTCTCGGTTTTGTAATGCAGAGCTCAACAACTGAAATTTAAAAATACATGTTCGGTCAAGACAAGCTGAAACATGGCTTAAAGCACATCACATGAAACATCAGTCTATCCTACGTCATTTGGGTGTGGTGGTGTGGAGGTTGGAGTTCGTTGTCATTGTTTGCTGAAGGTTGATAATATCACTGGAATTTCAATAGTCGGAAGGACATAAGCAAATTTCAACCCTTTGTCAAAAGTCAAAATGAAGGCAACCACATCACATCTCATGTGATAGAAGATTAGATGGAAACCGGGACGGGTTCCCCTCCGTCGGATGTTTGTAGACGACATAAAAATCGTTGTAAGTCATACTATTCCTCTGATGCATCAGACATTACCAAATGGACAACGGAGGCTTGGCCAGTTGACAAACACATGGCGTCCACTCCTCGTCAACTCTCATTCCTTCGCCTGCATCATGGGTCGGGCATCAACGACAGTCCCCCATTGCTTTTGAGCATAGCCTCCAACGTCACAACACCAAAGTTGTAAATTGTCTTGATTGGACTACAACACAGAAACCATCATTTAAATGGCAGGTTATAAATATGCAAGAGAAAATTATATTGCGCTATCGGATATATCATACAATCTCTATCTTCTCCATGCTGCACACAACAAAGAATGCTAGATTTTGATCGATTCCTTGAATTAACTGATGCCTCGTAAATAGATGATCGTGATCCAAAATCTGTACATATTCAACTATCACTTTATAAGCACTTCCTGTAAGAAGTCTCCAATAGAAAGTAATGTTGCCGATGGTTAGGTAAACCTGAACGACATAAAAATCAAGGTTGTACTATTACTGATAGATAGCTAACATGAACCACAAAGAACTTTAAACTAACCTTCTTTAATCAGCCGTATCTCCTAAAACATTGATCAGGTCCATATGAGTGCCTCCCCTCCATCTTGAAAGATAGATGCCAGTAAAGTGGACCGATGTGCATCGTATCATATTATTCTAGTCATATATAGAACCAATATAGATTATTACATAAAAAATGGCATAACTCAATCAGACTAATTTATGCATAGATGCGGGTAATTAATTGGGTAATCAAGAAACGAGACTGAGAGATTCAATCACTAATCGATCCCCTACACAGAGAAGCAATTGATCTACTAATGCATGGCAGAATGTATGTCTTGCCCGAAATCAACATAGGAAGCTCCTTTTATTTCACCAAACATGAAACATCAAGTGTACCCTACATGCATACAGAACAAGACCAAGATCAACACATGCTTGTAAAATCGTGACCACCAAATCTGATTCAAACACAAAAGAAAAAGGAAGAGCCGCCAAGTCAGGCGGCAACCGCCTGGTCGTAACTACTGCTGCTAGCGGGCGTGTGTAAGAGCAAATCAGGCTTCCCCAGCTATACGTTGAATTGCCCGTTTATTACCGAAACAGAAAATTACATATTTTCTATTTCATCAGCAACCTGCTTGGATCGTTATGAAATACCTTGTGGACATTAAAAAGATCTTCCTCAGTCAGGTGTATAACATCTTCTTAAACTGCTAGTAACTCAATTTGCTTCAGAATGGATTGTAACATATTCAATAGAAAACACTTGGTTATTATCAGAAGCATTCGGGTGACGGTTAACGGGCTGGGTATGACTTGACTACAGATAAGTTTTACTCACAAACAACCACACCAACTTCTTCAAGCATCAGCATCTCATAATCACCTCCTCAACTTTCAATAGTGGAGTATTGAGCTGCTCCCATGTGCTCACTGATTGTTCGCTGGTTTTCAGAACTACATCTCCAAATTTCTCCTTGTTCACTGATTTTCAGAACTACATCTCGAAATTTTGACACGGAAGACACACTGACCCATTTGGGAGAACAAATGCAATATAGCACATAATAAATCAAATTGGAATTGACCTGCAATGGAAGAGAGGAGATAACAAATCTGTTGAAGATCGAGGAGCGGACGCTTGAGCGCAGACGTACCGCTCAACGGAGTGGTTCGGAGGCCATGGTCGGCGAAGGAGAGAGGACGCGGCCCCGCTTGTAGGCGTCTGCCCCACGTGCGTGCACGTGCCCGGCAGTAGCATCTCTCGCTCTCTATCGTCAGCGACGGCATGATAAACTGGGACCGGGAGGATCAAGGCGGTGAAGTCTCACCGGCGACCGGGGTGGAGGGATTGTCACGTCCCAGATGCAGATCTCGCCGCGGCCGCCGCCTCTGCCAGATGAAGGCGAAGGCGGGTCTCGGCAGCCCTTGGGTAGATCGAGCAAGACGACGAGCGCGTGAGGGCGGATGTCTTCTGGGTCGTTGTGCGCTTCCCCTACCGGCTGCCTTCCACCGCCTCTGCCGGACGAAGGCGAAGGCGGATCTCGGCAGCGGTGTCCCGATGGCGACCTGGAGGCTGGAGGCCTACAACGATGGCGGCGGCGCCTCCTTTAGGACCTCGGCGTCGGCTCCTCGATGACCACTCGGCGCCAGCAAAGGGATCCGTGGCTAGCGCCTGGTTTCGTCGATGTAGCTAATAGACCACGGTTTCTCTCTTTTGTGCTTTTCATCGAGTAACTCGAGGGCGTCCAGGAAGCAGCCTCCGTTTCTTGCACCAGGGCGAGACGTTTTCCTCCAGCGACACTAGCATTATCCGGGACGAATCCGCACGTCATGGGTAGCTTTAGCCGCAGCTGTAGGCCACGAAGGTGGCACCAACTCAGTGCTGCCAATCACCACATCTGAAACGTGTGAGGGGGAAGATTAACAAAATGTGGATTGCATGTCGCTGCAACGGTGAAAGCCACTTGTTCGTCGCCGCTCCTTCGATGCTATGCCCTCAATCCACATGGGGTTGCTCCGTTTATCCCCGTGGCCGTGGGATTTGCTCCGCCTGCCTCCACGATGCTTGGAATCCAACTGCCACTGAGGAAATGATGGCAGCGGCAGAGGAAGCCGAGGAAGCGGCTGGCACCTTGTCGGGTGGTTGAAATGGTCCTCACGGTGCGCCATCTGTGGCCCCATCCCTACGTCGTACCTGAGGAGGACGGATGCAGCCGGATTCTAGTTCGTGGGTAGCCAGTATTGGTCGCTTCGATCGCCGTCGCCGCACTCGGAGCAAATCGGACGGCGACGTACTCTAGTTGTGGTGGCCATGGAGCTCGGATGAAATCGTGGCCGATGGACGATGCACGAGTGTCTATGTCACCGGAAGCTCGGGAAAAAAAATACAAATGTTTTTGTCATTGTGAGCACATAGACTCGACATATCCGGAGTTTTCTACATCGCCGCAGCAACCTATTACACCTCTCGGAGTCGATGAGATGGCCTCCGAGGCCGATGTTACTCCTTCGCCGCTGAGGCGCAGCGGACGCCATCATGTCGGGACTAACGGATCAGCAGCCACCGACGAGGACTCTATGGTGAAGGCCATGCGTAGGACTGCTGCACGCAACCTCGACTTCGAAGGTACCCCTTCTCGCAAATCTTTTATGTCTTTTGATAATTCCAAAGTATCTTCAAATATCACTAGACTTGGGGTGTCACTAGGACGTAATGAGAATGAGATAGATGTTTCGGTTAAGGCTCTCAAACAAGTGGAGTTCGACCGGCTTACGGTTGCTCCGAAGAAATCGAGCTTTGTCGACCCTCTCGTGTCAGATGAGGAGGATGAGGATGCTGATGCCAATTATGAAGGCAAGCTTCTCTCTCATTTGGTTAAAGACACGACTGAAATAGACCTTGACGATACTGTACGCGACACTACGCTTTTTGAGCTTGTCGCGTCGGTGCAAAGAAAAGAGGGCGCTCTTCTAAGAAGGCAAAGGTCTCTAAGCATAAAGCTGGTTCATCATGAGAGGCATGTTCTGGAATAGCAGAGGTCTTGGTGACTTGGCTAAACACAAACACATTGCCGATTGTGTAAAGGATCATACTTTGGACTTTGTGGCTATCACTGAGTCGGGTAAACGTGATTTTCCAACACGTGATCTGGACCACTTTTCATGTGGTTTTGATTACGAATGGCACGTCTTACCGCCGACCGGGAGGTCCGGGGGAATATTGCTAGGTATTAACTCTACGTACCTACAATTATTGTCCACATCAAAGGGGGAGTATCATATCAAATTCCACCTTCGAAATAAGTCCGACAACTTCATCTGGAGTCTGGTGGCTGTATATGGCGCCGCTCAAGAGGAGTTTAAGTCTGCATTTCTAAAAGAATTGGTTAATACCTGTCGAGACAATCCCCATCCCATGTTAATCGGGGGGGATTTTAATATCCTTCGATATCAGCAGGAAAAAAACAATGATCGGTTTGACACTAGGTGGCCTTTCCTCTTTAATGCTGTTATTGACAGCCTGGATCTGAGGGAGATCACGATGTCTGGTCGTCAGTATACCTGGGCCAATAACCGATCGGTGCCAACCTTTGAAAAACTGGACCGAGTGCTAGTTACTACCGACTGGGAATATAAATATCCCCTAGCCTCGGTTCGGGCACTAGAAAGAATTGAGGCCCTATCGGATCACGCTCCATTGCTAACCGATTTTGGCCAACCAATCCCAACTTCTAACCGTCACCAGTTTAAATTTGAACTGGGATGGCTCACTAGAGAGGGATTTCATGAGCTGGTTAAGAAGGTGTGGGCGCACCAGCCTCACGGTAACACACCCATTCAACGATGGAATAATCGAATCCGCGCCTTGCGTCGATTCCTTCGTGGATGGGCCAAGCATACTGCTGGCATCTACAAAAAAGAAAAACTGCGATTATCTACCTTAATTGATTCCCTTGATAAAATAGCGGAGGTGAGGCCTCTGTCTGCTATTGAGATTGAGCAAAAAAGCAATCTTAACGAGCAGATTGCCCGCCTACTACGTGAGGAAGAGATTAAATGGTACCAACGTAGTAAGGCGGATTCGCTGGTGCAAGGCGATGATAATACGAAATACTTTCAAATGCTAGCCAATGGCAGACATAGAAAGAAGCGTATTTTCGCCCTTGACCAGGAGGACGGCCGAATAGAGGGGGACGTACCTCTTAGAAATTTTATCACTAAGTTTTACAAAGAGCTTTTTGGGCCTTCAGCGGAAACTAATTTTCAGCTGGACGAATCCGTTACTCATGACATTACTCAAGTTACGGATGCGGAAAATGAATTCCTAACCTCTCCATTTTCTGAGGAGGAAATTCGAACCGCGGTGTTTCAGATGGAACACAACAAGGCGCCGGGTCCGGATGGCTTTCCCGCAGAGTTCTATCAATGCTTTTGGGACGTGATTAAGGCAGACTTGGTTCAGTTGTTTAACCAACTGCATTCCGAGGACCTTGATATTTCTCGTTTAAACTTTGGGGAAATTATCCTTTTGCCTAAGATTAAGGAGGCTAGTCGTATTCAACAATATCGACCGATTTGCCTTCTGAATGTAAGTTTTAAATTTTTTACGAAGGTAGCGACTAATCGGTTGAACGGGGTAGCTGACCATGTCGTAAAACCCACTCAGACAACATTTATGCAAGGCCGCAACATATTAGATGGAGTGGTGGTCCTGCACGAAACTATACATGAACTGCACCGGAAAAAGTTGAACGGTGTCATTCTTAAAATTGATTTTGAGAAAGCCTACGATAAAGTTAAGTGGCCCTTCCTGTTGCAAACCTTGCGCATGAAGGGGTTTTCACAAAAATGGTGTCGTTGGGTAGAGAGCTTTGTCTCTGGAGGTAGTGTGGCCATAAAAGTTAACGATGACGTTGGCAACTATTTTCAGACAAAGAAGGGGCTTCGTCAAGGCGACCCCGCTTCTCCTATTCTGTTTAACATTGTGGCTGACATGCTAGCTACCCTTGTTGAGCGGGCTAAGCTGGATGGTCAAATTAGTGGGGTGATTCCACACTTGGTAGAAGATGGTCTATCTATTCTACAATATGCGGATGACACGATACTATTCATGGATCATGATCTAGATAAGGCAAGAAATCTCAAGCTGCTCTTATGTGCTTTTGAGGAACTTTGTGGTCTCAAAATTAATTTTCATAAGAGCGAACTTTTTTTGCTTTGGCGATGCTGCAGAATCAGCACCCGAGTATGCTGAGATTTTTGGATGCCAGCTCGGGCAGTTTCCGATTCGGTATCTGGGTATTCCCATACACTATCGGCGTTTAACTATCGCTGAGTGGAAGCATGTGGAAGAGAGACTTGAGAAACGATTAGCCAGTTGGAAGGCCGAACTCTTGTCTTACGGGGGGCGATTGATCTTGATCAATTCTGTCCTAAGCAACATGGTTTTATACATGTTGTCATTCTTCCACCTGCCGAAAGGGGTTCTACAGCGCCTAGACTACTTTAGATCCAGATTTTTTTGGCAGTGTGATAACGAAACCAAGAAATATCGACTGGCTAGGTGGAGTGTATTATGCAGACCTAAAAGTCAAGGGGGCCTGGGAATCCAAGACCTTGAGATTAAAAACATCGCTCTTCTTAGCAAGTGGGTTTATAAACTACTCACTGAGAATGGAGTATGGCAGGAAATCATTCGCAACAAGTATGTGGGATCCAATGCCATTTCTCAAGTTCATTGGAAATCCGGGGATTCACATTTTTGGAGTGGGGTCATGAAGGCCAAGGAATTCTTCTTCCAATTTGGGACCTTCTCGGTTAGGGACGGTTCTCAGGTTCGTTTCTGGGAAGATACCTGGCTAGGGAACAACTCACTAATGGTGCAATATCCGAGCTTGTACCGGATTGTCAGACATAAATTTGTCACGATCAAACAAGTATTAGGACAAGAAAACCCCGATATTTCTTTCCGTAGGGATCTTCTGGGCACTCGTCTGGCAGCATGGAATGAATTACTCACTCGCCTGGAGGACATTCAACTGTCAAATGAGCCGGACACTTTTCGATGGAACTTGCATCAGAATGGCAAATTTTCGGTCAAATCCATGTATGATGCAATGGTTCATTGTGATGTTCCAGTAGATAACAGGAAATTGTGGAAGCTAAAAATTCCTCTAAGAGTGAATATTTTCCTCTGGTTTCTAAACAAAGGAGTCATCCTAACTAGAGATAATCTGGCACGACGAAACTGGCATGGTTCCAAGACATGTGTCTTTTGTCAACATGACGAGTCCATCAAGCACTTATTTTTTGAGTGCAAGTTTGCTCGGGCAGTTTGGGCCATGGTTCAAGTAGCTTCGAATTTATACCCACCTCGTAGTGCACGGAATATGTTCGGCAACTGGTTGAGGGGTATCGATAAACAATTTTCTGCACATATTCTTGTGGGAGCAGCAGCCTTATGCTGGGCAATGTGGCTTACCAGGAATGATGTGGTTTTCAACAATAAATGTGTCTCATCTCCTATGCAGGTTATTCATGTTTGTACACGATGGCTCCGTACTTGGTCTATCCTGCAGAAGCCGGAGGACAGGGACCTTTTTATGATGGCGTCTTCACGGCTGGAGCTTACAGCCAGGGAGGTTTTCTACCCCCATGGATGGCGGTGTGATTTACGGATAGGATCTACCGCTACTTAGGCTGGACACGTTTTATTGCTTGGCATTGTATCGAATTATTTAATTTTTAGGGTGCTCTGGACTTTTTGGCTGTGTGCATCTAGCTATGCAGAGGCCGGGCTTTCTTTCGATATGATTGTATCACCTCGATATATCCATTCAATGAAAAGTCCTTTATCGAAAAAAATCCGGCTCTCTGAACATTGTGGACACCTTTTAGAAATGGGATACACTGGAAATTGGAATTGGAGATCAGTGGTAGGGATAACCCACAATTCTTATGTGCGGATGGGAGCACATCATCCAGGCGGCGGAGTTTTTGACTGTGGCAGGACGTCGGCGGTACCACGTAGTACAACAGTGATAGGGGAGACAACAGGTGGAGCCTTTACTTGAAGGGATGTAGCATTGATGTAATTGTATTATTGTTTTCTCTAATCGCATTCATGACGCTGTGGTGGCTCAGGTTGCACATACAACCGCTTGAAATCCAAATCTTGGGAAGGCTAGTCACGATCAAGGATTTGGGTACCGGGCGGAATATTAGGATACCGCGTTTCTCGCTACCCCACGAGAAAGGTATGTACCGAACGAATATTTTTGAATTTTTTCGAATTTTTTGAATATAAACTCTTATGGTTAGGTTATATATGTTAGGAACTCGTACAGAACAAGCAGCTAGCTATGGCGTAATGGTAAGCGTGGGTTTCCTAATTATGTTTCCTGGCGTCTCGGGTGCCGTCGTGATTCGAACTAGGAATCTCAAGGGAAGAGAGACACATATACGACCTAACCACTGCGCCAGAGGGTGGTTGGTGATTAAATTGAGTCCAGAGGTTATATATAGAATATAAAAAAAAATTGAATTCAAATTTCAAATTCAAATTTTGTCCGAAATTTTTCCGGGATTTCGCGGTTACCGCGGTAACCGAGAATTTCGGTGGCCCGCGAGAAAATATGTGCACTTGGGATCCAAATCCTTGGTCACGATGCGTGGGTACCCCTGCCGAGAAAGAAATAATCTTTCCCATGGCAACAACTGAACAAACTTGCTGCACATTCGAGACCTGCTCCCGGGCCTTAGGTGATACCATTCTTCAAAGTAATACTCCCTCCGTCTAAGATATTTTTTGACACTACACTACAGCCAAAAAACGTCTTACATTATGGGACGAAGGGAGTACAAAATAAATTTCAAAGTTTACAAAGATTCTGAAAATATTTGTGGACGTTCACAACATATGGGTCTATGATCACTATATAAGTTACAAATCCGAATTCGATATATGCATTAAAAAGACAAATCAAGATGTGAAAAATACCTTTTCCGCTTTTGTCTTTTTACCCTTCATGCTGGATTATCTTTTCTGTTTCTCGATGTATATAACATATTTATCAATTTCGAGGCATGAGATTGCTAACCGGACCTGTCGCCAGGTAATGTATACAACACATTTGGAATAACAATTTTTAGGGATTGTACATAGATACGTTACCAGCATGCACAATTTTATCAAAAAAAAAAAAAACCGACAAACTTCAAATCAAACGATGGAATGTGTCCACTCGTGACATGTTGAATATATAGCTCGACACATCTTCACCGGGACGTTCCTTCCAAGCTATTCACGCACACGGCACACGTTTGACCACCGCTGTTAGATCGCCATAACGGTAGTAACGATCTATTGGTTTGAACCAAGCTTATTTACGAATCTTCATTGGTCGTTGCAAGTCTGACCACATCCTGTGGGTGGGCGAGGGGACGGAGTAGGTACAAACTACGACCTACGAGTCTTGCTTGTCCGACCACCGTCTCATCAATTCGATCCCTCTTCTCCATCAACCTCCAGGTCGACGGTAGCAGCCTGTAGGCGACTGCCCAACGGCGGCATGGTGATCAAGACCGAGCTGGGTTTCACATATGAACTCATCTTTGAAGAACAATTTGGAACTGCTTTTGCCCCTCTCCCCTCTCGCGGCGCTCCGGTGGGCGCCCCCAGGGGATCCCATCCCAGCCGCCGCCTTTGTTGGAAGTAAACCCAACGTCCGGTCCGACTACATGTGTGTACGTGTTCAACTAGTGCACCAATTAGTGTCCTTGTAGGATTAGTATTCTTGGCTGATTCGGTCTAGGAACTACGGCAGCCTAGCTGATATTTATACCCATGTAGACCCCCTGTAAACAGCACCGTGAATCGAAGCAATAAAGAAAAGCAGGCTCGACACGAGCCTGAGTGGCGATCCAATCTATCTCAGCGTATGTCGTGTATTGCCTATAATCGATCAAGCTGATCGTTTTGCTAGCTAGCGTTGTACGTGGGTATTTGGTGGCATGTTTGTTACGGTGCGTATTATTTTATTTTATTTTATTTTTTGCAGGGGAATTTGAGAGTTTTTATTCAACAAACGCATTCGCTGAGCAGTCAGCCAATAAGCTGCTGATCAGGAAGCTAGGGGTGGAGTCCTGCCAGCTCTCAGTCACATTAAGCGAACAACCTCGCTTAGCACAAAGATGTGCGGGACCGTTTGCTGATCTCATTACATGTTGAATATGAAAAGAAATGAAACTAAAGGCTAACTCTTCAACTTCAGCTAAGATAGGTGCAATCACCGACCGATCGGTGGTGCGTATTATCTCGGCGAAAAGTATCTCGCCGGGCAGGCCGACTTGGGGCAGGAACCAAGTTCGTCAGTCAACTTCGTCGTTCGTCGTCGGTCGTAGCGCCTGTCGTCGGAAAGTACTCGGCGACGAGGTCAGGGCCAACAGCCTTCCTCCCCCTCCTCTGCCCACCTTCCTCGCCGCCGCTCGGTGGGGCCACCGGGCGAAGCCCGGCCGGCTGGGGTGGCGGCTGGTCCTTCCTTTCCCCTCCGCCCGTGGTTCTGGCCGGCGCGGGACGGCTTCCCGAGCGGGGGCGCTGGCTTATGGCGGGGGCTAGCGGCGTGGCGGCGCTCCGTCGGGATGGCGTCGGGGACCTCTGGTGGCGGCACGGCGGTGACCTGGTGGGCGGCCGCGGCGCGGCGGCTGCGCCGGGTCAGATCGGGCGGTGGCGGGCTGGCGCGCCTCCGGCCAGATCCGCGCGGATTTGGTCCCTGGCGGCTGCGGGCGTCGCGGGGTGGCGGCGGAGGTCCTCGTGGGCTCTGCGTGGAGGTGGCTAGCAGAGGTGTGGCTGCAACCACGTGGTTGGCCGGTCTGCGCGAGGCGGGGGCGGGACTTGCTCCGGTGTATGCTCGTCGGCGGCTTTCTCGGGTGGGCTTCCTCCCTCCTTCATGGTTCAGGTACAAGCTCGACAGGCAGGGGTGGTTCCATGGTGCGGGTTTGTGCGCACGAGTGCTTGCCGGAGGTGACAGGGGACTTCGGGAAGGGGTAGGGGTGCCCCTCCGTTGCATCCGGCGGCTGCACCGTGTGGCTGCCGGAGTTCCCTTGGCCCAGATTTGGCCGTCAAGGCCACCAATCTTACCAAGGTGTCCGCTTTGGGGTGGAAGGGGAGTCTTCCGCCCCTTTCCGGTCTGCCGCATCTGTACGGTGTACTCGTGGTCGAGGGATGGGCTCGGATGCTTGGGCGGCGGCCCGGATGGTGGTGGCTGGGGTGCTCCTGGGCGGAGCACGCGGCTTGGTCGATGTCCGTTCGCCATGGCCGTGTGGGCGGCATGGTGATCGGGGTATGTCGTTCAATGATGGTGGCGCGGTGGTCCGTACCCCAATTTGGTGACGGTGATTGTTGGCCGGGGTGAAAGCCCGCTCTGTGTGGTCAGGCCGGCGGCGGCGGCGTGCTAGCGTCATCCCCTTCTTGAAGGCGTCATCGCAGTATCTGACGTGTCACCATGATGCTCCGGGGGAAACCCTAATCCTTGGATTGGGCGGTGGCGGCGCTCCGGCGTCGTTCCCTTCCTGAAGGCATCACATTGGAGCCAATTTGTTCGTCATGCACGGCTTCTCATCAGCGCGGTGGCTCATCCACAGTTGAGGGCTCCGACGACTTCATAGTTTGCTTGGAGTTGTTTGGGGGTAGTGTTGTTGTTTTCAGCGTCCTTGTATCTAGCCTTGTGTGTGTGTTGTGTTATTCTGGGGTGTGTATTTGTATCAGCTTGTTTGGTGGTGCTTGCTTTATATATAAAGCGGGGGAAACCCTTTTTCGTAAGATATTCCAAACTAAGGTACGTCAATTTATCTCGTGTGTGCTCGTGTTGTGCTTTGGCATAGTTTCGATCGAGATATATCTAGCCGGCGGAAACCCGTAGCTGCCTAGACCAACAGTCGATCCACATGCTTGCTTCTAGCTTATACGTGCAGATTTCTGCTACTTTCGGCTAGTTGCATCGGTGTACGGCGATCCGATCTACGACAAGCGGCGCGAGTTCCAACATAGCCGAGGCGATGCTCGTCCTGCCCCTAGTGCCTCCACTCGTCGAGATCCTGAGGCCTTGTACAGGTGATGATCCACTAGTAGGAAGACAACGGCAGCAACTTATGAGTGGAAGAAGGAAAACCATTTGTTTTGTGTGGAATGTTTGCTCGGTCAGTTTGAAGCAGGTATTATGAAGGGAATTGTCGAACCAGTTGCACTGTTGGGTTCTGATTTCCTGGTGTCGCCGTTTCCCGCTGCGATCGATCCCTACTTTCAGGCTTCAATAGAACATAGGTGATTACCTCAGATTCATATTATTCTATAGCGTTTATGAGCCACAGTTTGATATTGTCACTTCCTTATTAATTGTATGCTTGCTTTAGAGTGACTGTAAAAGATTCATACGACAATGCATTCGGCATGCCCGGTGCCCTTGTGGGTTATCCGGCTCATTGCCTTAATCGGCGGGCAAGGAATTGCAGTCGTGGGTCATGCAAGGATCCGCACTTGGCCTCGGCCACTTGCTGCTTCTACTTGTGTGTCCCCAACTCCCGATCTACAACCTACTGAGCGCCGAGTGGCCAACAGAATTGGAATAAATTCACCATGCGGGCGGGGCTACGGGTTGTGTTTCCGTTGAGAAAACAAATCGATCAAACGAGACAACGCTACTAGCATCCATCTTCGTCCGTCGGCGCCGTACTTCCGTCGGTTCATCTCCGCTAGGAGTTTCTTTTCGTTTTCTATGGACACCGTGAGGGGGTTAGATCCATCGATCAGTCGGCTTGCTGTATCAATCGGGGATCGCGAAGGGCTCAGTTCAGATTGGTGAACAGGCCCAGTCCTAATTCTTTGCTAGTTGGAAAAAAACACCAAAACAAAAAAAAATATACTGGAGATGGCCCAAAATTGCCCATCTAAAATTTGGGTTAATGTTTCGAAATGGCGCGCCGGCCAGCCGGCCGCTCGCGCTCACACCCAAACCCCGCACATGCAATACGACCGCACGCGCACTGCTGCATGCAAAACTGCTCCCGCACATGATGGGTCCTACGAATCTGGCTCTCTTTTCTATCTTATCTCTTTCTTTTCTTCTGCCTTCAGCCCACATCGCCTAATACTCCTTTTACGCCCACGTTTCTCCTCTTCATGCTTTTAGCAACAACTTGCACACTATTACAAGCCACCATGAGCACCGGCTACAAGGATGCTGCATCCGGCTGTTATCACGGGACGACGAGCATGATGACTACATGCTGCAAGGACGGCGGTGCTGCTCCCGAGCAACACCCCGGCGTCGCAGTTTTCCTAATGCTACAACCGGTGTCTCAAATTGCTACAAGCAGCTTCCCACGCAGCTACAACCGGCTTCATGATTTGCTACATCATACGGCCCCGTGTTTTTTCCGCATGTTACCACCGTTGTCACAAATTGTTACAACTGGCGTCTCACACAGCTACATCTAACGTCGCTTTTTGCCACATCGCATGGCCACTGTTTTTTGCTACATGTGACCACCATTGTCATAGGGATGCTGAAACCAACATCTTTTTTGCTACATGCTCCAACCGGCATCACAATATGCTACAACCGGCATCATATTCTGCTACTACCGGTGTCGCATTTTGCTACATCGCACATGGCTTCGCGATTTTTGCTACAACCGGCCACAAAAAAAGCTGTGTCCGGCGACGTGATTTGCTGCAACGGCCATGGCGAAGTTCGATCACACATGGCGCACCGGCGAGCAGCTCCGACGAGCATGCAGGCGAGCGCGCCGACGAGCATGCAGGCGAGCGGCGGCTCCGGCGAGCCAGCCGACGAGCAGCTCCAACGAGTGGCACCGACGAGCGCGCCGACGAGCAGCTCCGGCGAGCGGCTGATACGTCCAAAACGTATCTATAATTTCTGCTTGCTCCATGCTTCTTTTGTGTGATATTGCTATGATATTTATGCACTTCTATACACTTTTGATCATATTTGGACTAACCTATTAACTCATTGCACCCCAGTGCCAGTTTCTGTTTTCTGCTGTTTTTGTATTTCAGGTTTTCCTATTACTTAAATTGCCAGAAAAATTCCGGGAAAAAAATATAAAAAATCAGCGCTCCAGAAGCTTCCACGCGCCAGAAGTGGGGCCAGAGGGGAGCCAGGGGCAGCCCACGCGGCCTGCCCACGCGGCCCCCCTCCTGGCCGCGCCGGGGGGGGGGGGGCGCCTGGGCCCCCCTCTTCGCCTCTGGTGACCCCCTTTGGCATATATTTAGCACGCGTCCCGAAACTCTCGAGGACGGAACCCTTTTTCGCGATCTCATCTCTGTTCCGCCGCCGCCGCGCTTCCAAGATCGGGAGTACCAGGAGAACTCTTCCCGGCACCCTGCCGGAGGGGAGGATCACCACCGGGAGCTTCTCCACCATCATGGACGCTTCCCGGATGAGTTGTGAGTAGTCTCCCTTGGACCATGGGTCCATGACCAGTAGCTATGTGATGTTCTCCTCCCCTCTTTGTTCTTCATGGATTAGACCTCGTGAGCTGCCCTACATGATCGAGGCACATATGTAATCTTTATGCTGTTGCTATGCTGAGTTTGCTGGGAGCCGATGGATTATGAGATTATGTTCAGATTGTGTGTGAGTAATATATTTGATTCACCTCTTTTATATTTATGTTCTTGAGTAATTCTTGCATGTTCTCCGTTGCTGTTTATTGCTTTGGCCAAGTAGTAGGTAGTAACTCCAAGAGGGAACGTTATGCTTGATTGTGGGTTCATGCCCCTCAATGACTAGCTTGAGTGACAGAAACATGAGTCTAGGGGATGTGCTGTTGCCACAAGGGGGAAAACAACGGTGCTTGTACTTGCGGGTGCAAGGATTGTTTACTTTACGCAAAGTTCTTTTAATGCAGTTGTCTGTAGCTTTGAGTTTACACTTTGGGTGGGACTCGCAACTTAATACCAGCGAGATGTTCTGGATAGATATCTCAAGGTGGATGATTAGTACTAGATGCAGATGGATTTCGGTTTACTTGCCTTGGCGTACCGCCCATGATTTTGAGCCTCTACCTTTCTGTACAGCATAGTTAGCATTGGTTTGCACACAAAATCCTGTCAATTGCCCAGCTGTAATTTGTTTACCTCGCTTA
This sequence comes from Secale cereale, assembly GCA_902687465.1. Taxonomy (NCBI): domain Eukaryota; kingdom Viridiplantae; phylum Streptophyta; class Magnoliopsida; order Poales; family Poaceae; genus Secale; species Secale cereale. The sequence goes on along the minus strand of LR738709.1, from coordinate 27,778,020 downwards.
CCTGTTTTATCGTCTTTTGGGAGAGAGACATCACTAGTGAATGATACGTCCAAAACGTATCTATAATTTCTGCTTGCTCCATGCCACTTTTGGGTGATATTGCTATGATATTCATACACTTCCATACACTTTTGATCATATTTGGACAAACTTACTAATCCAGTGCACCCCAGTGCCAGTTTCTGTTTTCGGCTGTTTTTGTATTTCAGGTTTTCACGTTTCGAGAACAGCCCAGAAAAATACAGAAAAAATATACAAAAAATCAGCGTTCCGGGATCAACACTGCTTCCGAAGGGGAGCCTGGGGGGGGGGGCACAGGGGCTCCAGGCGCCCTGTGGGCGCGCCCCCCCCTGGGCCGCGCCGGGGGAGCGCCTCGGCCCCCCGAGAGCCCCCCGGTACCCTACTTTGGCAGATATTTAAAGGGTCCCCCGTAACCCTTGAAACATGACTTCTTTTCGCGATCATATCTCTGTTCCGTCGCCGCCGCCGCTTCCAAGATCGGGAGCACCAGGAGAACTCTTCCCGGCACCCTGCCGGAGGGGAGGATCACCACCGGGAGCTTCTCCACCACCATGGACGCCTCCCGGATGACTCGTGAGTAGTCCCCCTTGGACCATGAATCCATGACCAGTAGCTATGTGATGTTCTCCTCCCGTTCTTGTGCTTCACTAATTAGTCCTCGTGAGCTGCCCTACATGATCGAGGCACCTATGTAATCCTTATGCTGTTGCTATGATGAGTTTGCTGGGATCCGATGGATTATGAGATTATGTTCAGATTGATCTTGAGTAATATATTTGATTCACCTCTTTTATATTTTAGTTCATAAGTAATTCTTGCATGTTCTCCGTTGTTATTTATTGCTTTGGCCAAGTAGTAAGTAGTGACTCCAAGAGGGAACGTTATGCTCGATTGTGGGTTCATGCCCCTCGATGACTAGCTTGAGTGACAGAAATATGAGTCTAGGGGATGTGCTGTTGCCACAAGGGGGAAAACAACGGTGCTTGTGCCCGCGGGTGCAAGGATTGTTTACTTTACGCAAAGTTCTTTTAATGCAGTTGTCTGTTGCATTGAGTTTACACTATGGGTGGGACTCGCAACTTAATACCAGCGAGATGTTCTGGATAGATATCTCAAGGTGGATGATTAGTAGTAGATGCAGATGGATTTCGGTCTACTTACTTTGGCGTACCGCCCATGCTTTGAACCTCAACCTTTCTTGCAATGTAGTCAGCATTGGTTTGCGTTCGTGGTCCTGTCAATTGCCCAGCTGTAATTTGTTACCTCACATAGCTGTTTTATCGTCTTTTGGGAGAGAGACATCACTAGTGAACATCATGTGACTCCGGTCCATATTACCATCATTGATCACATACACTATTTTACTTTTCGCTATTTTATTTACTATTGCAAAACACTATCTATCACCACTATCATATTGATTTTAACCCTTTGTGAACTACAAGGCCGGAGAGATTGACAACCTCTCTATACTCGTTGGGAGCAAAGTTATTTGTATCTGTGTGCAGGTCCACGTTGATTGGTAATTGCGCCGTTAGCGGTTGACACCTACCTGTTGAACCTAGGAGTCTCTGGGGATTCGATCCTTGGCATCTTTGCTAGGGGAAAACACTTCTACTTACTGCATCTTACACCTTCCACTTGGGGTAATCCAACGAGGGGTTCGAGGCCCATCAAGGAGTATTTTCTGGCGCCGTTGCCGGGGACTCCACTCTTCAGGATAGGGGAGTTGCATGCTATCTTTTACCTTTGCTCTTTAGTCTTGTTAATTTACCTTTCAGTTTTATTTATGTCTTTTCACTAGTTGTCCTTATGGACAACCCTATTATTGGATCGCTGCTTGCGGGAAGACGCCCCACACCAGTGGTGGTTGCTCCTCCCCCTACTGAAATTGTGCCCTATAAAATACCAGCCGGTATTATCAATTATGTTTTGGCTAATCGTTATGCAGGAGACAGACATCCCGGTGAACACTTGCTATATCTGTCACAACTATGTTCATTATTTAAGCTTGCAGGTGTATCAAGGGAGTTTCTCATGAGTAAAGTATTCGCCGTATCACTTATAGATAAAGCTTTAGATTGGTATAAGCTTCTCGATAACTCGCACTTGCTTGATTGGCAAGAGCTTGTGTCTCTCTTTTATACTAAGTTTTATCCTCTTCATGATGCTTATGTGGAGAGTAAGAGTACCTTTTTGCATGTGGATCATGGTAACAATGCTTTATGTGATGCTTATATTGTTGAGTTTATTCGTGATCCCACTGAAAGTTATTATGAGAAGGGAACATATGCTTATAGATATCTCAATAATATCAAGTTCCCTCTCTTTATGTTGAAGGTTTTGAAGTTGCACTTGTTTTGTCTTTCTATGCTTATTGCTTTGTGCTTCAATGAATTATTCTATTGCAAAATTCTTATGCATAGGAAGCATGTTAGGCTTAAATGTGTTGGGTATTTGTTTCTTGATCCTCTCTTTTGTTCTTCAACTCTTATTCCTACGAGAGCATCATTAAAGTCTTATGCCTAGCTTAAAGGCATAAAAGAAAGCGCTTTTGGGAGGCAGCCCACATGAATAAAAATTTTGTTTTTGTTGAGTCTTGATGTTGTTTACTGCTGTAGCATCATCATTGTATCTTTGCTTTTCATATTTGTGCCAAGTATAGCCTCTGATTGCTAGAAAGTTCAAAACTTGTGAGGTGCTGTCCAGGAAACAGATTCTGTCCTTGGATAGAAAAATTCGTATAAAATCACCAAATCATCTTTTTGGTCTGAATTTTTCCGACAGCGTTCTCTATATAATTGTCTTTCGTGCGTCAGTTCTGAGTTTTTTGATTTGAGTTGCAGAAGTATCCCGAACAGGTCAATTACTGCCTGCTGTTCTGTTTTTCACAGATTCTGTCCTGTTTTGCCTTACCTTCACTTTGCAAATTAAGAACTTGCTTTTTCTTTGAAAAAACCTTTTGGCAATCTTGAGAAACAGTATAACTTCAAGAATATCCTTATTTCCAGCAAGGTATAATTATTTTATTAAGGATACTAACCTCGCTAATCAGATTATGAATGAGTTATGTATGAAGGGAGTTTTCAAGTGTGCGAGGGAAGATGATAAAAAGATTCAGGAGTGTCAATCGCTCAAGCTTGGGGATGCCCCCGTGCACCCCCAAGAAATATTCAAGGAGACTCAAGCGTCTAAGCTTGGGGATGCCCCCCGTGCATCCCCTTCTCCATCAACATTATCAGTTCTTCTTTCGTTCCGCTATATTTTTATCACTTCATGTGTTATGTGCTATGGTTGGAGCGTCTTGCTTTTAGTTTTCTTTTTAGTTTTTCATAACGAGTCGGAACCCAGCATTCCTTTATGTGGGAGAGAAACACGCTCCACTTCTACCTAGAACACTACATAGAATTTTCATGTCTATCTATGTTGTGTGTGTTCTTTGTCTTTTAATAGCTACTATCGTGCTTTGCTCTTAGTATTCATGCTTATATTTTCAAAGAGCTTTTATTTAGTTGGTTGCTTGAACTCTCTTTAATTACCATGCTAAATAAAAGCTCTTTGAAAATATAAGCATGAATACTAAGAGCAAAGCACGATAGTAGCTATTAAAAGACAAAGAACACACACAACATAGATAGACATGAAAATTCTATGTAGTGTTCTAGGTAGAGGTGGAGCGTGTTTCTCTCCCACATAAAGGAATGCTGGGTTCCGACTCGTTATGAAAAACTAAAAAGAAAACTAAAAGCAAGACGCTCCAAGCATAGCACATAACACATGAAGTGATAAAAATATAGCGGAACGAAAGACGAACTGATAATGTTGATGGAGAAGGGGATGCACGGGGGGCATCCCCAAGCTTAGATGCTTGAGTCTCCTTGAATATTTCTTGGGGGTGCACGGGGGCATCCCCAAGCTTGAGCGCTTGACACTCCTGAATCTTTTTATCATCTTCCCTCGCACACTTGAAAACTCCCTTCATACACAACTCATTCATAATCTGATTAGCGAGGTTAGTATCCTTAATAAAGTAATTATACCTTGCTGGAAATAAGGATATTCTTGAAGTTCTACTGTTTCTCAAGATTGCCAAAAGGTTTTTGCAAAGAAAAAGCAAGTTCTTAATTTGCAAAGTGAAGGTAAGGCAAAACAGGACAGAATCTGTGAAAAACAGAACAGCAGGCAGTAATTGACCTGTTCGGGATACTTCTGCAACTCAAATAAAAAAACTCAGAACTGACGCACAAAAGACAATTATATAGAGAATGCTGTCAAAAAAATTCAGACCAAAAAGATGATCTGTTGATTTTATACGAATTTTTCTATCCAAGGACAGAATCTGTTTCCTGGACAGCACCTCACAACTTTTGAACTTTCTAGCAATCAGAGGCTATACTTGGCACAAATATAAAAAGCAAAGATACAATGATGATGCTACAGCAGTAAACAACATCAAGACTCAACAAAAACAAAAATTTTATTCATGTGGGCTGCCTCCCAAAAGCGCTTTCTTTTATGCCTTTAAGCTAGGCATAATGCATAGATCAAGTTTTATCAAGAGTAAAAGAATAACTAGCCCGTACAACGGACTCAACAGGTAACTTGAACTTCTTGCGAGGGAAGTGTTCCATCCCTTTCTTGAGAGGAAACTGAAATTTTATATTACCCTCTTTCATGTCAATGACAGCACCAACGGTGCGCAAAAAGGGACGTCCCAAAATAATTGGACATGAAGGATCACATTCAATATCCATAATAGTGAAATCAACGGGCACATAATTATCATTGACAACAATAAGAACATCGTCGATCATCCCCAAAGGTTTCTTTATGGAAGAATCAACAAGACGAACACCAAAAGAACAAGAATCATAAGGTTTCAATTTAAGCATATCATATATCCTTTTGGGCATAACAGAGGTACTAGCACCAACATCACATAATGCATAACAAGAGAAGTCATTCAAATAAATTTTTATCATAGGATCCCAACCATCTTCTAGCTTTCTAGGTATGGAGGCTTCTACTCTAAGTTTCTCCTCCCTAGCTTTGATGAGAGCATTAGTGATATGCTCTGTGAAGGCAAGGTTAAGCGTGCTAGTGCGGGGATCTCTAGACATTTTGTGAAGGAAATCAATAACTTCGGTAAGAGTGCAATTATCAAAATCAAGGTCACGAGCATCAAGTAAAGTGGTAGAGGTGTCCTTAAGGCTCACCTGTTTGGTAGTTAACATAGCATCACCATTAATAGGTCCATTGGGACCAGGAGTACATTGGGTGCTAAGAGTGTGAACATTCTCAATAACTTGGATAGTAGTAACAGTGTGGTGGGTAGGAAGGCTCTTAATTCTTTCCTCTTCCTCCCTTTCTCTAGCCCATCTCTCTTTAAGCTTAGCCATCATCCTAATATTTTCATTGATTTGTACTTGAGTAGCATTAATAGGGATGACTTCCTTCTCCATAAGTGAAGAAGTTTCAATTTTTAGCAATTTGAACTGATTGGCTAAATGGTCTACCTTAAAAGAAAGATCATCTAGTTTATGTAGTTTCTCTTCTACATTCTTATTAAAGGCTTTTTGGGTAGTGATGAAATCTCTAAGCATGGTCTCTAGTTCAGTATTGAAGTTCTTGGTACTAGGATAAGCATTGTTGTTCCCATAAGAGTTAGAGGGGAACGGTCTAGAATTGTTACCAAAGTTACTCCTATAAGCATTGTTGTTGAAATTGTTTCTAGCGATAAAGTTAACATCTACTTGTTCTTGAGCAATCAAAGAATTTAAAGGAACATCACGAGGATCAACAGTTGATTGCTTCGAAAGTAGAGACATGATCAAGTCAACTTTTTCATTGAGGGAGGAAATCTCCTTGACAGAGTTTACCTTCCTACCTGTTGGAGCGCGTTCGGTGTGCCATTGGGAATAGTTGGTCATCATCTCATCGAGAAGCTTTGTGGCAGCACCAAGTGTAGTTGACATAAAAGTTCCTCCCGCGGCCGAATCTAACAAGTTCCGCGAGGTAAAGTTCAAGCCTGCATAAAAAGTTTGGATAACCATCCAAGTAGTCAAACCGTGAGTAGGGCAGTTCTTGATAAGAGACTTCATATGTTCCCAAGCTTGGGCAACATGTTCATTATCCAATTGTTTAAAATTCATGATGTTACTTCTAAGTTGGATAATTTTAGCAGGTGGATAGTATTTTCCAATAAAAGCATCTTTGCACTTGTCCCATGAATCTATGCTATTTCTAGGCAAAGACTGAAACCAAATTTTTGCTCCTCCTCTCAAAGAGAAAGGAAAAAACTTAAGCTTAACAATATTACCATCTATTTCTTGGTACTTTTGCATATCACAAAGTTCTACAAAGTTGTTCAAGTGTAAAGCAGCATCATCTCCAGCACCGGAGAATTGTTCTTTCATGACTAAGTTCAGTAAAGCAGGTTTAATTTCATATGAAGGTGCTGAAGTGGCAGGTGTAGTGATAGGTGTGCTGATAAAGTCATCGTTGTTGTGACTAGTGAAGTCACACAACTTGGTGTTCTCGATGGAACCCATAGTAGCAAGCAAGCAAGATAACTATTTTTTTTTTGTGATTTTCGATAAAAGGAACTAAAGCAAATAATGAAAGGTAAACTAACAAGACTAATAAGCAAAGGTAAAATATAGCATGCAACTCCCCTATCCTGAAGAGTGGAGTCCCCGGCAACGGCGCCAGAAAATACTCCTTGATGGGCCTCGAACCCCTCGTTGGATTACCCCAAGTGGAAGGTGTAAGATGCAGTAAGTAGAAGTGTTTTCCCTTAGCAAAGATGCCAAGGATTGAATCCCCAGAGACTCCTAGGTTCAACAGGTAGGTGTCAACCGCTAACGGCGCAATTAGCAATCAACGTGGACCTGCACACAGATACAAATAACTTTGCTCCCAACGAGTACAGAGAGGTTGTCAATCTCTCCGGCCTTGTAGTTCACAAAGGGTTAAAAGCAATATGATAGTGGTGATAGATAGTGTTTTGCAATAGTAAATAAAATAGAGGAAAGTAAATAGTGTATGTGATCAATGATGGTAATATGGACCGGAGTCACATGATGTTCACTAGTGATGTCTCTCTCCCAAAAGACGATAAAACAGCTATGTGAGGTAACAAATTACAGTTGGGCAATTGACAGGACCACGAACGCAAACCAATGCTGACTATAATACAAGAAAGGTTGAGGTTCAAAGCATGGGCGGTACGCCAAAGTTAGTAGACCGAAATCCATCTGCATCTACTACTAATCATCCACCTTGAGATATCTATCCAGAACATCTCGCTGGTATTAAGTTGCGAGTCCCACCCATAGTGTAAACTGTTGGAGATATGCCCTAGAGGCAATAATAAAAGTATTATTATTATATCTCCTTGTTCATGATAATTGTCTGTTATTCATGCTTGAATTGTATTGTACGGAAACAGCGATACATGTGTGAATACATAGACCAAAATGAGTCCCTGGTAGGCCTCTAGTAACCAGCTCGTTGATCAACAGATGGTCACGGTTTCCTGACCATGGACATGAGATGTCGGTGATAACGGGATCACATCATTAGGAGAATGATGTGATGGACAAGACCCAAACTTGAGCATAACACGAGATCGTATAGTTCGTAATGCATAAGCTTTTCGGTGTCAAGTATTTATTCCTTAGACCATGAGGTTGTACAACTCCCGGATACCGTAGGAGTGCTTTGGTTGTGCCAACCGTCACAACGTAACTGGGTGGCTATAAAGGTACGCATCGGGTATCTCTGAAAGTGTCTGTTGAGTTGGTACGAACCGAGACTGGGATATTGTCACTCCGTATGACGGAGAGGTACCTCTGGGCCCACTCGGTAATACATCATCATGATGAGCTCAATGTGACTAAGTGGTTAGTCACGGGATGGTGGATTACGGATCGAGTAAAGAGACTTGCCATAACAAGATTGAACAAGGTATTGGGAATACCGACGATCGAATCTCGGGCAAGTACCGTACCGATGGACAAAGGGAATAACATACGGGATTGAGTCCTTGACACAGTGGTTCATCCGATGAAGATCATCGAGGAACACGTGGGAACCAACATGGGTATCCAGATCCCGCTGTTGGTTATTGACCGGAGAGTGGTCTCGGTCATGTCTACGTGTCTCCCGAACCCGTAGGGTCTACACACTTAAGGTTCGGTAACGCTAGGGTCGTAGAGATTAATGCACGTGGAAACCCGAAAGTTGTTCGGAGTCCCGGATGAGATCCCGGACGTCACGAGGAGTTCCGGAATGGTCCGGAGGTAAAGATTGATATATGAGAAGTCCAGTTTCGGCCAACGGGTGATCTCCGGGGGTCACCGGGAGCGTCCCGGGACCATCGGAGGGGCCCCGGGGGTCCACCGGGTGGGACCACCCATCCCGGTGGGGCCCCTAGGCCGCAAGGGGATGCGTGCAGCCCTCTGGGCTGGCGCACCACAAGGGGGCCCCACCTCCCCATGCGCATAGGGATAAAACCCTAAGGGGAGGGGGGCCACCACTTGCCTTGGGGGAGGGGGACTCCTCCCTGGCCGCCGCCCCCCTTGCAGATTGGATCTGCAAGGGGCTGGCGCCCCCCCTGGCCCCCTATATATATGTGGGGGGGGGAGAGGGCAGCCGCACCTCAGCCCTGGCGCCTCTCCCCCTCCCGTCACACCTCCCAACTCCTTTGCAGGGCAGCCCGGCGAAGCCCTGCTGCGATCTCCACTGCATCCGTCATCACGCCGTCGTGCTGCCGGATCTCTGACGACTTCTCCTCCCCCCTTGCTGGATCAAGAAGGAGGTGAAGTTGCTGCACCGTACGTGTGTTGAACGCGGAGGTGCCGTCCGTTCGGCGCTAGATCATCGGTGACGAAGAACGTGAAGAGTACGACTACTTCATCCTTGCTTCGTTGAAAGCTTCCGCACGCAATCTTCATAACGGTATGTAGATGCACTCTTAGTTGCTCGTTGCTAGATGTCTCCATAGTTGGATCTTGGTGAAGACATAGAAATTTTTTGATTTATGCTACGTTCCCCAACAATGGCATCTGAGCCTAGGTTTTATGCGTAGCATCTTGGCACGAGTAGAACACAAAGCAGTTGTGGGCGTATGATCTTGTTCAACTTTCTTACCGTTACTAGTCAATCTTGATTCGGCGGTATTGTGGGATGAAGCGGCCCGGACCGACCTTACACGTACGCTTACGTGAGACTGGTTCCACCGACAGACATGCACTAGATGCATAAGGTGGCTGGCGGGTGTCTGTCTCTCCTACTTTAGTCGGATCGGATTCGATGAAAAGGGTCCTTATGAAGGGTAAATAGAAGTTGACAAATCACGTTGTGGTTTTGGCGTAGGTAAGAAACGTTCTTGCTAGAAGTCCTATAGAAGCCACGTAAAACTTGCAACAACAATTAGAGGACGTCTAACTTGTTTTTGCAGCATGTGTTTTGTGACGTGGTATGGCCAAGAACGAAGATGTGATGAATGATATATGTGATGTATGAGATTGATCATGTTTTTGTAATAGGGAATCACGACTTGCATGTCGATGAACTTGACAACCGGCAGGAGCCATAGGAGTTGTCTTAATTATTGTATGACCTGCGTGTCACTGAATAACGCCATGTAATTACTTTACTTCATTGCTAAACGTTAGCTATAGTAGTAGAAGTAATAGTTGGTGTGACGACTTCTTCAAGACACGATGATGAAGATCATGATGATGAAGATCATGGTGTCGAGCCGGTGACAAGATGATCATGGTGCCCCGAAGATGGAGATCCAAGGAGCAAGATGATATTGGCCATATCATGTCACTTTAATTGATTGCATGTGATGTTTATCATGTTTTTGCATCTTGTTTACTTAGAACGACGGTAGTAAATAAGATGATCTCTCACTAAAATTTCAAGTATTGTGTTTCCCCTAACTGTGCACCGTTGCTAAAGCTCGTTGCTCCGAAGCACCACGTGATGATCGGGTGTGATAGGTTCTAACGTTCGCATACAACGGGTGTAAGACAGATTTACACACGCGATACACTTAGGGTTCACTTGACGAGCCTAGCATGTACAGACATGGCCTCGGAACACGGAAGACCGAAAGGTCGAACACGAGTCGTATAGAAGATACGATCAACATGAAGATGTTCACCGTTGATGACTAGTCCGTCTCACGTGATGATCGGACACGGACTACTCGATTCGGATCGTGTATCACTTAGATGACTAGAGAGATGTCATTCTGAGTGGGAGTTCATTAAAATTTGATTAAGATGAACTTAATTATCATGAACTTAGTCTAAATTCTTTACAATATCTCTTGTAGATCAAATGGCCCATGCTCCAGTTTCCCTCAACTTCAACGCGTTCCTAGAGAAAACCAAGCTGAAAGACGATGGTAGCAACTATACGGATTGGGTCCGTAACCTGAGGATTATCCTCATAGCTGCCAAGAGATCATATGTCCTTGAAGCACCGCTAGGTGATGCACCTGCTCCCGATGCGGCCCAAGACGTTTTGAACGTCTGGCAGTCGCGTAGTGATGATTACTCCCTGGTTCAGTGCGGCATGCTTTACAGCTTAGAGTCGGGGCTCCAAAAACGTTTTGAGAACCACAGAGCATATGAGATGTTCGAAGAGCTGAAAATGGTTTTCCAAGCTCATGCCCGAGTCGAGAGATATGATGTCTCCGACGCATTCTACAGCTGTAAGATGGAGGAGAATAGTTCTGTCAGTGAGCACATCCTCAAGATTTCTGGATTGCACAACCGCTTGTCTCAGCTGGGAATGAATCTCCCAGATGAAGCGGTCGTTGACAGAATCCTCCAGTCGCTCCCACCAAGCTTCAAGAGCTTCGTGTTGAACTTCAATATGCAGGGGATGGAGAAGTCCATTCCCGAGGTGTATTCGATGCTGAAATCAGCAGAGGTGGACATCAAGAAAGAACATCAAGTGTTGATGGTCAATAAAACCACTAAGTTCAAGAAAGGCAAGGGTAAGAAGAACTTCAAGAAGGACGGCAAGGGAGTTGCCGCGCCCGGCAAGCCTGTTGCCGGGAAGAAGCCAAAGTATGGACCTAAGCCTGAGACAGAGTGCTTTTATTGCAAGGGAACGGGTCACTGGAAGCGGAACTGCCCCAAATACTTAGCAGACAAGAAGGGCGGCAACGTCAAAGGTATATATGATATACATGTTATTGATGTGTACCTTACCAGCACTCGTAGTAGCTCCTGGGTATTTGATACCGGTGCAGTTGCTCACATTTGTAACTCAAAACAGGAGCTGCGGAATAAACGGAGACTGGCGAAGGATGAGGTGACGATGCGCGTCGGGACTAGTTCCAAGGTCGATGTGATCGCCGTCGGCACGCTGCCTCTACATCTACCCTCGGGATTAGTTTTAAACCTTAATATTTGTTATTTAGTACCAGCTTTGAGCATGAACATTGTTTCTGGATCTTGTCTTATGCGAGATGGCTACTCTTTCAAATCAGAGAATAATGGTTGTTCTATTTATTTGAGAGATTTGTTTTATGGTCATGCCCCGCTGGTCAATGGTTTATTTTTGATGAATCTCGAATGTGATGATACACATATTCATAGTGTAGATGCCAAAAGATGTAAAGTTGATAATGATAGTCCCACATACTTGTGGCATTGCCGCCTTGGTCATATTGGTGTCAAACGTATGAAGAAGCTCCATTCAGATGGACTTCTAGAGTCTCTTGATTATGAATCATTTGACACGTGCAAACCATGCCTCTTGGGCAAGATGACCAAGACTCCGTTCTCCGGAACAATGGAGCGAGCAACCAACTTGTTGGAAATCATACATACCGATGTGTGCGGTCCAATGAGTGTTGAGGCTCGCGGAGGCTATCGTTATGTTCTCACCCTCACGGATGACTTGAGTAGATATGGGTATATCTATTTGATGAAACACAAGTCTGAGACCTTTGAAAAGTTCAAGGAATTTCAGAATGAGGTTGAGAATCAACGTGACAGAAAAATAAAGTTCTTGCGATCGGATCGTGGGGGTGAATATTTAAGTCATGAATTTGGCACACACCTTAGGAGCTGTGGAATTGTTTCACAATTGACACCGCCCGGAACACCTCAACGTAACGGTGTGTCCGAACGTCGAAATCATACTCTGTTGGACATGGTGCGATCTATGATGTCCCTCACCGATTTACCGCTATCTTTTTGGGGTTATGCTTTAGAGACTGCCGCATTCACTTTAAATAGGGCTTCGTCAAAATCCGTTGAGACGACTCTGTATGAACTTTGGTTTGGCAAGAAACCTATGCTGTCGTTTCTAAAAGTTTGGGGTTGCGATGCTTATGTCAAGAAACTTCAACCTGAAAAGCTCGAACCCAAATCGGAGAAATGCGTCTTCATAGGATACCCAAAGGAAACGATTGGGTACACCTTCTACCACAGATCCGAAGGCAAAGTCTTTGTTGCCAAGAATGGATGCTTTCTGGAGAAAGAGTTTCTCTCGAAAGAAGTGAGTGGGAGGAAAGTAGAACTTGATGAGGTGATAGTCACCCCTCCTGGACCGGAAAGTAGCGCAGCGCAGGAAATTGTTCCTGAGGTGCCTGCACCGACAAGGGAGGAAGTTAATGATGATGATCATGAAGAAACAGATCAAGTTACTACTGAACTTCGAAGGTCCACAAGGGCACGTTCCGCACCAGAGTGGTACGGCAACCCTGTCCTGGAAATCATGTTGTTAGACAACGGTGAACCTTCGAACTATGAAGAAGCGATGGCGGGCCTGGATTCCAATAAATGGCTTGGAGCCATGAAATCCGAGATAGAATCCATGTATGAAAACAAAGTATGGACTTTGGTGGACTTGCCTGATGACAGGCACGCCATAGAAAACAAGTGGATATTTAAGAAGAAGACAGACGCGGATGGTAATGTGACCATCTATAAGGCTCAGCTTGTCGCTAAGGGTTATCAACAAGTTCAAGGGATTGACTACAACGAGACTTTCTCTCCCGTAGCGATGCTGAAGTCAGTCAGAATCATGTTAGCTATTGCCGCATTCTATGATTATGAGATATGGCAAATGGACGTCAAAACAACATTAATTAATGGCTTCCTCAAGGAAGAGTTGTATATGATGCAACCGGAAGGTTTTGTCGATCCAGAGAACGCTAACAAGGTATGCAAGCTCCAACGCTCGATTTACGGGCTGGTGCAAGCATCTCGGAGTTGGAATATTCGCTTTAATGATGTGATCAAAGCGTTTGGATTTATACAGACTTATGGAGAAGCCTGTATTTACAAGAAAGTGAGTGGGAGCTCTGTGGCATTTCTCATATTATATGTGGATGACATATTGCTGATGGGAAATGATATAGAATTCTTGGAAAATGTAAAGGCCTACTTGAATAAAAGTTTTTCAATGAAGGACCTTGGAGAAGCTGCTTACATATTAGGCATCAAAATCTATAGAGATAGATCAAGACGCCTCATTGGTCTTTCACAAAGTACATACCTTGACAAAATATTGAAAAAGTTCAATATGGATCAGTCAATGAAAGGATTCTTGCCTGTTTTGCAAGGTATGAGATTGAGCAAGGCTCAGTCGCCGACCACGGCAGAAGATAGAGAAAAGATGAGTGTCATTCCCTATGCCTCGGCCATAGGTTCTATCATGTATGCCATGCTGTGTACCAGACCTGATGTGAACCTTGCCATAAGTTTGGTAGGGAGGTACCAAAGTGATCCCGGTACAGAACACTGGACAGCGGTCAAGAACATCCTGAAGTACCTGAAAAGGACTAAGGATATGTTTCTCATTTATGGAGGTGACGAAGAGCTCGTCGTAAAGGGTTACGTCGATGCTAGCTTTGACACAGATCTGGATGACTCTAATGTTGGGTAACGTAGTATTTTAAAATTTTCCTACGATCACGCAAGATCTATCTACCAGATGCATAGCAACGAAAGGGAAGAGTGTGTCTACGTACCCTCGTAGACCGGAAGCGGAAGCGTCAAGTGACGCGGTTGATGTAGTCGAACTTCTTCGCGATTCAACCGATCAAGCACCGAACGTACGGCACCTCCGCATTCAGCACAAGTTCAGCTTGATGACGTCCCACGAGTTCTTGATCCAGTTGAGCTTCACAGGAGAGTTTCGTCAGCACGACGGCGTGGTGACGGATATGATGTGTTTACCGGCGCAGGGCTTCGCCTAAGCACTGCAACGGTATGACCGAGGTGTGTTTCTGTGGAGGGGGGCACCGTACACGGCTGGAACAATTCAACTTGTGTGTCCTAGGGTGCCCCCCTGCCCCCGTATATAAAGGAGCAAGGGAGAGGCCGGCCCTAGAGGGGGCGCGCCAAGTGTGGGGAGTCCTACTAGGACTCACAAGTCCTAGTAGGATCCCCCTTTCCTTTCCGGAGTAGGAGAGAAGGAAAGAGGTGGAGAGGGAGAAGGAAAAGGGGGCTGCACCCCTTGTCCAATTCGGACCATAGGGGGGCCGCGCGCCTCCTTCCTTTTGGCCTTTCTCCTCTATTCCCGTATGGCCCAATAAGGCCCATATACTCCGAAAAATATTCGAATCACTCGGAACCTTTCCGATGTCCGAATATAGTCGTCCAATATATCGATCTTTACGTCTCGACCATTTCGAGACTCCTCGTCATGTCCCCGATCTCATACGGGTCTCCGAACTCCTTCGGTACATCAAAACTCATAAACACATAATACCGATCGTCATCAAACGTTAAGCGTGCGGACCCTACGGGTTCGAGAACTATGTAAACATGACCGAGACTCATCTCCGGTCAATAACCAATAGCGGAACCTGGATGCTCATATTGGCTCCTACATATTCTACGAAGATCTTTATCGGTCAAACCGCATAACAACATACGTTGTTCCTTTTGTCATTGGTATGTTACTTGCCCGAGATTCGATCGTCAGTATCTCTATACCTAGTTCAATCTCGTTACCGAAAAGTCTCTTTACTCGTTCCGTAATACATCATCTCGTGACTAACTCATTAGTCTTTTGCTTGCAAGGCTTATTATGATGTGCATTACCGAGAGGGCCCAGAGACACCTCTCCGACACTCGGAGTGACAAATCCTAGTCTTGATCTATGCCAACACCACGAACACTTTCGGAGACACCTGTAGAGCATCTTTATGATCACCCAGTTACGTTGTGACGTTTGATAGCACACAAGGTGTTCCTACGGTATTCGGGAGTTGCATAATCTCATAGTCATAGGAACATGTATAAGTCATGAAGAAAGCAATAGCAGTAAAACTAAACGATCATAGTGCTAAGCTAACGGATGGGTCTTGTCCATCACATCATTCTCCTAATGATGTGATCCCGTTGATCAAATGACAACTCATGTCTATGGTTAGGAAACATAACCATCTTTGATCAATGAGCTAGTCTAGTAGAGGCATACTAGGGACACTCTGTTTTGTCTATGTATTCACACATGTACTAAGTTTCCGGTTAATACAATTCTAGCATGAATAATAAACATTTATCATGATATAAGGAAATATAAATAAAAACTTTATTATTGCCTCTAGGGCATATTTCCTTCAGTCTCCCACTTGCACTAGAGTCAATAATCTAGCTCACATCGCCATGTGATTTAATACCGATAGTTCATATCGTTATGTGAATAACACCCATAGTTCACATCGCCATGTGACCAACACCCAAAGGGTTTACTAGAGTCAATAATCTAGTTCACATCGCTATGTGATTAATACCCAAGAGTAATAAGGTGTGATCATGTTTTGCTTGTGAGAGAAGTTTAGTCAACGGGTCTGTCACATTCAGATCCGTATGTATTTCGCAAATTTCTATGTCTACAATGCTCTGCATAGAGCTACTCTAGCTAATTGCTCCCACTTTCAATACGCATCCAGATTGATACTTAGAGTCATCTGGATTTAGTGTCAAAGCTTGCATCGGCTTAACCCTTTACGACGAACTCTTTATCACCTCCATAATCGAGAAACATTTCCTTAGTCATCCAGTTACTAAGGATAATTTTGACCGTTGTACAGTGATCTACTCCTGGATCACTATTGTACCCCCTTGACAAACTCATGGCTAGGTACACAACATGATTGGTACACAGCATGGCATACTTTATAGAACCTATGGCTGAGGCATAGGGAATGACTTTCATTCTCTCTATATTTTTCTGCCGTGGTCTGGCTTTGAGTCTTACTCAACTTCACACCTTACAAGTCAGGCAAGAACTCCTTCTTTGACTGATCCATTTTGAACTACTTCAAAATCTTATCAAGGTATGTACTCATCGAAAGTCTTATCAAGCGTCTTGATCTATCTCTATAGATCTTGATGCCCAATATGTAAGCAGCTTCACCAAGGTCTTTCTTTGAAAAACTCCTTTCAAACACTCCTTTATGCTTTCCAGAAAATTCTACATCATTTCCGATCGACAATATGTCATTCACATATACTTATCAGAAAGGTTGTAGTGCTCCCACTCACTTCTTGTAAATACAGGCTTCACCGCAAGTCTGTATAAATCTATATGCTTTGATCAACTTATCAAAGCGTATATTCCAACTTCGAGATGCTTGCACCAGTCCATAGATGGATCGCTGGAGCTTGCACATTTTGTTAGCACCTTTAGGATTGACAAAACCTTCTGGTTGCATCATATACAAGTCTTCTTTAATAAATCCATTAAAGAATGTAGTTTTGTTATCCATTTGCCAGATTTCATAAAATGCGGCAATTGCTAACATGATTCGGACATACTTAAGCATCGCTACGGGTGAGAAAGTCTCATCGTAGTCAACTCCTTGAACTTGTTGAAAAACTTTCGCAACAAGACGAGCTTTGTAAACAGTAACATTACCGTCAGCGTCAGTCTTCCTCTTGAAGATCCATTTATTTTCGATGGCTTGCCGATCATCGGGCAAGTCAACCAAAGTCCACACTTTGTTCTCATACATGGATCCCATCTCAGATTTCATGGCCTCAAGCCATTTTGTGGAATCTGGGCTCATCATCGCTTCCTCATAGTTCGTAGGTTCATCATGGTCCAGTAACATGACTTCCAGAACCGGGTTGCCGTACCACTCTGATGCGGAACGAACTCTGGTTGATCTACGAAGTTCAGCAGAAACTTGATCTGAAGTTTCATGATCATCATCATTAGCTTCCTCACTAATTGGTGTAGGAATCACTGGAACTAGTTTCTGTGATGTTCCACTTTCCAATTCGGGAGAAGGTACAATTACCTCATCAAGTTCTACTTTCCTCCCACTCACTTCTTTCGAGAGAAACTCCTTCTCTAGAAAGGATCCACTCTTAGGAACAAAGACCTTGCCTTCGGATCTGTGATAGAAGGTGTACCCAACAGTTTCTTTTGGGTATCCTATGAAGATTTACTTCTCCGATTTGGGTTCGAGCTTATCATGTTGAAACTTTTTCACATAAGCATCGCAGTCCCAAACTTAAAGAAACGACAACTTTGGTTTCTTGCCAAACCACAGTTCATAAGGTGTCGTATCAACGGATTTAGATGGTGCCCTATTTAACGTGAATGTAGCTGTCTCTAATGCATAACCCCAAAAGCGATAGTGGTAGATCGGTAAGAGACATCATCGATCGCACCATATCTAATAAAGTACGGTTATGACGTTTGGACACACCATTACACTGTGGTGTTCCAGGTGGCGTGAGTAGTGAAACTATTTCACATTGTTTTTACTGAAGGCCAAACTCGCTAACTCAAATATTTTACCTCTACGATCATATCGTAGAAACTCTTATTTTCTTGTTACAGTGATTCTCCACTTCACTTTGAAATTCTTTGAACTTTTCAAATGTTTCAGACTTGTGCTTCATTAAGTAGATATACCCATATCTGCTCAAATCATCAGTGAAGGTCAGAAAATAACGATACCCGCCGCGAGCTTCAACACTTATTGGTCCGCATACATCAGTATGTATGATTTCCAACAACTCTGTTGCTCGCTCCACAGTTCCGGAGAACGGAGTTTTAGTCATCTTGCCCATGAGGCATGGTTCGCAAGCACCAAGTGATTCATAATCAAGTGATTCCAAAAGTCCATCACTATGGAGTTTCTTCATGCGCTTTACACCAATATGACCTAAACGGCAGTGCCACAAATAAGTTGCACTATCATTATTAACCTTGCATCTTTTGGCTTCAATATTATGAATATGTGTATCACACGATCGAGATCCAACAAACCATTTTCATTGGGTGTATGTGTTGGAGATATGCCCTAGAGGCAATAATAAAAGCATTATTATTATATCTCCTTGTTCATGATAATTGTCTGTTATTCATGCTTGAATTGTATTGTACGGAAACAGCGATACATGTGTGAATACATAGACCACAATGAGTCCCTGGTAGGCCTCTAGTAGCCAGCTCGTTGATCAACAGATGGTCACGGTTTCCTGACCATGGACATAAGATGTCAGTGATAACGGGATCACATCATTAGGAGAATGATGTGATGGACAAGACCCAAACTTGAGCATAACACGAGATCGTATAGTTCGTAATGCATAAGCTTTTCAGTGTCAAGTATTTATTCCTTAGACCATGAGGTTGTACAACTCCCGGATACCGTAGGAGTACTTTGGGTGTGCCAACCGTCACAACGTAACTGGGTGGCTATAAAGGTACGCATCGGGTATCTCCGAAAGTGTCTGTTGAGTTGGTACGAACCGAGACTGGGATGTTGTCACTCCGTATGACGGAGAGGTACCTCTGGGCCCACTCGGTAAGACATCATCATAATGAGCTCAATGTGACTAACTAGTTAGTCACGGGATGATGGATTACGGATCGAGTAAAGAGACTTGCCATGACGAGATTGAACAAGGTATCGGGAATACTGACGATCGAATCTCGGGCAAGTACCGTACCGATGGACAAAGGGAATAAACATACGGGATTGAGTGAATCCTTGACACGGTGGTTCATCCGATGAAGATCATCGAGGAACACGTGGGAACCAACATGGGTATCCAGATCCCGCTGTTGGTTATTGACCTAAGAGTGTTCTCGGTCATGTCTACGTGTCTCCCGAACCCGTAGGGTCTACACACTTAAGGTTCGGTAACGCTAGGGTCGTAGAGATAAATGCACGTGGAAACCCGAAAGTTGTTCGGAGTCCCGGATGAGATCCCGGACGTCACGAGGAGTTCCGGAATGGTCCGGAGGTAAAGATTGATATATAGGAAGTCCAGTTTCGGCTATCGGGTGATCTCCGGGGGTCACCAGGAGCGTCCCGGGACCACCGGAGGGTCCCCGGGGGTCCACCGGGTGGGGCCACCCATCCCGGTGGGGCCCCTAGGCCGCAAGGGGAAGTGTCCAGCCCTAATGGGCTGGCGCACCACTAGGGGCCCACCTCCCCATGCGCCTAGGGTTGAAACCCTAGGGGGGAGGGGGCGCCCCACTAGCCTTGGGGGGCAAGGAAACCCCCCTGGCCGTCGCCCCCCTGCAGATTGGATCTACAGGGGCCCTGGCGCACCCCCTGGCCCCCTATATATATGTGGGGAGGGAGAGGGCAGCCACACCCTTGCCCTGGCGCCTCTCCCCCTCCCGTCACACCTCCATACTCCAACGCAGGGCGCTCGGCGAAGTCCTGCTGCGATCTCCACTGCATCCGTCATCACGCCGTCGTGCTGCCGGATCTCGGACGACTTCTCCTCCCCCCTTGCTGGATCAAGAAGGAGGTGAAGTTGCTGCACCGTACGTGTGTCGAACGCGGAGGTGCCGTCCGTTCGGCGCTAGATCATCGGTGACGAAGAACGCGAAGAGTACGACTACTTCATCCACGCTTCTTCGAAAGCTTCCGCACGCGATCTACATAACGGTATGTATATGCACTCTTACTTGCTCGTTGCTAGATGTCTCCATAGTTGGATCTTGGTGAAAGCGTAGATTTTTTTTTGAATTATGCTACGTTACCCAACAGTGGCATCTAAGCCAGGTTTTATGCGTAGCATCTTGTACGAGTAGAACACAAAGCAATTGTGGGCGTTTTGATTTTGTTCAACTTTCTTACCGTTACTAGTCAATCTTGATTCGGCGGTATTGTGGGATGAAGCGGCCCGGACCGACTTTACACGTACGCTTACGTGAGACTGGTTCCACCGACAGACATGCACTAGATGCATAAGGTGGCTGGCGGGTGTCTGTCTCTCCTACTTTAGTCGGATCGGATTCGATGAAAAGGGTCCTTATGAAGGGTAAATAGAAGTTGACAAATCACGTTGTGGTTTTGGCGTAGGTAAGAAACGTTCTTGCTAGAAATCCTATAGAAGCCACGTAAAACTTGCAACAACAATTAGAGGACGTCTAACTTGTTTTTGCAGCGTGTGTTTTGTGACGTGGTATGGCCAAGAACGAAGATGTGATGAATGATATATGTGATGTATGAGATTGATCATGTTTTTTTAATAGGGAATCACGACTTGCATGTCGATGAACTTGGCAACCGGCAGGAGCCATAGGAGTTGTCTTAATTATTTTATGACCTGCGTGTCACTAAATAACGCCATGTAATTACTTTACTTCATTGCTAAACGTTAGCTATAGTAGTAGAAGTAATAGTTGGCGTGACGACTTCTTCAAGACACGATGATGGAGATCATGATGATGAAGATCATGGTGTCGAGCCGGTGACAAGATGATCATGGTGCCCCGAAGATGGAGATCCAAGGAGCAAGATGATATTGGCCATATCATGTCACTTTAATTGATTGCATGTGATGTTTATCATGTTTATGCATCTTGTTTACTTAGAACGACGGTAGTAAATAAGATGATCTCTCACTAAAATTTCAAGTATTGTGTTTCCCCTAACTATGCACCGTTGCTAAAGTTCGTTGCTCCGAAGCACCACGTGATGATCGGGTGTGATAGGTACTAACGTTCGCATACGACGGGTGTAAGACAGATTTACACACGCGATACACTTAGGGTTCACTTGACGAGCCTAGCATGTACAGACATGGCCTCGGAACACGGAAGACCGAAAGGTCGAACACGAGTTGTATAGAAGATACGATCAACATGAAGATGTTCACCGTTGATGACTGGTCCGTCTCACGTGATGATCGGACACGGGCTAGTCGATTCGGATCGTGTATCACTTAGATGACTAGAGAGATGTCATTCTGAGTGGGAGTTCATTAAAATTTGATTAAGATGAACTTAATTATCATTAACTTAGTCTAAATTCTTTACAATATCTCTTGTAGATCAAATGGCCCACGCTCAGGTTTCCCTCAACTTCAACGCGTTCCTAGAGAAAACCAAGCTGAAAGACGATGGTAGCAACTATACGGATTGGGTCCGTAACCTGAGGATTATCCTCATAGCTGCCAAGAGATCATATGTCCTAGAAGCACCGCTAGGTGATGCACCTGCTCCCGATGCGGACCAAGACGTTTTGAACGTCTGGCAGTCGCGTAGTGATGATTACTCCCTGGTTCAGTGCGGCATGCTTTACAGCTTAGAGTCGGGGCTCCAAAAACGTTTTGAGCGCCACAGAGCATATGAGATGTTCGAAGAGCTGAAAATGGTTTTCCAAGCTCATGCCCGAGTCGAGAGATATGATGTCTCCGACGCATTCTACAGCTGTAAGATGGAGGAGAACAGTTCTGTCAGTGAGCACATCCTCAAGATTTCAGGATTGCACAACCGCTTGTCTCAGCTGGGAATGAATCTCCCAGATGAAGTAGTCGTTGACAGAATCCTCCAGTCGCTCCCACCAAGCTTCAAGAGCTTCGTGTTGAACTTCAATATGCAGGGGATGGAGAAGTCCATTCCCGAGGTGTATTCGATGCTGAAATCAGCGAAGGTAGACATCAAGAAAGAACATCAAGTGTTGATGGTCAATAAAACCACTAAGTTCAAGAAAGGCAAGGGTAAGAAGAACTTCAAGAAGGACGGCAAGGGAGTTGTCGCGCCTGGCAAGCCTGTTGCCGGGAAGAAGCCAAAGTATGGACCCAAGCCTGAGACAGAGTGCTTTTATTGCAAGGGAACGGGTCACTGGAAGCGGAACTGCCCCAAATACTTAGCAGACAAGAAGGCTGGCAACGTCAAAGGTATATATGATATACATGTTATTGATGTGTACCTTACCAGCACTCGTAGTAGCTCCTGGGTATTCGATACCGGTGCAGTTGCTCACATTTGTAACTCAAAACAGGAGCTGCAGAATAAACGGAGACTGGCGAAGGATGAGGTGACAATGCGCGTCGGGAATGGTTCCAAGGTCGATGTGATCGCCGTCGGCACGCTACCTCTACATCTACCCTCGGGATTAGTTTTAAACCTCAATAATTGTTATTTAGTACCAGCTTTGAGCATGAACATTGTTTCTGGATCTCGTCTTATGCGAGATGGCTACTCTTTCAAATCAGAGAATAATGGTTGTTCTATTTATTTGAGAGATATGTTTTATGGTCATGCCCCGCTGGTCAATGGTTTATTTTTGATGAATCTCGAACGTAGTGATACACATATTCATAGTGTAGATGCCAAAAGATGTAAAGTTGATAATGATAGTCCCACATACTTGTGGCATTGCCGCCTTGGTCATATTGGTGTCAAACGTATGAAGAAGCTCCATTCAGATGGACTTCTAGAGTCTCTTGATTATGAATCATTTGACACGTGCGAACCATGCCTCTTGGGCAAGATGACCAAGACTCCGTTCTCCGGAACAACGGAGCGAGCAACCAACTTGTTGGAAATCATACATACCGATGTGTGCGGTCCGATGAGTGTTGAGGCTCGCGGAGGCTACCGTTATGTTCTCACCCTCACGGATGACTTGAGTAGATACGGGTATATCTATTTGATGAAACACAAGTCTGAGACCTTTGAAAAGTTCAAGGAATTTCAGAATGAGGTTGAGAATCAACGTGACAGAAAAATAAAGTTCTTGCGATCGGATCGTGGGGGTGAATATTTAAGTCATGAATTTGGCACACACCTTAGGAGCTGTGGAATTGTTTCACAATTGACACCGCCCGGAACACCTCAACGTAACGGTGTGTCGGAACGTCGAAATCGTACTATGTTGGACATGGTGCGATCTATGATGTCCCTCACCGATTTACCGCTATCTTTTTGGGGTTATGCTATAGAGACTGCCGCATTCACTTTAAATAGGGCTCCGTCGAAATCCGTTGAGACGACTCCATATGAACTTTGGTTTGGCAAGAAACCAAAGCCGTCGTTTCTAAAAGTTTGGGGTTGCGATGCTTATGTCAAGAAACTTCAACCTGAAAAGCTCGAACCCAAATCGGAGGAATGCGTCTTCATAGGATACCCAAAGGAAACAATTGGGTACACCTTCTACCACATATCCGAAGGCAAAGTCTTTGTTGCCAAGAATGGATGCTTTCTGGAGAAAGAGTTTCTCTCGAAAGAAGTGAGTGGGAGGAAAGTAAAACTTGATGAGGTGACAGTCACCCCTCCTGCACCGGAAAGTAGCGCAGCGCAGGTAACTGTTCCTGAGGTGCCTGCACCGACAAGGGAGGAAGCTGATGATAATGATCATGAAGAAACAGATCGAGTTACTACTGAACTTCGAAGGTCCACAAGGGCACGTTCCGCACCAGAGTGGTACGACAATCCTGTCCTGGAAATCATGTTGTTAGACAACGGTGAACCTTCGAACTATGAAGAAGCAATGGCGGGCCCAGATTCCAATAAATGGCTTGAAGCCATGAAATACGAGATAGAATCCATGTATGAAAACAAAGTATGGACTTTGGTGGACTTGCCTGATGATAGGCACGCCATAGAAAACAAATGGATATTTAAGAAGAAGACAAACGCGGATGGTAATGTGACCATCTATAAGGCTCGGCTTGTCGCTAAGGGTTATCGACAAGTTCAAGGGATTGACTACGACGAGACTTTCTCTCCCGTAGCGATGCTGAAGTCAGTCAGAATCATGTTAGCTATTGCCGCATTCTATGATTATGAGATATGGCAAATGGACGTCAAAACAGCATTCCTTAACGGCTTCTTCAAGGAAGAGTTGTATATGATGCAACCGGAAGGTTTTGTCAATCCAGAGAACGCTAACAAGGTATGCAAGCTCCAGCGCTCGATTTACGGGCTGGTGCAAGCATCTCGGAGTTGGAATATTCGCTTTGATGAAGTGATCAAAGCGTTTGGATTTATACAGACATATGGAGAAGCCTGTATTTACAAGAAAGTGAGTGGGAGCTCTGTGGCATTTCTCATATTATATGTGGATGACATATTGCTGATGGGAAATGATATAGAATTCTTGGAAAATGTAAAGGCCTACTTGAATAAAAGTTTTTCAATGAAGGACCTTGGAGAAGCTGCTTACATATTAGGCATCAAAATCTATAGAGATAGATCGAGACGCCTCATTGGTCTTTCACAAAGTACATACCTTGACAAAATATTGAAGAAGTTCAATATGGATCAGTCAAAGAAAGGATTCTTGCCTGTTTTGCAACGTATGAGATTGAGCAAGGCTCAGTCGCCGACCACGGCAGAAGATAGTGAAAAGATGAGTGTCATTCCCTATGCCTCGGCCATAGGTTCTATCATGTATGCCATGCTGTGTACCAGACCTAATGTGAACCTTGCCATAAGTTTGGTAGGGAGGTACCAAAGTGATCCCGGTACGGAACACTGGACAGCGGTCAAGAACATCCTGAAGTACCTGAAAAGGACTAAGGATATGTTTCTCGTTTATGGAGGTGACGAAGAGCTCGTCGTAAAGGGTTACGTCGATGCTAGTTTCGACACAGATCTGGATGACTCTAAGTCACAAACCGGATACGTGTATATTTTGAATGGAGGGGCAGTCAGCTGGTGCAGTTGCAAACATAGCGTGGTGGCAGCGTCTACATGTGAAGCGGAGTACATAGCTGCTTCTGAAGCAGCGCAGGAAGGAGTCTGGATGAAGGAGTTCATCACCGACCTAGGAGTCATTCCAAGCGCGTCAAGCCCGATGACTCTCTTCTGTGACAACACTGGTGCTATTGCTATTACCAAGGAGCCCAGGTTTCACAAGAAGACCAAGCACATCAAGCGCCGTTTTAACTCCATCCGGAATTATGTTCAGGATGGAGACATAGATATTTGTAAAGTGCATACGGATCTGAATGTCGCAGACCCTTTGACTAAACCTCTTTCACGAGCAAAACATGATCAACACCAGAACTCTATGGGTGTTCGATTCATCACAATGTAACTAGATTATTGACTCTAGTGCAAGTGGGAGACTGTTGGAGATATGCCCTAGAGGCAATAATAAAAGTATTATTATTATATCTCCTTGTTCATGATAATTGTCTGTTATTCATGCTTGAATTGTATTGTACGGAAACAGCGATACATGTGTGAATACATAGACCACAATGAGTCCCTGGTAGGCCTCTAGTTACCAGCTCGTTGATCAACAGATGGTCACGGTTTCCTGACCATGAACATGAGATGTCAGTGATAACGGGATCACATCATTAGGAGAATGATGTGATGGACAAGACCCAAACTTGAGCATAACACGAGATCGTATAGTTCGTAATGCATAAGCTTTTCAGTGTCAAGTATTTATTCCTTAGACCATGAGGTTGTACAACTCCCGGATACCGTAGGAGTACTTTGGGTGTGCCAACCGTCACAACGTAACTGGGTGGCTATAAAGGTACGCATCGGGTATCTCCGAAAGTGTCTGTTGAGTTGGTACGAACCGAGACTGGGATGTTGTCACTCCGTATGACGGAGAGGTACCTCTGGGCCCACTCGGTAAGACATCATCATAATGAGCTCAATGTGACTAACTAGTTAGTCACGGGATGATGGATTACGGATCGAGTAAAGAGACTTGCCATGACGAGATTGAACAAGGTATCGGGAATACTGACGATCGAATCTCGGGCAAGTACCGTACCGATGGACAAAGGGAATAAACATACGGGATTGAGTGAATCCTTGACACGGTGGTTCATCCGATGAAGATCATCGAGGAACACGTGGGAACCAACATGGGTATCCAGATCCCGCTGTTGGTTATTGACCTAAGAGTGTTCTCGGTCATGTCTACGTGTCTCCCGAACCCGTAGGGTCTACACACTTAAGGTTCGGTAACGCTAGGGTCGTAGAGATAAATGCACGTGGAAACCCGAAAGTTGTTCGGAGTCCCGGATGAGATCCCGGACGTCACGAGGAGTTCCGGAATGGTTCGGAGGTAAAGATTGATATATAGGAAGTCCAGTTTCGGCTATCGGGTGATCTCCGGGGGTCACCGGGAGCGTCCCGGGACCACCGGAGGGTCCCCGTGGGTCCACCGGGTGGGGCCACCCATCCCGGTGGGGCCCCTAGGCCACAAGGGGAAGTGTCCAGCCCTAATGGGCTGGCGCACCACTAGGGGCCCACCTCCCCATGCGCCTAGGGTTGAAACCCTAGGGGGGAGGGGGCGCCCCACTAGCCTTGGGGGGCAAGGAAACCCCCCTGGCCGCCGCCCCCCTGCAGATTGGATCTGCAGGGGCCCTGGCGCACCCCCTGGCCCCCTATATATATGTGGGGAGGGAGAGGGCAGCCACACCCTTGCCCTGGCGCCTCTCCCCCTCCCGTCACACCTCCATACTCCAACGCAGGGCGCCCGGCGAAGCCCTGCTGCGATCTCCACTGCATTCGTCATCACGCCGTTGTGCTGCCGGATCTCTGACGACTTCTCCTCCCCCCTTGCTGGATCAAGAAGGAGGTGACGTTGCTGCACCGTACGTGTGTTGAACGCGGAGGTGCCGTCCATTCGGCGCTAGATCATCGGTGACGAAGAACGCGAAGAGTACGACTACTTCATCCACGCTTCTTCGAAAGCTTCCGCACGCGATCTACATAGCGGTATGTAGATGCACTCTTACTTGCTGATTGCTAGATGTCTCCATAGTTGGATCTTGGTGAAAGCGTAGAATTTTTTTGAATTATGCTACGTTACCCAACAGGAACTGTCTCCGCCTTTGTGGGCATCGAGAGAGCCTTCTTTTGGTCAGGCTCGGACAAAGTGTCTGGAGGACGGTGCAAGGTCAACTGGCGGTTGGTTTGTAGGCCAAAACGTCTTGGTGGACTCGGTATCCTTGACTTCCGCATGTATGCTCGGGCACTGCGGCTTCGTTGGCTTTGTTGTGAGTGCAAGGAGCCGCATCGGGCGTGGGTGGGATACGGAAACCCTTGTGACTCCACTGACAGAGCCCTCTTCTATGCCCCGACGACCATCACCGTGGGGCATGGTGGGAAGGCCCGGTTTTGGCATTCCCCATGGCTCGATGGAAAGAAGCCCAAAGATCTCACATCTCTGGTCTTCGAGATCTCTGCCAACAAGAACAAATCTGTGAAAGATGCCTTGCTTGAAAACAATTGGATCCGGTGGATCAACCTTTTGGGAGGCCTCTCAGTGGAACACATCGAGCAATTTTGCGGCCTCTGGGAGAAGATTCAAGAGGTGCACTTACATGACAACATTGCTGACGATATCAGACGAAACCTTACTGCCAATGGGCTCTACTCCGCGGCCTCGGCTTACAAGGCCCAGTTCGAGGGCTCTATCATCTCACCCATGCCTAACATGGTGTGGAATAGTTGGGCACCGCCTAAGTTCAAATTCTTCGCCTGACTTGTTATCAAGGATAGGGTCTGGACCGCCGATCGACTACAGTGGAGAGGTTGGCCAAACTGCAACTTATGCCAGCTTTGCAAGAGGGAGTCGGAGACCGCGGCGCATCTCCTATTCAAATGTAGGTTCTCCACTCGAATTTGGAATGCGGTCAGAGCTTGGGTGCACGCGCTGAAGTTGGATGTAGCGGCATGAGCCGGTATATCCCCGGCCAGCGAGTGGTGGACTTCGTGGTTCTCACTCGTGGTCATAGGCGGAAAGAGGTGTCTTCTCTTATCATGCTTGTTTCTTGGGAGGTCTAGAAAGAGAGAAACGCAAGAGTTTCTCAACAAACATGCAGGCTGCCAACTGTGGTGGTCGCAAACATTAAGGCAGAGGCGAAGAACTGGATCATCGCTGGGGCTAGGCACTTGGGGTTCTTTGATGCCGCGAGAGTAGGCTTAATTTTTCATTTGTGGAGGAGTAATGACCCTCATAAGACCTCTGTTACTTTGTTACTCCCCTTCTTTTTAATGAGATGAGGCAAAGCTTTTGCCTCGGTTTAGAAAAATAGTTATTTATATACAGGGTCTAAGTAAAAATTTCATTGCTTCATCAAATGTCCTGTGCCTACTTCTTTATTTTCGGTCCTTCCAGTGTAGTCATAGTTGTCAAGGAACTAACATCTCCAAGATGTATTATTGCATCCAATGTATCAATTGTTGACATGCCAGGGCTCCTCCTTGGTAATGAAAATAGGGTCCACGGGGTTACAAATGTCACCATGCAACTACTAGTGCCACTCATCATGTCAGCCATTTTTGCTATCTTCATAGACTTCTCCTTATGCGGTTTCCTGACACACATGTATTATAGTTTCGAGCATTGCTTTTCTATACCTACTAATAAAGCAGGCTGATATTCTTGGTTTGACTCCGCGTCTGATCCTAAATTATGTCAAATACTCCCTCCGTTCCTAAATATTTGTCTTTCTAGGGATTTCAACAAGTGACTACATACGAAGCAAAATGACTGAATCTACACTCAAAAATATGTCTACATACATCCGTATGTTGTAACTATTTGAAATGTCTAGAAAGACAAATATTTAGGAACGGAGGAAGTACATGAGGTTGTACTAATTCGTAGAGCCCAGTTCCATTCCTCGCCTCACCAATATTGGGCCACCTTGTTCCACTGTTGGGCTTTTTTTAGTGTTCACTAAGTCACGCGAGAAAAATAGCTGATTCTGTATGATCGAAGTCAAGACCTCCCGTCTGGTTATAACATGGTTACAGCAATAAACTAATGGAAAAGCCTTAAAATCAGTCGGATTATTTTTAGCTTCATCAGCCGCGTCGGCCACCGTATGATCGCACGCGATCGTATGGCGTCGAGCGCATGCGGATTGCCTGCCGGTCTAGCACGTGAAGTAGCCTGCCCACCTATTGTGTCTAGTGGTCCCGTTGGTTTCTTTTTTACATTTACAATTAAACTCTGTCACACCTGAATTGGGAGATGGCATCTTGGTTTCATCACGAGTCATACAAGGCTTTTTGAATTTGGTGTGCCTTCCATGAACATGTAAACTAAATAAATATCATGTTTTATGAAGCCGTATAACTGTCAATATACATCACAAGTAGTGTTTTGCCACATGTGATTCTATAAATAATACACGTTCAAAAGAAATATCTAAAGATGAAGCACGTAGCAAGCACCAAACAAGGATTCCAACACCATCTTCTTGACATTGATAGTGGATGTTGTTTGGATTTGGTACTAGCAAGCTGATGGAGTCATGGTTGGTTGGATATAGCAATGTTTGAAGTAGGGTCTTTGACGCCGCATCAAGTATATCAACCAAGTCTCATCGGAGCAGGCGGGTTGACATCGTAGCACCGACGAAGCAGTCGTGCCACCGTCGCAACACTGCCATTGACCGGGAAGCACGCAATTGCAGCATCGTCAAAGCTGTTGGGCCTCCATCGCAGCATCGCCGTGGTCGTTGAAGCACGTCATCGCAACATCGCTGCGACCGTTTGAAGCGTGACGCCGCAGCGGTTGGTCGCAAAATTGCCATAGTCGTTGAAGCACGGCGTCACAAGATCATCAAAGCAGTCGGGTTTCTATCGTGACGTCATCGCTCCTATCGAAGCACCCGCTGCGACCGTCGAAGCATGTCAGCATGTCATCGCAACGTCATTGAAGTAGCCAGGTTGTCGTCT
>LR738709.1:27726439-27737725 GCA_902687465.1 Secale cereale | reverse complement strand
TGTGTGTGTGTGTGTGTGTGTGTGTGTGTGTGTGATGATTTTGACGTTGCTAACGTTGCAAGCAATATATGCCAGACCAACTAGATTATTCATGAAAAGGCATTGCAGGAACTTTGCAAGGAATTAAGTGGGAAGAGATACATTATTGTGTTGGATGATGTATGGATTGAAGATGCTGATAAGTGGGAAAAACTCAAGACCTGCCTGAAGCATGGTGCCAAGGGAATTGCAATACTGACGACCAATCGTAATGCACAAGTGGCTCAAATTATGAAGACGTGCACTAATGACATCCATAATTTTGGAAATCTAGATAAAGTACTCTGAAGGAAATATTTGAGAAACTATCATTCAATTTTGAAAAACCAACCAAAGCATCAGAGGGCGGTGGTGAGCACCAGCTGGACTGGTCACGGCGAGCAGCAACGAGCAGCGGTCCTCGAGTGGCGACAGTGAGCATACGGAAGAGGAGCAGCAACACGGGAGAGTAGCCGAGGGGATGATGTGCACATGCAGGGGGCTCACCCTGGTCATCGTCGACATCCAACTCGGACTCAATGCAGGCAAGGTCCATCCATCGCCCAAGTCGCTAGAAAGAAGATATGGTGCTTGACCTCGATGCTTGTGAGGTCATATCTGCCAAGAGCGCTGAACATTTTTTAAATCTGAAATGCTTGGGCTGGCCCAATAGGCACCAGACAAGAGTGATGTCGTCGCCTGGTTGGGCCAAGGTTTAAGTGGTGTTTTTCTTTCCTTTTTTTGTAATTCATTTTTATCTTTTTGAAATTTATTATTCGGTTTGAAATCTGTTAAAAAAATTAAAAATTGTATCTGAAAAATTATTTGGAATACCAAAAAATCAGGGTGGTATTTGATAAAAACCAATATTTTGGTTTATACTACTCATTTTTTTTCAAATTTGGTTAGAAAAATTAAAAACCAAAACTATAACAACACAAAATAGATAAGCAATGAAAATCGGTTCTATTTTCAGTTTATACTGAACAATTACTTGGCCGCTGATGAGTTACAACGGAGCTGCGAGCGCACGATGGTGTTTTTTGGGACATTCTTGTAATGAACCCAACTTTTTCTAAGCATGTGAACAAGCCAATGATAGGCATCCATTCCAGGTTAGAAGGAAAAACTATATTTAAAATCATAATTTAAACAAACACTTAAAATTGTTAATTTTTAGTTTTTAACATAACTAATAAATACAATGGGATACAAATATTTGGCAAAATGATATTTTAAAATAATAATTCTAAGCAGTTTTTCGCTATTCCAATTTTTTTTCAAATTTGTAAAGAAGTTTGAAAAAAAATGCAAAAAAGAGAAAAATGAATTAAGAGAAAAAGAGAAGCAAACAAAAAATAGAATAGGAGAAAAATGATAAGGCCTAGGCCTAACTGGGTGACAACATCGCTCCCGCCAGGTGCCTGTTAGGCCGGCCCAAGCGCTCGTGGATTTGAATTTTTTTATCGATTCTAACAATTCATCATATGTGAGAAATGTTAATCAATTTTGAAAAAGAATCACACATTTGAAAAAATCTCACGGATTTTTTTTAAGTTCAACTATTATAAAAAGGTTCACCGATTTGATTTTTTTATGAATTTAACAAAACTAGAAGAATCTTAAAAAATAAAATTAAAAAAATAATAAAAAAAGAAAACTAGGCCAAAAAAAAGGAAAACAACTGCGCTTTAGAAATAAGAGAGGTATCATACATTTATTGTCACAACTACTAGGGTGACCTATTGGTTACCTACGTGTATAGTTTAGTGAATAAGAATGTTTTACAAGATGCTCCCATCAAGAGGATCAAGTGAATAAGAATGTTTTTCTTTTTAATGAATTTGCATCCCAATGTCTTTGTACCGAATATAGATTCCCTCACTTTGATTCGTATGTAGTCCATAATGAAATCTCTAAAAGGTCTTATATTTAGGAACGGAGGAAGTATTTAAAAAGAAAGAGTTCAAACTCTCCAATTTTAAGTACAATAGCAATCAAAGTTATTTCATCAATACCGAACCACAAATTGTACTATACACTGTAACTAACTAGGCCCCATGGCAGAACTTAGGTACCCATAAATAACACAATATAAGAGAACCAAAACTACCAAATAGCCTCTCTTCTCACAATGACATAACTATTATGACCTTCTCTCCATAAAATCCACAAAGAAAGGCCACATGACTGCATCGTTATGCTCAAGTAAAAGAACTCCATCCTCGAGCTCCTGAGAATTCATCCTTTACTACCTGCTTGAATATCTCTGTCCCATACTTTATTAGGTTTCTCTTGGCTTCCTTCACCTATAATATCATAGCTGGTCGACATAATGGCTCATAGACTTGCATTTGACAATCGTTCTCCTTAGAGGCCGAGCTATCAGATTGACAACAACCTTGAAGGTAAGAACAAGTTCACAAGGCCCTCCCCTTTTGCTCACGGAAAAACATATCAAACTACTATTGATGCGACACTAAGATGCATAAGTGTTCCTACAAACATATTTGGCGGTCACCGTTCAACCTCCTGAAAGTCTCATCGGCTATAAGGGCATTTACAATGGAGAGGTGCCTGTGTGGGCACTTAGAATATTAAAATAATCAATTCAGAAAAATGAATGGGTGGAGGAGTCTGCTGGCCCAACGCACGGGCGCCTATTGAGGCGATAACCGAGTTGCTTTTTTTTAGCTAAAGGATAGGCATCGCAGTCGTTAGAAAGGTACATGCAAAAAAACAGAGACCAAGCGCCGGACGACAGGCTTGGCATCGATGCCAGCCAAAATTCCAGGATTGAACGGGATTGCATCGAAACAGCCAGGAATCAAAGCCTAGCGCCTCCTCTAAGCGCCTGCGTTGTAGATGCCCTAAAAGCCCAATGAGCAAAGGCCGCTAAACGATAACCATGCAAACACCTTTAGACCACCAGAATGTTCTCTGTATACATTGTTAAACAGCGAAATGTAGAAGGTTCTAAAAAAAATCAAAAACACAAGATGAAAATTTGAATGCCTCCTATGACTGATCTCCATGGCAAACCGTTAGTTGATCCTGAAACATATTTGGGGTGAAATATGAGCCTTTTCAACCATGAAGAATTGCCGCAAATTTGGGCATGTGACAATCAGAAATTCCAGTAAAAATCGCTGCAAAGTAGAAAAAAAGGTATGCACACATGCAGCATTACCACACACGGGTAAAATGAAAACGGAAACGCGCTGGATGCAGCAGCAGGATGTGGACGGTGAATGAGGGGTCGCGCTTCCACTCTACCACGCCAACGTTCGTGCTTGAGTGCGTTTCATCAATCAAATAAAAAAAAGCATATGGTCTCTGTGAAAATTGTAGTATAGATGAATATGAGATGGCTAGAATATTGTGTTGTTGTGTTGTATTGATCTAACCCTCATATGGGGTATATATAGAAGTACAATAGGGAGAGACTTGGAGTACAAAACAAGTTGTGTGGTTTAACTAATACTATCTCTATCTCCTTATCTCTAACTTAAACCCAATTATATTTCTAACTGTCTCCTCCGTCCACCTCCTCATCCATCGACCACCCGCTCAAATCGTCGCCGCCTCGCTCCTCCCTACTCCGGCCGCCGGCAATGGCTACCCCAGGCTGCACCCCCCCTCCAGTATCCTCTCTGGCCGTTGAGGTCGCCGGCTGGCCTCCCGCCCGCTTCCCCAACCGACCGACCACTTCTGCGGACTCTCCCTTGGCTCGCGTCACCGGCCATGTGTGGTTCGGACCCTGTTTCTTTCGCCGAGCCGGACAGGGGGCTGGGTCGGAGATGCTCTGAACTTCAAGTGGAGATATTTGGACTGCAAATGAACTCATTTTTCTATGGCCACACGCACATGGTATCACATGATTGGTCGCTGAAGTAATGGGTGGGCTCCGCTTGGCGAAATCAAACGGTAAAGTTTCTACCTTGATGATCTTATTGGGTTGAATTCTCTCCATACTAATCATACTGCTCACGAAATAAAAATTCAGGTCACTGATCTCTCCATGTTGAAGGGCATAGGCATCCAGGTAGTACCAATTAGTTTTTTTGAACCGCAGCCCTCTAACTACCTCTCCTCTCACTCGAACGAAGGTGGAAGAAAAAGAACAATGAACAAGGTTTTCTAGCGGGCGTACGAACGCCGCCACGGGCGCACGAACGCCCCAATCCTTTTCTTCTTTACAGTGGCTACATGGCTACACTCGGCTCTTACAGGCGCCCACCCCAACATGCACGCACACGTCCGGGCGCGGCGAGCCCGCGATGGACTAGCTCAATGCACTCCCTCCCCGCGCGCCAACGGCTACCTCTTCACACACCCGTTCAGCCACATGGACAGGCCCATGCGCCACACACACGCACACACGACGTGCTCAATGCTGCTGGCGTCCAACGTCCAATCGGCCACAAGACTCGGACGCAGCACACACCATGAGCATGGCTTGCTGCTAACATTCACGCCCCAAGCCATGACCTTGCACATGTCAGGCTCTTCGTCGACGTCACGCCATGGCCGCTGAACCGCGCCGCTGCAGCCTCCGCCGCGTAGCACCCCACGTCCCGCGCTCCCAGGCTTGTGTACACGACGCGCACGCACGCAGTCGCCATGGCCCGAGTCGAGCATCCCGACATGGTCAGTCCTCCGCTGCATTCGCCACGCCACGCACTTCCCGGCCGACGCACCCGTTGTGCTCGGACGCGAACGACGCGGCCGTCTCCAGTGAGGCGACACGATCACCTCCTCGGTGATGAGCTCGTGCTCCACACGCCCGTACGCGCGCCCGCGGTCCCGACACGCCCGACGCGTCCAGTGCATACCCATAACACGCACCGGTCATGCCCGGCTTGCCGCCGCGCCTTATTGCCCTGCACTGCTGCGGCCTCAACCGTATCGCAGCGCCTCCACGGTCGTCGCGCCGAGCCGCCGCGGCCTCTGCGCCACCACGCAGGTCCTCCGCGACCTCCTCGTCTCCACGACCGCCGTGCTAGTCTCGAGCATGACGTCACACCGCACGGCCTCTGCGCCACAACTTTTACTACTCACATTCGTCTCTTTCGTTAGTAGAATTACCAGTGGTAATACCTTAAGAATATGTTCTCTTTGTCTCGAGATGGGCACAAATTATACTTAACTTCAAGTGGAGGCATTGGGTGCATTGTTCTATGAGCACACACGCTATTAGTATATGGTTAGCAGCTAAAGTTGAAGTTTCTCACAGGAGAGACGCTGGATCTTATTGCCTTGAGATCTCCCAGAGCATAAAAAAAAAACCATACTAATCTTACAGTACCTATCTCTTAGTCTTAGCCTCTTAGCACATCGTCTTCCCGTCACCAGACCCAACCACCTCCCTCCAGAGAGTCAACACGCGCTCAACCAGTTGCCCTGAATCTAGATCTGCACAATCCCATACCAAATCTCTTCTGCACAGCCCTTGTGTTTCCCTGCTGTGCAGTGTGTTGTTGTGAGCTGGTAGCTGTGAGAGCAACAATGGCGGAGTTTGTAGTCAGGCCACTGGTATCCATGTTGACAAACAAGGCGTCCAGCTATCTTCTGGAGCAGTACAAGGTGATGAACGGCATGGAGGAGCAGCGTGAGACGCTGAAGCGCAAGCTTCTGGCAATCTTGGACGTCATCCAAGATGCGGAGGAGAAAGGAGCTTCCCGGCCTGGAGTGAGTGCTTGGCTCGAAGCACTCAAGAAGGCATCGTATGAGGCGAACGATGTCTTCGACGAGTTCAAGTACGAGGCGCTCAGGCGTGACGCCAAGAAGAAGGGACACTACAAGAAGCTTGGCTTTGACATCGTAAGCCTCTTCCCCGCTCACAACCCCATTGTATTTCGTTACAGGATGGGCAAGAAGTTGTGCAGGATTGTGCAAAAAATTGAGGGCCTTGTCAGAGAGATGAATGACTTTGGATTCAACCAAACTCAGCAAGCACCACCATCCAACCAGTGGCGCAACACAGATTCCATAATAATTGACTCTGAGAAGGATATTGTCAGCAGGTCCAGAAACGAAGAGAAGAAGAAGATTGTGCATATATTGATTGATCAAGCTGGCGACAGGGATCTCATCGTCCTTCCCATTGTTGGAATGGGTGGGCTGGGCAAGACCACCTTTGCTCAGCTTGTCTACAATGACCCTGTAATTAAGGAGCATTTCAAGCTCCAGAGGTGGTGTTGTGTCTCAGATGATTTTAATGTTATGAAGATTGCAAACAACATCTGTGAGACCAATGAGATCCACCGTGAAAAGGCATTGAAGAACCTTCAGAAAGAAGTAAGCGGAAAGAGGTATCTCATTGTGTTGGATGATGTATGGAATGAAGATGCTGATAAGTGGGAAAAACTGAAAACCTGCCTGAAGCACGGTGGGAAGGGGAGTGCAATATTGACGACCACTCGCAATGTGCAAGTAGCCCGAAATATGAAGATGTGTATTGCTGATAGCCATAATCTCGGAAATCTAGATAAAGTATTTCTGAAGGAAATATTTGAGAATAGAGCATTCTGTTTGCAAAAGCCAAAGGCTGCTGAGCTAAGCGATGTGGTTGATAAGATTATGGACAGATGTGGAGGCTCTCCTTTAGCTGCCAAAGCCTTTGGGTCTATGTTGAGTAACAAGACTACCATGAAAGAATGGATAGACATACTAGCCAGAAGCAAGACTTGCAACGAGGGCACACAAACTTTTCTTGTGCTCAAGCTCAGCTATGATGACTTGCCATCACACTTGAAACAATGCTTTGCTTTTTGTGCTGTATTTCCCAAAGATTATGAGATTGATGTTGAAACATTAATTCAGCTATGGATGGCACATGATTTCATACCACTGAAAGAAGGTGACAATCTTGAGAAGGTAGGTAGAGAAATTTTTGATGAGTTAACTTGGAGGTCATTCTTTCAAGATGTCAAGCGAATCCCTCGAAGAGAATGGCGGGGGGAGCTCCGTCCTAGAACAATGTGCAAGATACATGATCTTATGCATGACATTGCCTTGTCTGTTATGGGAAAAGATTGTCTTACTATAGTTAATAGGCCTAATGAAAAGGAGTTAGTGTCCACTGGTCCTACACGCTACTTGTTCTCATCATATTACTATATCGGAACTCTGTTGGATGATTATCTGAAGAAACACTCTCCTACTCTCCAGACACTGCTGTATCCACATAGCTTCACCAATGGCTCGGCACCACCCTTGTCGAAGTGCAATAATCTGCGAGCACTGCAACTCTTTGAATTGAAAAAACTTCCACTCCGAGCAAGGCACTTACAGTACCTGAGATATCTTGATCTCTCAGCTAACTTGTCGATCCAAGAGCTTCCCAAGGAAATGAGCATACTGTATAATCTGCAGACTCTTAAGCTTTGTGGTTGCAGAAGGCTTGGTCGACTTCCAGAGGATATGAAGTGTATGGTAAATCTCCGTCACCTCTATACAAATGGATGTTCATCATTGAAGTGCATGCCTCCATGCCTCGGGCAACTCACTTCTCTACGGACTCTAACATATTTTGTGGTGAGCTCTAGTCATGGTTGTAGTACTATTAGAGAACTACAGGACTTAAATCTTGGTGGTGATTTAGAGCTATCTCAGCTTCAGTATGCAACTGAAGTAGATGCTAAAGCATGCAGCCTTGGAAATAAAGAGAAACTTACACATTTATCTCTTAAATGGAGTGATAACAGCACTGATGAATTGGGCCAGCACAGGAATGTGCTTGCTGCTCTTAAACCTCATGCTGCCTTGGAGTTTCTAAGAATACACTCGTATAGTGGTAATGGCTTCCCAGCATGGGTGGTAAGTTTTAATTTTCTGCAGCATTTGACTGAGCTCCAGCTAGATGGTTGTACAATGTGTGAGGAATTTCCCCAATTTGGTCAATTTAAGTCCCTTGAAGTTCTTGTTTTGAAAAGGTTGAACAAACTTCAAAGCCTATGCAATCACAATTCATCTGCAATATTTCCAGCATTAAAAGATCTCAGATTAAAAAAATTGGAGATTTTTGAGAGATGGGTGGCAACAGAAGGAGAAGAGTTATCATTTCCTCAACTTGAGAATGTTAAAATTAAGGACTGCCCAAAGCTAGTAATTTTGCCTGAAGCACCAAAACTCAAGTTTATAACTCTAAAAGAAGAAAAGGCACAGCTATCCTTATCAATATTTAAGTCCAGGTATATGTCTTCCTTGTATGGGGTTCGCCTGTCCGTCAGTGATGATACAGAAGCAGCACCAATAACAGAGCTTGATCAGGATTGTGAAGTATCTCTTTCGAACCTGCTGTTGGATGGTTGCAACTTTTTGTTCTGCTCAACTCCATTGCAGCCAACTGTTGGGGTCTGGAAATGGTTTGGTCAGCTTGTGCATTTGACTATCAAATCTTGTGATATGCTCATCTACTGGCCTGAAGAAGAGTTCCGTTGCTTGGTATCATTGAATAGTTTATCCATTAATTCTTGCAGCAAGCTAGTAGGCCACACCCAGGGGAAAGGATGCCGTACTCAAGTAAGGGATCAACTCCTGCCAAATCTTAAAAAACTAACAATAGTTCATTGTGGAAGTTTGACAGAGCTTTTCGTTCTCCCGCCATCTCTCACAAGTATTGATATGCTGGATTGCAGTAGTCTTGAGTCCATACTGGTGCAGGATGATACAAAGTTGGAGAGCATACCACACTTTGATACAACATCATCATCGGAACACTTCAATGACCTCACGTCCACATGTTTGCTAGAGCAGTCACCTTCACCTAGAATTAATCCTTTGCCATGTCTTGATTTTTTGCGTATACTTAGCTGTAAGAAGCTTCGTTTCATGCCAGTGCAGTTA
The DNA here is from genome assembly GCA_902687465.1 of Secale cereale. Taxonomy (NCBI): domain Eukaryota; kingdom Viridiplantae; phylum Streptophyta; class Magnoliopsida; order Poales; family Poaceae; genus Secale; species Secale cereale. The sequence continues at coordinate 27,728,857 of LR738709.1, read as the reverse complement.
GATGCACTCCAATTTCTGAATATTCATGATTGCAATGGGCTGGAGTCGCTGGATTGTTTGGGAGACCTACCGTTACTGGAAACTCTATTCCTTGAGGGATGCGTCCATCTGGCATCTGTACCAGTAAGTCTTGGGAGTTACTCGGCCCTTCAGAAGCTCAGCATTGAATACTGCCCAGCTTTAAATATGAAGCCACTTTATGGACATCTCCAACAACGGCTTGATAGCCTTGAATTGAAGAATCTATCTAATGCTGGTTCAAGCTATCCTAATGAAGGTCCCTTTCAATTTCATTCACCCCATTTTGTATCTCTTTTTCCATCTGTATAGTTTACATGTACATGTTGCAGCCTGTAGTTTCAAGTTTATCCAACTCTCCTCGTATTTTCATCTCAAAAAAAAAAAAAACTCTCCTCGTATTTTCGCTTTTGGAAACACATTTGGATTGTCTGTTTTTATTTCATTTCAATTTAATGTCAAGAAGCATGTGAATAGAGTTTTCCCGTGTCTGTGTCTTCATAGAGAGAGGGGAGGTTTTGTTTTCGATACGATGGTAGCCATTAACCTTGATCCAGTAAACTTGGATCAGCGCCTAAATCATCATTTGCATATAAATGGACAGTACCATTGACTATTTTTTTTTTCTGTGATTGGTACTAAATGTATATACATCATGGAAGTTTTTCTCCAGTATAGTGCCTATTCCAATTTCATCTTCTCATATTTGTTCTGTTGTTTTGAATTGGGCGCAGTTAACTTTCATAGAGGTATTCTGACATTGTTTTGCATGTACAGGGCCTAAACTATGGGAACCAAAATCCTGGAAATATATGATTTCTTCACTGCGCAAGCGAGAGTCTGAATAGAGATACAGCTACCATGTACGTTTATGGAATTGATTTTTGCTTGTTGAATTCCACCACTTCGGTGAGTGGAAAAGTCTAAATGATCAGCGTAATTAGTTTTTGTATGTTTGTCTTTGATCGCGCTGACTGTGAACTCCTAGCAGGGTTGCTCCTGCACATGCAAATGATCAGCATAATTGGTAACTCCCCTCTTAAAGAGAATCTTCAGTGTGATGTTTTCCTGTTCAGTAAGCTGAAGCTCTGATGCAATAAGCCTCGAAGACCTTAAAGGCTGAAGCTTGGACAACATGAATCCCAAGTTACATAAGTGGAGATGTCCTTTCTTGGGCTGAGACAGTTAGTTTGTGGAGAACAAGCGTAACCATGAACACGACATGTATGAGTTAGTAAGTACACTTGCAGTTAGTAAGTGTGCTGTCGAGCCATTTCTTTTCTGTCTTGCGTGGTACTGGCCACCAATGTTAGGTATGGTATGGTGGTGGCAGCACAGACAGTTCACTGCAATAATATACCGTGTGATACTATTTCACATGTTTTTTCACAGTCGTGTCAAATAGAGCATGACCGGGTGATAACAATTGGCTGAAACATTGTGTGTGGCATATTGTACATGATTAATTCAGACCGCTGATTGTGTGTGTGCTTTGCCATTCTTATGGTAAAAGATTGCAATGCAAATTTAAAACTGGTCCTCGAAGCTCAACGGCTTCCCAAGAGCTGCAGAAGCACTCATTGAAGTATGCTATTCGTCGACGACGGTGAGCTGTCTGGTTTAGTCAAGTACTGCATAGATATATGGATACAATGTACTTTTGTTTGTGGAATTAGTTATTGCACCTTGAATGCAGGTTTGATGTGCTAAAAGATTGATTTGTTATGTTGGCCTTTCTTGGGCTGAATGAGACTAAATTCCTTGCAGGATTGCTCCTCTGTCAAGACCCAACATTATGTGACCATTCTCAACGCCTTAAGATCTCATGTTCATGATGACCTCTGAACTTAACTGAAGAAGAGACACCAGTCTCTGAAAGAAAGCTACAGTTCATCTGAACACTCTGCTTTTCGCTCCATTAGCCATCATGATCTTTTAAGTCGATCTGATCACCATCCGATGGCGGGGGTTGCAACTTATCGCTTCGCTGGGAAATCACGTCACTCGTCCTGGGTTGTTGATCGTTCCATCCGACGGCTCCAGGTACCACGCCCGTCGCTATTGCTCTGTCAACGATAGTTGTCTTCTTTTTGCATCACTGCATTCCCTGATTACCACTTGTAAGGCTGAAAAAGCCAGCGATATGGTGCCGGAGACTCGTCTATCTTGCATTCTGGTTATATCCTAGCCGCCACAATTCGTGGGTCAGGCAAAGCATCCCTCTTTGAGTAAGAAATCCTAGTCAATTTCTTACTAAATCCCAAATTCAGTCTATCGTCCACATACAAATGGTCAACCTGCATGAAAATAGCCATCTTCAGGTGGTCTGGGGTGTGTGCGTGTGGTCTGGTGGCGTGCGTTGTACCGGGTTGTTTGTTGATCTTTGCTTTATATATAAAG
>LR738709.1:27401243-27421073 GCA_902687465.1 Secale cereale | reverse complement strand
GACCTTAAAATCATGTCCGTAGTCAAGTTCCCATATGTCCACTATGTAACCATAATATGTGTCCTTTCCCCTCTCGGTTGTTGCATCAAAGCGGACACCGCTGTTTTGGTTGGTGCTCTTTTGATCTTGGACAATCGTGTAAAATGTATTCCCATTTATCTCGTATCCTTTGTAAATCAATACAGTCGAAGATGGTCCCCTGAACAACAAGTACAACTCATCACAAACAGTGTTGTCACCTCTGAGACGTGTTTCCAACCAACTGCTGAAAGTCCTGATGTGTTCACGTGTAATCCAGTCGTCGCACTGCTCCGGGTGTTTGGAGCGCAGACTGTTCTTGTGTTCATCGACATACGGGGTCACCAATGTAGAGTTCTGTAGAACTGTGTAGTGTGCTTGAGACCAAGAATATCCGTCCCTGCATATTATTGAGTCCCTTCCAAGCGTGCCTTTTCCAGTCAGTCTTCCCTCGTACCGCGATTTAGGGAGACCTATCTTATTAAGGCCAGGAATGAAGTCAACACAAAACCCGATGACATCCTCTGTTTGATGGCCCATGGAGATGCTTCCTTCTGGCCTTGCGCGGTTACGGACATATTTCTTTAGAACTCCCATGAACCTCTCAAAGGGGAACATATTGTGTAGAAATACGGGCCCCAGAATGACAATCTCGTCGACTAGATGAACTAGGACGTGTGTCATGATATTGAAGAAGGATGGTGGGAACACAAGCTCGAAACTGACAAGACATTGCGCCACATCACTCCTTAGCCTTGGTACGATTTCTGGATCGATCACCTTCTGGGAGATTGCATTGAGGAATGCACATAGCTTCACAATGGCTAATCGGACGTTTTCCGGTAGAAGCCCCCTCAATGCAACCGGAAGCAGTTGCGTCATAATCACATGGCAGTCATGAGACTTTAGGTTCTGGAACTTTTTCTCTGCCATATTTATTATTCCCTTTATATTCGACGAGAAGCCAGTCGGGACCTTCATACTGAGAAGGCATTCAAAGAAGATTTCTTTCTCTTCTTTCGTAAGAGCATAGCTGGCAGGACCTTCATACTGCTTTGGAGGGATGCCGTCTTTTTCGTGCAAACGTTGCAGGTCCTCCCATGCCTCAGCTGTATCATTTGTCTTTCCATACACACCCAAGAAGCCTAGCAGGTTCACGCAAAGGTTCTTCGTCACGTGCATCACGTCGATTGAAGAGCGGACCTCTAGGTCTTTCAAGTAGGGTAGGTCCCAAAATATAGATTTCTTCTTCCACATGGGTGCGTGTCCCTCATCGTCATTCGGAACAGCTAGTGCGCCGGGGCCCTTTCCAAAGATTACGTGTAAATCATTGACCATAGCAAGTACGTGATCACCGGTACGCATGGCGGGCTTCTTCCGGTGATCTGCCTCGCCTTTGAAATGCTTGCCTTTCTTTCGACATTGATGGTTGGTCGGAAGAAATCGACGATGGCGCAGGTACACATTCTTCCTGCACTTGTCCAGGTATATACTTTCAGTGTCATCTAAACAGTGCGTGCATGCGTGGTATCCTTTGTTTGTCTGTCCTGAAAGGTTACTGAGAGCGGGCCAATCGTTGATGGTCACGAACAGCAACGCCTTTAGGTCAAATTCCTCCTGTTTGTGCTCATCCCACGCACGTACACCGTTTCCATTCCAAAGTTGTAAAAGTTCTTCAACTAATGGCCTTAGGTACACATCAATGCCGTTGCCGGGTTGCTTAGGGCCTTGGATGAGAACTGGCATCATAATGAACTTCCGCTTCATGCACATCCAAGGAGGAAGGTTATACATACATAGAGTCACGGGCCAGGTGCTGTGATTGCTGCTCTGCTCCCCGAAAGGATTAATGCCATCCGCGCTTAAAGTAAACCATACGTCCCTTGCGTCCTTTGCAAACTCCTCCCAGTACTTTCTCTCGATTTTTCTCCATTGCGACCCGTCAGCGGGTGCTCTCAACTTCCCGTCTTTCTTACGGTCATCACTGTGCCATCGTATCAACTTGGCATGCTCTCTGTTTCTAAACAAACGTTTCAACCATGGTATTATAGGAGCATACCACATCACCTTCGCAGGAACCCTCTTCCTGGCGGGCTCGCCATCAACATCACCAGGGTCATCTCGTCTGATCTTATACCGCAATGCACCGCATACCGGGCATGCGTTCAGATCATTGTATGCACCGCGGTAGAGGATGCAGTCATTAGGGCATGCATGTATCTTCTGCACCTCCAATCCTAGAGGGCATACGACCTTCTTTGCTGCGTATGTACTGTCGGGCAATTCGTTATCCTTCGGAAGCTTCTTCTTCAATATTTTCAGTAGCTTCTCAAATCCTTTGTCAGCCACAGCATTCTCTGCCTTCCACTGCAGCAATTCCAGTACGGTACCGAGCTTTGTGTTGCCATCTTTGCAATTGGGGTACAACCCTTTTTTGTGATCCTCTAACATGCGATCGAACTTCAGCTTCTCCTTTTGACTTTCGCATTGTGTCCTTGCATCGACAATGACCCGGCGAAGATCATCATTTGGTTCCTCTTGATCTTCAGCAGCTTCACCCGTTGCAGCATCATTGGGCACATCGTCTAGTTCCTCTTGATCTTCACCAGCTCCCCCCATTGCAGCATCACCGTATTCAGGGGGCACATAGTTGTCATTGTACTCTTCTTCTTCGTCGTCTTCCATCATAACCCCTATTTCTCCGTGCCTCGTCCAAACATTATAGTGTGGCATGAAACCCTTGTAAAGCAGGTGGGAGTGAAGGATTTTCCGGTTAGAGTAAGACATCGTATTCACACATTTAGTGCATGGACAACACATAAAACCATTCTGCTTGTTTGCCTCAGCCGCATTTAGAAACTCACGCACGCCCTTAATGTACTCGGAGGTGTGTCTGTCACCGTACATCCATTGCCGGTTCATCTGCGTGCATTTATATATAATTAAGTGTGTCAAAAACCATTACAGAACATCATAAATAGATAATTAAGTGACCAAATGGATAAAAGTTCATCATTACATTAAAACCAAAGTACATACATATATAGTTCTCATCTAACAACATATAGCTCTCCATACACATCGAAACTATGTAAAACATTTCAACGCGAAAACAAATGCTATCATAATCGCAACCAAGGTAACAATTGATCCAACGGCATAATGATACCAAGCCTCGGTATGAATGGCATATTTTCTAATCTTTTTAATCTTCAACCGCATTGCATCCATCTTGATCTTGTGATCATCGACGACATCCGCAACATGCAACTCCAATATCATCTTCTCGTCCACAATTTTTTTTATTTTTTCCTTCAAGAATTTGTTTTCTTCTTCAACTAAATTTAACCTCTCGAGAATAGGGTCCATCTTGATCTTGTGATCATCGATAACTTCCGCAACATGCAACTCCAATTCCATCTTCTCCTCCTCCATTTTTTCCAATTTTTTCTTTAACGAAATGTTTTCCTCTTCAACTAAATTTAACCTCTCCACAAGAGGGTCGGTTGGAATTTCCGGTTCAACTACCTCCTAGACATAATAAAACATCTATGCATGTCAGGTTGGTCGGCATAACTATCATAAGAACTAAAACAAATAGTTATAAATTAAAGATAATATACCACATCCGAATCGTAGACCGGACGAGGGCCCACGTGGGCGGTTATCAAAACCATCGCACTATATAATAACAAGCAATAATAAACGTAAGAAAATTAGACAAATATCTATCTAAAGCAATAATAAAAGTAAGAAAAGCATGGACATAACAAGAGGCTCACCACGGTGGTGCCGGTGACGAGATCGGCGGGGGCGATCGACGACGGCGAAGACGGGGACGGGACGTGACGGACCGCTAAACCTAGACAAATCTCGGAGAAAATAGAGCTTCGAGAGGAGAAAAGCTTAACTAGTGTGGCTCGGGCATTCCACCGAACACGTTGTGTGCATAGGAGGTGAGCTAGAGCACCACTAACCCCTCTCCCCCTCGGCCAGAAAAAAAAACAGAGCAGTGAGCTCTGCTCTTGAGTGAGGGGGTTTATATAGGCAACTCACTGGTCCCGGTTGGTGCTACAAACCGGGACTAAAGGGGTGCCTTTGGTCCCGGTTCATAACACCAACCGGGACCAATAGTGGTGGGCCAGGAGCAAGAGCCATTGGTCCCGGTTTTTAGCTCCAACCGGGACCAATAGGTCCAGACGAACCGGGACCAATGGCCCACGTGGCCCGGCCGGCCCCCTGGGCTCACGAACCGGGTCCAGTACCCCCATTGGACCCGGTTCTAGATTGAACCGGGGCTAATGGGCTGGACCAATGCCCTGTTTTCTACTAGTGCCATGGCACCAGCTTACCAGCCGCCTTATCCACAAGGTGATGCAGGTCGATCTCCCTTAATCGATGGACAGAGAGGGGTAGACAGAGATAGCGCATAGGGAAGGTGGAGCGAGCAGCAGGGAAGCACCGAAGGACATCGTCAAGGTCGATTCCGGTGCATCAAATTGGAGCCACCATGTTTTTTCCCAGATTTGTCACGAGGCTGGTGACGTCCCCAAAGCCTTCAAGGAGGGAAGTAAGCTGCTGGATATCCTCATGTAGAAGGGCATGCTTGAAACTACAATAAAGGTGTGTGACAATTGTGTACAATATGGACAAGTCTATGGAGACACTGAAAATGACCGACACGATGAGTGGCACCATCGATTGAATGTGGATATGTTTTACAAACGGGACACATTGGAATTTGAGTCAGAGATCACCCGTAGGGACATGTCATGATTCCTTGTCGCGGCAGGTAGAGCTCCGGCAGGGCACTCGAGCTCATCTCCGTGGCCGGCAGTCGGAGCTTTCGCACAATACACGAGTGAGAGCGTGGTATCAAAGGGCGGAGCTTCTTCTCCGCCGGATACAGCATCGTTATGGTTGTGTCATTCTTTCCTCCAACTAGATGACCAGTTGCGCCAAATGGCGCAAAGACCCGTTTAAAACCATGTTCGTGTTGAAAATATTTGCATTTTTTCTATAATTGTATATTTGAGTACATTTGGTAAGAACTTATACCCCTATATATAAAGTAAATTAAATGCAAATATTTTCTTAAGGTAATAATGCCACAAATTAGATCATCGGTAGGTCAAGATAGTTGAGTGGTAGGTCAAGATAGTTGAGTCTGCAATTAGGAACCGAGTAGCTGTAAACTTGCATTAAAAAAGGAGTAAACACAAGTGACACAATAAAACCTACTTAATACATGAACTTGTGAACATTGTGTACAGGAGAAGTTAATAGAAATAGTGGTCAATTACATCATATAATTTGGTTCTATACTCTTATATATCCTGAATGCTACCCCTTTGTGATCAACTCTTTGTCCTTCAAATCGAATGGCACAGCTACTATCCCTTGTGGAAAAAGAAAGGACTCTGTAATACCCATAAATGTAAAAGGAAAACATCATGTGATGCATCTCAACCTGCACAAAGCAATGTAAAAAACCATACATGCTATCTACATACCCTCATTGTCTAGCAAAGCATAAGTAGCTGAGGGACCCTGTACAAAAGAATTGACAATTAACAAGAAAGAAGCATGCCATCATCTGTCTAAACAACCATAAAACAATAAGTGGCAAAAGCCCCATCAGAATTAGCATTTGCCATCCAGTTTATGAGCTAAAGTTGTGCATTCACCAATCAATAAAACATATTAAGATGCGGTAATGAAAATAAAATTGTATCGCTTCACATACAGTAAAAAAAGGGCAACCAGGTGCATGTAGCTCCCGCTTGCATAGGGTCCTAGGAAGGGTCCGACCACTTTGGGTCCGCTTCACATACAGTAAGTGAAAAAGAAATGAGTAAGGGGACCAAATTTAGTTGCTAGACCAGATGTAGCAGAGATAGCAAAAATTAAACATGATACAATGCATGGTAGCATTGTAGCCTAAAACAAAGTTGCCAGTGTAGTTCATGATAGAAAAGCAAGGTATATAGGTAGCCATAATATATCATATAGATAGCTTTGGTCTTCCAGCCTGTGGTTTAGTTTTTTATCTTCTGTTGGTATGTATGACCAAACCCAGCGAGGAGATCTCATACCTGGCCATGGAGAACTACTCAGAACTCAGGCATGGTGGACTCAGACTCGGTCAAGGTAGACCTCAGACTGGAACATAAGCAGAAGGACTCAAACTCGTGCACGGAAGACCTCGAACTCGGGCATGGAAGACTCAGATTTAAAGTCAAGCATGGAGTCATGATTTGCCCATTGAAGACTCAACCTTCATCGTGGAAGCCTTATGCTCAGGCATGGCCGTTTGGGACTCAGCCTCAGGCATCGAGACCTTAGTTTGGGCATGGAGAACTCAGGCTCGCCATCGAGGATTTGGACTCACAACTTGGACTCGAGCAGCATTGATGTGTAGCAGTCAGACTGGTTGGAGGAGTCAGACTCAATCATCAGACTGGTTGGAGGTTTAAGAATCTGTTAGGGAACAATTTTCACGCTCGCACATCAGAAATCATCTTTGCCAAATAAACTTGATGGAAGGAGTATCCTTGCTGAAGAATTTGCACAAAAATGTTTCTCTAAGCTTGTCTAGATTAGGAGAAGACGGAACAACCTCTGTTTTTATCCTTCTATAACCAAACATGTGTTATTCTTGTAGGAGTGTGTTACATCTACGAAGATTAAAATAAGGAACATAGATAAACCAAGTTGCTTCGGTTTCTTCATTATCTGGAACTATTAATTTGAATATATTAATAGGGGTGCCTTTGGTAACTGGTAAGAATATAAAGGCATCATTTACCACTTTAGATGAAATTGCATTGCTAGTGGCTACACCTAAGAGTTTGTATTATTTCTTAAATATTAACTTGTCCATAATAAATGACAGAAGGCTATTCGTGTATGATTTAAGAATTGAATCAGATATGCAAGGAAACACTTATATACGTATATACATAGGCTAGGTTCAGAATTGTTCTACAAAGTTAGGAGTAAAGGTACTTGTATACTTTCGGACAATTATATATTTAAATCTGTTCAGTTACAACCAAAGGCACATTTGTGGATGTAACTAATATGCATCGGTACATAGCCTTTGCTACAGCCTGCTAGGGCCGAAAGGCCTAAATCTGAACATATATACCCATGTTTCTCTACAAAAAAAATCAAGTGCAATCCTAAATTGTGGCACTGAATTTTAGGCACTTCATCCGATAAACAGTGGTCACAATACATGTTTATGGCTGACACGTCACAAGCCGCAAGCTTCAGTTTAGCTCCCACCTGTACACTATTTAGGAATGCATACAAGCAAGTCCTGTACAGAGGAACACCACATGGACACGTGCGTACTATATTTCAGAGATGAACAAATACCGGTAGGAAGTCGTCACGTTCAATGGACGAATCATTTTATCCCGTTTCAAATACTAATCAAAAGCTGATTCTTCTTACAATGACATGCAGCATTTAACCTATGCTTCAGTTAATCCTACCGGAATAAAACAAACACAGTAAGATAATATATATTCGCAAGTTTCAGGTTTCAACACTTGTACCATGGCAATCTGTGGTAAAAGTAAAACAGGGGAAAAATGCCTATCTTTCATTTCAGGAATACTTCAAGGTGAATCTGAAACTCCAAGGCTAATATTTGCAGTAAATCTCACATCTCAGATCTTAACCTCTTCAGAATCAATTGCTATCCTCACCCATCCTAAACTTGTTCTGCCCTGAACTTGTTCGCGTGAGTTCAGTATGATGAGCAAGACAGACCATGTACTTAATCAAAGGGTGACAAGATATGATGGAGAAGCAACACTAAACTGCTAAGCATAGCCCGACATGAGGTCGCCTACCACAAGATGCAGGAGACAAGATTTTGGGCTGGGTATAAACATACATGCACACAAGCTGAATTCCAATTTCAGTGCAAGGTCAAAACAAAGGATGAATCATTGTGAAACGTTTAAATTCGATAGAGATAAGGGAAATGATTAAATTTATTGGCCATGCCTATACCCAAAACTAAATATGTTAAAGAAAAATAGGAAAAAGAATATACTATAATACTCACTGCTACCATTCTTTGTAATCCCAACAAAAAATAACATTCTTCTCTCCCCCTTAGAGATAGTGTGATGCCAAAGGAATCATAGTTAATCACTGTGACGACCCCGGCCCGACCGTGCACTAATCATACACGCAAATGCACACGATCAAGCCTAAGGACTCACGTGAAGGAATCACAACACAACTCTAAAACATAAATAAATACATGCAAGTTATATATTACAAGCCAGGGGCCTCGAGGGCTCGAATACATAACAAGTGTAATACACATAGTCAGCGGAAGCATTAGATGTCTGAGTACAGACATAGAACACAAGTTCAGATAGGCCTCATACGAGGCGGGGCAAAAGAAAAGCTACGATCGAAAAGGCGCAGGCCTCCTGCCTGGGACCTCCGATCCTACTCCTGGTCGTCGTCCGTCGGCTCCTCGTAGAAGTACTCGCCGGCCGGGTAGTAGTAGTAGCCAGCCTCGGGCTGGTAGTAGTAGTCGTCAACGGGGGCTGCAGGCACCATGGCTCCGTCGTCTGGTTTATCATGCGGGTAGGACAAAAGGGGAAGCAAAGCAACCGTGAGTACTCATCCAAAGTACTCAGCAAGACTTACATCAGATCTATACTAAGCAATGCATCATTTTCAAAGGAGGCTTTATGTGGGTGGACTAGACTGCAGAAAGCCAGAGCAGAGAGGGGAAAAGCCTAGTCCTGACGAAGACTAGCATCTTCAGGGTCTTGCAGCAATTAGAAGGGAGCAGGGTAGTACATAATAATGTATAGTGTTTATAGCAATATCAACCTCATATCTCAAGTCACCAGTTCTAGTTGTACCGAAGTGGATACAACTCCGAGTGTCCGTTACCGTAGGACAGGCTATCGATAGATGTTTTCTTCCCTGCAGGGGTGCACCAAGTTACCCACCACGCTCGCTTAACTCCGGCCGGACACACCATCAGGTCGTGCCCGCCCTCGGCCAAACAATACGACGCAACCCGACCGGATACCGCCAGAGAGGATCGAGCACGCCGGACTAATCCTATGCCCCCAGGGGTCATGGCCGTCGCCCCGGACACTCCGCACGTTGCGAGGCCGTTCGGTAGCAGACCTAGCAACCCCTTATACAAGCACGCAGTTGCATCCTAAGTCCAATCCGAACGGGCCGCTCAATCGCTGACGTCGTGACGACTCCGGCTGATGTATACGACGCAGAGCACCCACTCACACCCACGTGGTGGTTAGTGCTATCGGACCCGGAGGCCCCTCGGATCAAATATCCAAATCGCTTAGTGGATTGGGAGCGCGCGGTAACGAGCAGAGCCCACGATACTGTTGGCCCCGTCGTCCCGTCTCGAGGACTTGTGACAAGGACTGGGAATGACCGGCCACGCCTCGTAGTTATCTCGCGGGTACCCTCACTGGTCACCCGACTCCACAGCTCACGCCTCAAAGGCACTCGCGGGTACCCCTCTGGGTCAACCCGCCTCCACCCAACATGTGCAGTAGTATCTTCAAAGTGTCTTCAGACGCACGATACCTCTGGCCGCACGCCTTTGTTCCTGGCGACGTCCGGCCTCGGGGATCGATACGTCTTTAAACACGGTACGGTAATCCAGGGCATCCGTGTGGTTTTCATGCCAATGAGGAATCCGAGGAATCACCCTCGTTGGATTCCTAAACGACAAGTCCCGTTAAGGTGATACCGGAGGAATCACCCTCGGCGGTAATCACCATAGCGGATGCACGACAAAAGCTAAGTCGGAAGTGGGAAGAGGAATCACCCTCGGTAACCCACAACGAGCTAGCTATACTACAGGGACAACATCGGAAGTGAGTTCGGAGGTATCACCCTCGTCACCCGATGTTAACTCTGCGGAGTCGAGCATATTAGGGGGTGTGCGGTGATGTGAAGAAGGTCAGGGGAAAGGGCTCGATCGGTTGATCGAGGCAAGGGTACTATGCGAGGCAACTACGAGAAAGCGGGACCACAGCAGTGCTACCCAACCTATACTAAGCAGTTTATGAATAAAGACAGGTATCAACAGTTTAGCAAAAACAGGCTATGCAACAGTAATAGGAGCAGTAGCAGTAGCAGCAAATCTAATGCAAGAATAAGAGAGAATAGACATAGGCGATATCGGAATGATCAAAGGGGGGGTTGCTTGCCTGGTTGCTCGGTGGCAAAAGCAAGGTCGTCGGAGGGGGAACCAATCACCGGGACGGCGTCGGTCTCTGGAGCGGCGTCAGCGTCGGACTCTACCGAGAGAGAAGAGGGGGGAAGAAACAGATAAATACACCGAAAACAAGCATCACAAAGCGTGCTAGGCTAATGTGCAGTGCAGGGTTGCCTAAAAACATGTCTAAGTCTTATTAGTTATTTTTAGGATTTAACTGGAATTATTAACCGGTGTATGTGCACTATTCATCTACCGGAAACGGGCTAAAAGTTGCGGGTTCATCTCCGTAGAGGGTCCCGATACGGAAACAGATAGCACGGTTAGAATCGTCTCGTCGTTCTGAGCAACTTTCATGTAGAAAGTTTTTCCATCTGAGCTACGGTTTAAAAGATATGAATTTATAAAGATTTATTGATTTTCTGGGATTATTTTTATTTAATATATCCAACATTATCCAGAACAGTGTTTGATGATGTCATCATGACGCAAGGCTGATGTCAGCAGCCGGCTGACCCATTTGACTGGTCAAACTGACCAGTGGGCCCCACTGGTCAGTGACTCTGGGCTAACCAGGGTTATCTAAACTAACAGGGGGTTAATTAGCAAAATGGGCCCACATGTCAGTGACTCCAATATACTAACTAAATTCGTTTTAATTAAACTCAGTTTAATTAGTCGTTAACAGCAGCGGGCCCACACGTCAGTGGCACTGTGTGAACAGTAACCACAGTTGACCAGGTCAACGTGGTCAAACTGGACGCTGGGGCCCACTGGCAGTGTCACGGGGGAGGGGCCCACCTGGGCCACGTCGGCGCCGTCGCCGGAGCGACGCCGGCGACGTCAAAACGCGGCGGTGATGCACGGGAGTCATCGAAAAACGCCTACAGGGCACCGTTCGGCGCGCGCGACCCCGCGTTCGAACGAGCGGAGCAGGCCGCGTCGAATGGTGGTGATGTGGTGGCCGGAGAAGGCGTGTAGCGTCGGCGGCGATCGCCGCAGCGGACGCCGGAGTTCGGGACTCGACGGAAACGCGGCTACGGCGAGCTAGCGGCCAGCAGGAGGGGTTGGGAGGCATCTACGCAGCGCGGTGAACCAGATGGGCATACGCCCGTGACCATTTGGTCACCGGAGACCCGCCGGCGGTGAGCTCCGCGGCGAACCGTGCGGGCGCTCGTCGGGGACGATGCTAGGGGGTTCGGTTAGTAGCGTGCGTGTGCTCGTCGTGCTCCTGGGAGCACCAGGAGCTCGCTGGTGGCCTCAGGCGAGCACGACAGCGGCTGTGGCCACGGTGGCGCATAGATCAACGGCGGCGAGCTCACGGCTATGGTGGCGAGCCAACTACGACGAAAGCGCAGGCGAACAGATAAACGGGGGAGATAGAAAGGCTCACCGAGCGGCTACGTAAAGCCTTCGGTGGCTTAGGAGCAGCAGCGGCGTCGAATTCGCCGGAGTCCGTCGGAGGCAGAGAAGAAGGGGGCGGCGCAGCTCGGCGTCTCCCGTGGCTCTCTGGCTCAGCTCGGGGTCGGGGTTGACATGGTCGAGCACCGCGCGTCCACCAGACACTACGACGGCGACGATGGACGGCGATGGCCGCGCTGGCAACGGCCGAGCAGCTGCGGCAGCTCTCGGCTCCGCAGATCTGTCGAGCGGGGAGGAGCGGAGAGCGAGGGGAAGAGGGAGAGAGGGCGCCGAGTGGAGAGGGGAGGAGCCAGGGGAGAGGGGAGGGGAGCTCTTATCCTCCCCCACCTACTCTCGTCGCGGTGGCGACCGGCGGTGGCTCGGCGTGCGTGCGGGCGCTGCGGCCGCGACACGGGGAGGGGAGCAGGTAGGGGAGCTGGGCCGGTCCAGCTCGGCCCAGGAGTGGGCGACAGGTAGGGTTCTTCTTCTTCTTCTTTTCTTTTATTTATTCCACAGAGGAGAAAAAGAATGAATAGGCTCCCAAACCTCTTAGCAAAAATGTGGTAGTTGACCCAAAAATTAGTTTGCCTTATTCCATAATACCAAAAATTGGTTGGGACAAATTTGGATCATTTCTGAATTATTCAAAAATGAAAAGGCATTTAAAGTGCCGTTTAGGCACTGTTTATATGCTCTAGCCCATTATTGCTGATGATGGTGATGTTGTTTGCCTCAACATCATTTGTTTTGGAATATTTGCAAAATGATGAACATTTTTCCAAAAATTTTGGAACAACTTCATTTGCATTTGAATTTGAATTTGAATTTTCAGGGGCAAATTTGATTTGCTTTGATTAGCCACTGTGATTAGCTTTGCAAATGAACATGACATGGCATGATTAACAAAAATGTCACAGTGCTTAGTACAAGGGGGTGTTACAAATTCTCCTCCTCTAAAAGAAATTCTCGTCCCGAGAATTTAGGAGGTAGAAGCAAAGAAGTCGGGGTATTCCGCCCGAAGATTTTCCTCGCGTTCCCAAGTGGCTTCATCTTCAGTATGATTTGACCACTGCACTTTCAGGAACTTGGTTGTCTTCTGACGGGTCCGACGTTCAGTTTGATCGAGGATGCGGATCGGATGCTCCTTATAAGAAAGATCACCTTGAAGTTCGAGCATCTCGTGATCCACAGCACGATGCGGGGACTCCTTGAAAGATCGGCGGAGTTGCGACACATGGAACACATCGTGGATATGCGAGAACTGCGAGGGCAATTGCAATTTGTAAGCCACGAATCCACGTCTAGCAACCACGGGAAAGGGGCCAATGTAGCGTGGAGCTAACTTGCCCTTGATACCGAAACGGTGCGTGCCCTTCATAGGGGTGACACGAAGATAAACTTGATCACCTGGTTGATAAGTCAGACCCCATCGCTTGCGATCATAGTTGCTCTTCTGACGGTCTTGAGCCGCCTTGAGATTTTCACGCACGATACGGACTTGCTCTTCGGCGTGTTGAATAATGTCCGGACCAATAACTTGTCGTTCCCCAGTTTCTGACCAGTTCAAAGGGGTTCGACACTTACGTCCGTACAGAACTTCAAAGGGGGCCATCTTCAAGCTTGCTTGATAGCTGTTGTTGTATGAGAACTCGGCATAAGGAAGGGATTCTTCCCATTTCTTACCGAATGATATAACACAAGCTCGCAGCATATCTTCAAGCACTTGATTGACTCGTTCAACTTGACCTTGGGACTGGGGGTGATAAGCTGAACTCCAGTGGATATGAGTTCCCAAAGCTTCTTGAAAACTTTCCCAGAACTTGGAAGTGAACAGGGTGCCACGGTCCGAACTGATCTCCTTCGGAATTCCGTGGAGGGATACAATTCGGGAGATATACAGTTCTGCTAACTGGCTAGCAGTGATAGTCTCCTTGACTGGCAGGAAGTGTGCAACCTTTGAGAGTTGGTCGACGACGACAAGAATGGCATCGTTACCCTTCTGGGACTTAGGAAAACCAGTAATGAAATCCATCTGCACCTTATCCCATTTCCATAGCGGAATAGGAAGAGGTTGCAGAAGTCCAGCAGGCTTCTGATGTTCTGCCTTCACGCGACGACAGACATCGCATTCAGCAACCTATCGAGCAATATCCCGCTTCATATTAGGCCACCAGTACCTTTGGCGGAGATCACGATACATCTTAGTACTACCAGGATGAATAGACAGCGGTGTATCATGTGCCTCCTTCATGACCTTGTCAGTCATTAGGTCGAAACGAGTTACCACAATGCGGCCTCGGAAATACAAGGTTCCATCTTCGGATATCGAGAAATCCCTGTATTTCGGAAGATGCAGTTCCTGTTTTATAACATCAACGTGAGCATCTTTGGTTTGCGCTACCTTGACAGCCTTCTCAAGATCCGGCTGTATCACAAGGTCATTAAGCGAACCATGTGGAACGATTTGCAGATTCAGCTTGCGTAATTCCTCATAAAGACGAGGCTGAGCTCGCTTAACCTTGAGGTTGGTGCTGTATGACTTGCGACTCAAGGCATCGGCCATCACATTAGCCTTGCCAGGGGTATAAGAAATACCGCAGTCATATTCAGAAATAGTTTCCAACCATCGCTGCTGGCGGAGGTTAAGATCCGGCTGAGTGAATAAATACTTCAAACTTTGATGATCAGTATAAATCTCACACCGGTTACCGAGAAGGTAATGTCGCCATAGCTTCAATGCAAAGATCACTGCAGCAAGTTCAAGATCATGCACTGGATAATTCTCTTCATGCGGACGCAATTGACGCGATGCATAAGCAACTACTCTTCGTTCTTGCATTAGGACACAGCCTAATCCTTGACGAGAGGCGTCACAATATATCACGAAGTCCTTGCGAGAATCTGGAGGAGCAAGCACTGGAGCAGAAACGAGTTTGTCCTTAAGAGCTTGAAAACTTTCCTGGCGTTTATCTGTCCACTCAAACTTAACGCCTTTGTGAAGCAGATTAGTCAGGGGCTTGGCAATTTTGGAAAAGTTCTCGACGAAGCGACGACAATAGCTTGCAAGGCCGAGAAAACTTCTCACTTGCTTGACATTCTCCGGAGGAGTCCAGTCCAGAATAGCCTGAACCCGTTCCGGATTAACGGCAATGCCATCCTTGGAAATCACATGTCCAAGGTAGGTCACTTCAGAAAGCCAGAACTCGCATTTGGAAAAACTTAGCATAAAGCTGATGCTCTCGCAGCTTCTCCAGAACAAGGCGAAGATGTTCGGCGTGTTCTTCCTTGTTCTTTGAGAATACCAGAATATCATCCAGATATACCACGACAAACTTGTCGAGGTAATCCATGAATATATAATTCATCAGACGGGAGAAGGTGGCTGGAGCATTAGTCAGTCCAAAAGACATGACAGTGTACTCATAAGAGCCATAGCGAGTAACAAATGCAGTCTTTGGAATATCCTCTTCGCGAACACGGATCTGGTGATAACCCAACCTCAAGTCGAGTTTAGAAAACACCGATGATCCAGCCAGTTGATCATATAAGTCATTGATCCGAGGAAGCGGATATTTATTCTGGATGGTTGCCTGGTTGATAGGTCGGTAATCTTGTACCAGCCTATTCGTACCATCTTTCTTCTTGACGAAAAGAGACGGTGCTCCCCAGGCAGAGGAACTAGGACGAATGAAGCCCTTCTTGAGTGACTTGTCGATTTCCTCCTAAAGCTTGAGACATAGCAAAGGCTACATCAACGTCGGAGAAAGGAACTGAAACGGGGTAGCTGCAAGTGCGGACGGCGGATCTCGATCGCTGAAGGATCCTGAGCTCCATGTGCACTCTGATGCAGAACCCGGTATCGGTCGGGAATCAGAGGCCACTCGACACCTGGAGGTGTGTTGATCCTGCGCGGACAAAGGATAGACGGAGGAAGTGTCCCTGCTTGGACAGCCGGTACCAACTGCGTCAACGTCTGGTAGAGAACTGTCCGAGTGATGGACAACTCAACCGCCAGTGCCCGAGCAGTTCGATCCAGCGCCTGAGTGTGCTGAATCAGAACCTGCGGGTCATAACGTCGACTCTCATACGGGGCACAGATAGCTGAGTAGTATCCAGTCTCATCTCCAGCAGGTGCATACGGAATGTACCGAAACTCAGAGACATCCAAGCTATCTCTGTGCTCTCCTCGGAGGCGTGCGACAGCAGCGTAGGCAGCATCATGGACTGCCATCGCAACCGTCACTCCATTACCGCGAAAGCGGTACAGCTCAGTGTCTGAGTCATCCTGCCGGTCATAGATACGAACATCAGCATAATACTGCTCCTGGTTGAACTCGCGATACTCCTCGTAGACCATGTACTCGGGGTACCAGCGGTAGCCCAGTCTGGTCAGGAGAGCGACTAGAATGGCCGGAAACCCAGGGGCATCTCGATCCCAGGTGCGAAGCACAAGCTGAGTCTCCGGGTGAGGTGGAAACAGAGGATTCATCTGAAAGAAGAAGAATCAGACTTGTCAAGTCCTGCATGGCCCCCAAGTTCTGTTTAATTATCATCAGGACTTGGTAAGAAAGGTTAAACAAACAAATGGAAAGGAATGATTATCAGACTATTCAGGTCAATGATAAGAAACCGCACTGATATCCAGCTCTCCGGGTAGATGTGAAAACGAGAACCTAATGGAGGTAGTAAAACTTAACCCGAATAGACGAGAGAGAAGAGTCTCAGAGTATAGACGAGGAATAAAAGATGCTATACCACCCAAGTGGCGACGTGGGGCCATAAGCCACACAGCCAAGTTAGTAAAACATTTTTGGACCTCTAGACTCGACTTCGGCCAAGGAGTTGGAAAGGGGGTTCCTACAGGCAGTCGGCTCTGATACCAACCTGTGACGACCCCGGCCCGACCGTGCACTAATCATACACGCAAATGCACACGATCAAGCCTAAGGACTCACGTGAAGGAATCACAACACAACTCTAAAACATAAATAAATACATGCAAGTTATATATTACAAGCCAGGGGCCTCGAGGGCTCGAATACATAACAAGTGTAATACACATAGTCAGCGGAAGCATTAGATGTCTGAGTACAGACATAGAACACAAGTTCAGATAGGCCTCATACGAGGCGGGGCAAAAGAAAAGCTACGATCGAAAAGGCGCAGGCCTCCTGCCTGGGACCTCCGATCCTACTCCTGGTCGTCGTCCGCCGGCTCCTCGTAGAAGTACTCGCCGGCCGGGTAGTAGTAGTAGCCAGCCTCGGGCTGGTAGTAGTAGTCGTCAACGGGGGCTGCAGGCACCATGGCTCCGTCGTCTGGTTTATCATGCGGGTAGGACAAAAGGGGAAGCAAAGCAACCGTGAGTACTCATCCAAAGTACTCAGCAAGACTTACATCAGATCTATACTAAGCAATGCATCATTTTCAAAGGAGGCTTTATGTGGGTGGACTAGACTGCAGAAAGCCAGAGCAGAGAGGGGAAAAGCCTAGTCCTGACGAAGACTAGCATCTTCAGGGTCTTGCAGCAATTAGAAGGGAGCAGGGTAGTACATAATAATGTATAGTGTTTATAGCAATATCAACCTCATATCTCAAGTCACCAGTTCTAGTTGTACCGAAGTGGATACAACTCCGAGTGTCCGTTACCGTAGGACAGGCTATCGATAGATGTTTTCTTCCCTGCAGGGGTGCACCAAGTTACCCACCACGCTCGCTTAACTCCGGCCGGACACACCATCAGGTCGTGCCCGCCCTCTGCCAAACAATACGACGCAACCCGACCGGATACCGCCAGAGAGGATCGAGCACGCCGGACTAATCCTATGCCCCCGGGGGTCATGGCCGTCGCCCCGGACACTCCGCACGTTGCGAGGCCGTTCGGTAGCAGACCTAGCAACCCCTTATACAAGCACGCAGTTGCATCCTAAGTCCAATCCGAACGGGCCGCTCAATCGCTGACGTCGTGACGACTCCGGCTGATGTATACGACGCAGAGCACCCACTCACACCCACGTGGTGGTTAGTGCTATCGGACCCGGAGGCCCCTCGGATCAAATATCCAAATCGCTTAGTGGATTGGGAGCGCGCGGTAACGAGCAGAGCCCACGATACTGTTGGCCCCGTCGTCCCGTCTCGAGGACTTGTGACAAGGACTGGGAATGACCGGCCACGCCTCGTAGTTATCTCGCGGGTACCCTCACTGGTCACCCGACTCCACAGCTCACGCCTCAAAGGCACTCGCGGGTACCCCTCTGGGTCAACCCGCCTCCACCCAACATGTGCAGTAGTATCTTCAAAGTGTCTTCAGACGCACGATACCTCTGGCCGCACGCCTTTGTTCCTGGCGACGTCCGGCCTCGGGGATCGATACGTCTTTAAACACGGTACGGTAATCCAGGGCATCCGTGTGGTTTTCATGCCAATGAGGAATCCGAGGAATCACCCTCGTTGGATTCCTAAACGACAAGTCCCGTTAAGGTGATACCGGAGGAATCACCCTCGGCGGTAATCACCATAGCGGATGCACGACAAAAGCTAAGTCGGAAGTGGGAAGAGGAATCACCCTCGGTAACCCACAACGAGCTAGCTATACTACAGGGACAACATCGGAAGTGAGTTCGGAGGTATCACCCTCGTCACCCGATGTTAACTCTGCGGAGTCGAGCATATTAGGGGGTGTGCGGTGATGTGAAGAAGGTCAGGGGAAAGGGCTCGATCGGTTGATCGAGGCAAGGGTACTATGCGAGGCAACTACGAGAAAGCGGGACCACAGCAGTGCTACCCAACCTATACTAAGCAGTTTATGAATAAAGACAGGTATCAACAGTTTAGCAAAAACAGGCTATGCAACAGTAATAGGAGCAGTAGCAGTAGCAGCAAATCTAATGCAAGAATAAGAGAGAATAGACATAGGCGATATCGGAATGATCAAAGGGGGGGTTGCTTGCCTGGTTGCTCGGTGGCAAAAGCAAGGTCGTCGGAGGGGGAACCAATCACCGGGACGGCGTCGGTCTCTGGAGCGGCGTCAGCGTCGGACTCTACCGAGAGAGAAGAGGGGGGAAGAAACAGATAAATACACCGAAAACAAGCATCACAAAGCGTGCTAGGCTAATGTGCAGTGCAGGGTTGCCTAAAAACATGTCTAAGTCTTATTAGTTATTTTTAGGATTTAACTGGAATTATTAACCGGTGTATGTGCACTATTCATCTACCGGAAACGGGCTAAAAGTTGCGGGTTCATCTCCGTAGAGGGTCCCGATACGGAAACAGATAGCACGGTTAGAATCGTCTCGTCGTTCTGAGCAACTTTCATGTAGAAAGTTTTTCCATCTGAGCTACGGTTTAAAAGATATGAATTTATAAAGATTTATTGATTTTCTGGGATTATTTTTATTTAATATATCCAACATTATCCAGAACAGTGTTTGATGATGTCATCATGACGCAAGGCTGATGTCAGCAGCCGGCTGACCCATTTGACTGGTCAAACTGACCAGTGGGCCCCACTGGTCAGTGACTCTGGGCTAACCAGGGTTATCTAAACTAACAGGGGGTTAATTAGCAAAATGGGCCCACATGTCAGTGACTCCAATATACTAACTAAATTCGTTTTAATTAAACTCAGTTTAATTAGTCGTTAACAGCAGCGGGCCCACACGTCAGTGGCACTGTGTGAACAGTAACCACAGTTGACCAGGTCAACGTGGTCAAACTGGACGCTGGGGCCCACTGGCAGTGTCACGGGGGAGGGGCCCACCTGGGCCACGTCGGCGCCGTCGCCGGAGCGACGCCGGCGACGTCAAAACGCGGCGGTGATGCACGGGAGTCATCGAAAAACGCCTACAGGGCACCGTTCGGCGCGCGCGACCCCGCGTTCGAACGAGCGGAGCAGGCCGCGTCGAATGGTGGTGATGTGGTGGCCGGAGAAGGCGTGTAGCGTCGGCGGCGATCGCCGCAGCGGACGCCGGAGTTCGGGACTCGACGGAAACGCGGCTACGGCGAGCTAGCGGCCAGCAGGAGGGGTTGGGAGGCATCTACGCAGCGCGGTGAACCAGATGGGCATACGCCCGTGACCATTTGGTCACCGGAGACCCGCCGGCGGTGAGCTCCGCGGCGAACCGTGCGGGCGCTCGTCGGGGACGATGCTAGGGGGTTCGGTTAGTAGCGTG